>CM042153.1:108466464-108478964 GCA_023376005.1 Doryteuthis pealeii
TACTTATTAAAACTTTCACATATTTCATCTTTTCCTTTTTTTTATCCCAATGTCTTTCGCTTCTGGCAATATCTCCGCTATAATGTTCATTAGCTCTTGATGCTGTTTGTAATATTAATACACTTGAGGCTTTCTTTTTTACATCAAAGACGATTTCTTTTCCATAACTACTCGTTTTTATTGTTGATTTTGTTTCCTTTTTTAAATCATTCCTTATTTAATAACATCATTTTCAGTTAACCCGTTATTTGTCTGTTAATAATCTTCATTCAACAACTGTTATTTACACAGTAGCATTGCAACCAACAAAGCCTTCATCAGATGAGGACTTTGGGTTCAGGCATGGTTTCGGGGCCTGAAGCATCATTACCACTAACCCAGAGCTCCCCAGCAGTATTTCACGATACCACCAGACTTTGTCGATTTGATGTTACAATGTAGGATTGCCATTTCCACGCTGATGCGGTTAGAGCTTTGTCTGGATCTTTTTTTATGTATTTCCTCTTGTCTGGTGGAGAAAGTCCAAATTTAGACAAAAATGCCAAGTTGAGTTGGTAATAATTAAACTACGTATCACACATCTAAGAGGCATTTATATAATTCACATCACCTTTGCTAATTCAATTATCAAAACTGACAAAGCCAGGTTTTCTCGGCCTCTTTGCTACCGGCTGTTTCTTCTACGCCGTATTGCTCACAAAATGGTAATAATCTCATCATCATCATCAAAGTCACGCTTACAACACATAACTCCATGATTCTCTCTCGCCATCGGTCATATATCATTACACCTGGTAGGTTCTCTGCACAACATCCGGTGTCCGTACAGATCAGATCGATAAGGTTTTTTGCTGGTCCACCCACATTGGTGTGTGCATGTTCTGGTGCTCATAGGATAACATCACTCTGAGCTCGTCCTTGTTTTCCAGCATGATTCTCCATTACCCTCTGACATATGTCATTACTCCTGGTAGGTTCTGCACAACATCCGGTATCCGTACAGATCAGAATCGATGTAGGTTTTTTGCTGGTCCACCCACATTGGTGTGTGCGTGTTCTGTTGCTCATAGGATAAAACATCACTTGTGAGCTCATCCTTGTTCTCCAGCATGATTCTCCCTTACCCTCGGTCATATATGTCATTACTCCTGGTAGGTTCTCTGCACAACATCCGGTGTCCGTGTAGATCAGATCGATGAAGGTTTTTTGCTGGTCCACCACATTGGTGTGTGCATGTGCTGGTGCTCATGGGATTAACATCACTTGTGAGCTCATCCTTGCTTCTCCAGCAGTATCCAGCGAGTCTTCTTCGACTAATCTGAACGGTTTTTGTGAGAGGAGACAAATGGCCGTACAGTTGTTCTTTTGTGAGTCTCTGCTTCCAGGATTTGTTCTAGACAGCGGGTAGTATCTTTGTATAATAGTTCACATCTAGCCTTTTCTCTAATGGTTGTGTTAGTGTGTAAGTAGTGTAGCAGTATAGTTGCATTCCCAGAATGCGCTATAAACTAGACCAACATTCCCAACTTAGTTAACTTTAATTTCTTTCAGTTATTAAATACCATTGACCGAAAATAAAACGCTTAAACATTAAAAAATACACTTTTAATTTATTTCTACTCATGCTGGTAGAATTTGACATTATCTAAACGAGACTTGGTCAAGTCATTAGATGACAAATCATATGATTTTTAAAGCACATTTGTACATCAAAATTTCAAATTTAATAAAACAACTTTAAATTCTACGGATACATTTTTCCCAATCACTCAACACAAGCAGAATACGACACCAAGTCAATTTTAAGCGGGTTTAACAGATTTGAATTCATAGATTTAATTCTCCTAGATTGCTTGCAATACCAAGGTTAAGGCACGGTTTGTCCAACTGTTTAACCATAGCTGGAGGAAGAATAATTGGATACATACCTTTCCCAAGTGTATTAGTGCGATGGGAAAGGCAAACAGCCTCGTTCAGGATTTGAACTCGGGTAGTTTGGTCTATTTCCTACGCCCCTAATCATTGCAAGAAGCACCCCTAACCCTAGCGTATATACAAAAATGGAAGGATGTAAGAATAAGATTTCACCTGAGATGTACAAGGTTCCTGTACGACACCGGTCCTCGCCTACTCAGTGCATGAGTAGCACAGTTTAGATCAGAGCGGTTAAATGGGAAGCTGATGGTAGATTTGGTGCTCCACTGCAGACGCTAAAATAATCTCCCTGGTCTAGGGCTAACAAAAAGGGGATAGACTCCCTCGCTCTCCGGCTGATACAAACAATAGGCCACTCTACCAAGTTTTTGACTAAGTAGGTATTTATACAGAAAAGATTGATAAAGTGGGTGAATTATACTCGTGTATACTTATATGTCATTAGATAAGAATGAATATATTTCATGGTCGTTTTTATTCGAATATTATTCACAGGGGAATAAGTAAGTAAAACTATTTGCTTTGATAAGTTCAAAAAGCACTTCACTTGTTCTAGATATTCGGGTTCATTTCAATTAAGTAAAAGAAATGAAAGCAAAAGAAGTTGAAAAACGAAGGTCATTATTTCTATTAAATTCTAAAATAAGAGAAAGGTTCGAATGTCTTGTACGAGGACGTTTGGTGAAAAAGAGAAAATGAAATCAAATTTGGACATGATGAAGATTGTTATCGACCTCTAAGGAGATATAATGACACTTATGATAAGAATTTAGAAAAAATTAAAATTAAAATAAAGAGAAAACATATCCTCCTCCGCCAAGAAATAAAAACAAAATAAAAACAAAACAAAAACAAAACAAACACAAATTTTGTCGTCGAGGCCCAATTAAATCTGGTAAATATCTTAAGAGTTGAATTTAAGATTTTTTTTCTTTTCATAAGTCGCTCACTTTCTCTCTCTCTCCCCCTCCGTCTGTCTTTTTTTTTGGTCTCTCTGTCTTTCTGTTTCTCTCTCTCTCTCTCCCTGTCTTTTTTTGGTCTCTCTGTCTTTGTTTATCTCTCTCTCCCCCTCCGTCTGTCTGTGTCTTTTTTCTCTCTGTCTTTCTGTTTCTCTCTCTCTCCCTCCGTCTGTCTGTTTTTTGCTCTCTGTCTTTCTGTTTCTCTCTCTCTCTCTCTCCCCCTCCGTCTGTCTGTCTCTTTTTTTTTGCTCTCTCTGATATATATATATATATATAAGTAAAGAAATAACAAAAGACTTAGAGATTTAGAATTATAGTCTATTTCAGGGAGCTTAGAAAAAGTGTCTAACTGTGCCGACTCATCAGATGCGAGATTGTGTCGTAAGGAAGATTTATATATATATATACATTATATATATATATATATATATATATATATAAGTAAGTAAAGTCGTCGGGGCGGCCTAAAGTCGGTAGCAGCCATACAGCGAGGGAGTCTATCCCCTTTTCAATAGCGCTAGACCAAGGAGATAGTTTTAGCATCTGAGGTGGTGCGCCACACCTACCATCAGCTCCTTACTTTACTACACAAATCCCTGTGCTACTCATACGCTGAGTTATAGAGGACCGGTATCGAACTAGGAACCTTGTGGTTTCTAGCCGAGCTATGAATAGATACCTTGATTTGGATATAAATTCATTTCGAAATTTTCTACGTCTCGTCAGTCAGGTCTTTGTTGTTTTGAAGATCTCACACCCGGTCTCACTGGTATGATTTCCCCGTTTTTCTTTATTTACAATACTCCATGTATGTAAAAATATATTCTCAAATCTTTATATGTACGTTTGAGTTCTCAATTTTGGTTGAATCCTATCAGGGAAACACTTGTTCCAGATATTCAATTTCAATTCAGTAAAACATGAAAGCAAAAATATCATCCACACATATATATATATATATATATATATATATATATATATATATATATATATAAAATGGACTCGTCGATTCGAGTTCAATTCCTAGGCGAAGTTGTTGGCATTTCACATAGCGCTAATACCCTTGGGAAAGGTATGAATCCATATATTCTCCTTCCAGCTATGGGTTAAATAGTAGGACAGACTGGGCCCTTCAATCTTGGGTAGGTAACCAGTCTAGGAGAGGGATAACTCTGAATTCAAAATTCCTGAGGTCGGTCATTGATTAGGTTTGTGGCAACCCTTGATGCACCAATTCTTTCCTATCGACTGTGCCAAAAAGTGTGGATGGTCCAACACAAGCCTTCACCACTATAAACAAATCACTGTGTGGGTGTTCATTGTATGTATGAATCCTCATGCGTCGAAAATCGACGAGAGAGTCCATAACACACACACACACATATATATATATATATATATATATATATCAGAATTATCCTGATGGTCCGTTGGGAGAAACCTAGGTAGGTAGTTTCTGACACTTTAGGTTTTACTATTATATAAATATATATATAACCTAAAAAAAAAAACTTCACAATTTTAAGACGAAGTCCGTTACTTTAAGTTTTATGTGGTGCGAACAATCAATAATATTTTTTATGAGGTGTGCACAGTAGAAACGTAAGAAAGGTGGCAAATAAATCGTAATTATATACAAGCGAAAAGTCACGTGTAAGTACACGTGACATACACACGCAAGAAAAAAGAAAAATATATAGAGAATATACTAGAGAATATCTAATTCAGAATAGCGTAGACATGAAGTCAATGGCGCTAGATAACTGACAGTTACTCGCCTATGGGATTTTAAAACTAAGTGTTAATATCTTATTATAATGGAGATTGTGGGTTTTTATGTCTGTAACCGAAACTACATTACTATTCAAGTCACAATTTCCTTAGTTATTTACATCACATTCTCCATGATTTTATTTTTATTTAAACTTCAATTATTAACAAAATTCTTTGACATCATTAAGACTGTTGACCATATCTACATACTGATAACATGCAATTGTATTTATATATACAAGAAAATAGCGGTTTACAGTGTGAATGGGAAGGCTAATTTGCATATTGATCTTAAAAATTTGATTTTAATAAATATATGCTTAGTATTATTGATTTCTAATTGTTTGGTTTTATATCAATGAATATGAGCAAAAATCTCGTGGATAAATCTTAAAAGAAATTCATTAAAAAGAAGAAATAACTGTAATTTCATTCTTTACTTCTTATTTTAACTAAATAGTTAATTTAGGAAAATTTACCAATGAAAGACGGCAATAAGGGAAAATGATGGAAGAGTTAGTTTCAAAGTTGTTCTATTTTTAAATCATACCCCCTCTGTTCAAATATTTTTATCTGAATTCTTATTCAGTTTCTTTGGCTTTTCTAATTTAACATGATATTTTATTATATTAAAACTTAAATACTTGCACCCGGAGGGTGCATATATTTGCTAGTTAGTACTAATATTAATATATACTTATATCGACATACATATATCTCAATAGAGCGGTTAAAATAGAGGAGAATGAATATGGAATTAGTCAAGTGGTAAATGACACAGGAGAAATTTATTAATATGTCTACACTTTATTTATTCGCAGATAGTGTGGATTATGATAAAGTTAGACAATGCTCAAAATTCCAAGAATTGGCGGAGTTAAATCAGATTTTAACTCTCCAAATTTGAAAGGGGTTGCGAAAAATGGCGACTTTTTTAAACTATTTTTGACTGTAAAATGAGTTCTAGGGCTTCCCTACTACTAAAGATTGGTTTATAAAAGCATATTTGCCCAATGTTTCCATCTTACACGAACACCACCAAATTTGGAGAGCTAAAATCGATATAACTCCACCAAATTTTGGAATTGGAAGCTCAAATTTGGGGGATTGTCTAACGTTAAGATAGTCCACTCAAAAAAATTGAAGGGGTGTGATTTGACATGGAATTACCCAATAGTTAATTTCTTCAAATATTTTACTTCACAAAATTACTGTATAAAAACACTGGATGAAATACATATTGCTTCATCCATCTAGTGAGCTTCGACCGCTGGGTCTTACAGATTAGCATTATTGATCCCAGGGAGCCACCTCCAGGCAACCCCTGCCCCCTTGATTTAAACGGACAGGGCTGGGTTTATTACCCAGTGCTTGATGTGCCCCTTTGAGGGTGAATGCCGACGCGATCAACGCCTTTTTTGCACCCGCCACCCATGAGTCACGGGTTGTGGGTGGTCCCACATTAATAGGGCCTTGTGCCTAACCCGTACGTGGTAAATATCTAGTATGTAGATATGGTCAACAGTATTAATAACTTAAAACAATTTTATTAATAATTGAAGTTTAAATAAAAATAAAATCATGGAGAATGTTATAAATAACATAGGGAATTGTGACGAGAGTAGTAATATAGTTTCGGTTACAGACAGAAAAACACACAATCTCCATTATAATGAGATGATCTATATGCTCATTAGGTACCAAATTAATTTTGTCTTGTTTGTTTGTCTGTGTGTGTCTTCAGTTGTTTTCATTTAAACAAGTTTGATTAATATCTACAGATGAAGAATTAGAAAATAATCAACTTCAATTTTTTTTTGCCTGGACAAAAGAAAAAACGTCTTGATGCAATAATATAATTATTCTGCAAACCGGATGTAGCACACTGTCGGCCATTACTTCCATAGAATCCATCTTCGTTATCTTTCTCTAATACAGTCCCCTTGCAGATCTGCAGGTTATTTTAGCATCTGCTAGTGTCTCATAAATTTCGAATCTATTCTAAGAGAGCTAACTTTCCATTCAAAATATTGTAAACAAACCGACCAACAACTACTATCACAGTCTCCTGATTATTCTCTGATAAATTTTACTTTTCCTTATATCAACAAAAGCCCTGTAGAAGATCTACTAAACAGATTGAAACACTGCAGCGTTGGCTGAATAAATATCACTCATTTTATTTGATCCTGTGTTTTTTTTTAAATTTCACTATTTCACACACACACACACATATATATATAATAGTTAATCCTTTGTTAGTATTGGAGAAATGATAATAAAGTGCTCAATTACTTCTGTAAGAGCTGTATTCATTTATTATAGGGTACAATACATTTCAGATTTCGTTCTACCAATGGTTTCTGGGCGTCATTTTTAATGAATGCTCGTCATCAGAAATTTTCACTTATGAGAATACATGGGTCACGTGGGCAAGAAAAGTCCCTGTATTCTCATAAGTGAAAATTCCTGATGACGAGCATCATTAAAAATGACGCCAGAAACCATTAGTAGAACGAAAGCTTAAAATGTATTGTACACACATTTCAGATTTCGTTCTATATATTCATATATATATATATATATATAAAAAAAAAAAAAAGAGAGAGAAGAGAGAGAGAGAGAGAAGAGGAGAGAGAGAGAGAGAGAAGAGAGACTAAGAGAAAGAAAAAATTAGGGATAGAAAAGCAATCGTTTAAAATGATGGCATTGAAAAATAATTGCAAGAAGATGATAAAAAAAAAAGGTCATTTTTTCAAACCGGTACCTTGGGTTCCATTGTTTAAATATGAAAAAATTCAGGGGATTTTATTTAAAACAAACCCAACCCTTAATCTTCGCTAATCCGTGGCAATGAGATTATTGTATACAAAATATTTACCTGATGGAAGTTATACAAAAGTAAACAATCTGGAAAAAAAAGATATCAGATATGTGCAAAATTTCCCAGCACCCTCTCTTTTGAAGTCGGCGGAGTGGCCTATTGTCGTTATCAGCCGGACAGCGAGGGAGCCTATCCCATTTTTACTAGCGTAAGACCAGGGTGATTTTTAGGCACCTGAAGTGGAGCGTCACACCTAGAAACAGCTCCTCACTTTACAGCACTGATTCAAACTGTGTTACTTATACGTTGGGTTGGTGAGGGCCAATATCGAACCCGGAACCTTGTTCTGACTAGGTAGACTGTTGGAAAACTTTTGGCCACGTTGTATAATCATAGGGACGGTTGGAAAGAGAGCCTCATGGAAATACGTGCTGTTAGTGCGACCTGATGATAAATTTCATTAAAAAATCACGAAGAATGAGATGGTGAGTCATAAGAAATTAATGCAAGCGTTACTGTCTCACCTTGGTGACATATAAATATAAAACTTTTAACTCTCGTCCGGCGAGAGAGGCGTCCGGCAAGGGAGGCATCTGGCAAGGGAGGCGTCTGGCTGAGGCGCTTAAAGAGAGTTGGTTGGTTAATGAGTTGGTTGATTTTTACGGCATGTCAACGATTGTTGGGTTATGTTATGCCGAAGATCTTTTGTTTTATTCATTTTTATTTGTTATTCATCAGTGCTGCTGTATGGCTGAACCACTTGGACCCTAATGAGGCGCCTGAAGAATAAACTAGATGGGAGCTGCACAAGAATGCAGCGTGCGGTCTTGAACAAGTCGTGGAAACAGCCCCCCGCAAGGAAGCAGCTGTACGGTCACATGCCTCCTATCTCACAAACCATCCGAGTGAGACGGGCAAGGCAACATGAGCGACGTTCTGCTCATGCTAATGTAGGCCGCCCACCGAAGGACCTACATTGACCAACACTGCGAGGATACTGGATGCAACACAGAGGACCTCCCTGGACAATGAATGATAGAGAAGGTTGGCGAGAGATTGTCATTGATATCGGTGCTACATGCGTGACATGATGATGATGAGATGATTGGTTATTAAATTTTTATGTTTATGTGACCCCAGCCTTCATGCGTTTTATGCATTCTTCATACAAAATGCATGAAACTTAGGGTCACAAAAATGTCCATATATATATATATATATATATACAATACATACCTTGTATTCTTAAATGATTTTTTAAGAAGACAAGGTCTGTGAAAAAAGTACCAAGTTTAAAGCTGTATTTACCAAGATAGAAATGAAAAATGAATGGAACGTTATTTCTTTTCAGAATACAAGGTGTGTCAAAAAGTACCAAAAATCTCGATAATTTTTTAACACACTTTTTATATATATATTATTAACCCAGCTATGGGTTAAATAGTAGGGCAGACTGGCCCCTTCAGCCTTGGGTAGGTAACCAGTCTAGCAGGGATAACTGAATTCAAAATTCCTGAGGTCGGTCGTTGATTGGGTTTGTGGCAACCCTTGATGCACCAATTCTTTCCTATCGACTGTGCCAAAAAGAGTGGATGGTCCAACAAGCCTTCACCACTGTAAACAAATCACTGTGTGGTTGTTCATTGTGTGTATGAACCCTCATACGTCGAAAATCGACGGAGAGTCCATAATATATATATATATATATATATATATATATATATATATATATATATATATATTCTTTGGAGAATCCAATTAAGTGGTTGACAATCAAAGTTCTATTCGAATCTGTAGCACAGAATAAAATGCCAACATCTAACCAAGAATAGTGGAAAGAAAATTGCAATCCTCTAGGAAAGTAATAATAATAAAAAAGAGAGTGGTTCTTTTCATAGCACAAGACCGACAGGCCGAAGAGCATCGCAATTTTATCGTTCGATTAAGCAATACCAACAACAAAACAGCCGAACGGATCGGAAACTATCGGACGGTGATGAGGAGATCGTCTTTTGCCTCGGGGAACAAGAAAGGACATGTCGAAAGAAACCAATTTCCTCTTTGTGCTAGCTGCTCGTTTGTAGTTCACCTATTGCTTGAAGAGGGCCGCAGAGGCAGGCGGCAGGCTCTGTGTGTGGTTCTGTTAGGAATGAGAGTTCTGTACGAGGGGTGGTGAACTGCGTGTGGAATCCCTTTTAAACACCAGATGTTTGTTTGGACGCCCAATTGCTGTTATTTATTTATCCGCGTTCGAATCTTCTCTGAGGCTATTCGCGTTTATTTGACACCCATGGATAAGGCAAGTATTTACTGCTAGTTCGACTTTGAATATTCATTTTATTCAAGTCTCTTTTTCAGTTTTTTGGGACCGTCCCAAGGTAATCCAACTACTATTGGCATCACCGTCACCTTTACGTTACACAGCTTTTTGATCTTTCTTGTAAGATTCAACTATACTTCTGTGTTTGCTGTCTTTATATTTCTTCTTTAGTTCGCTGGAAAGGAAAAATTCATTAAATGAAATTATTTCTCTTTGATAATACTAGTTCACACCATCTGGTCGGGATAGGGTTATCCGTTTGTATCTCAAAGCCCCAGAGGATATAGTCTCATTTTCTAGGACAGATTCTGGTTTATGCCTATATATTTTGTCAGTGCTCGTTGTGTAGTGGTTATCGTCACTGGAAATGTCAAGGCGACTCGTGTTCAAATCAGTTGTATTCCTTGACAGACACAATATATATATATATATATATTCTATAAAAAAATGTTTCCAAAAAGGATTATGTTTTTAAAAAAATGTTTATTATTATCTTACATATGCAAGACGTGTTTCAGATCTTCTCTTATCTTCAGGCATTAATTAACCATATTTTGGTCGAATATGAATATGTATATGTGTGATTTCTGATATTTGATAGGTTGTGTGTTTTTGTAACTTATTTTTTGATATAATATGGTAATAATAAAATTAATGCCTGAAAAAGATATCAAAAGATCTGAAACACGTGTCGCATTTGTAAGATAATAATAAATTTAAAAAAAATCCTTTTTGCAAATCTTCTATTTTATAGAATATCTAATTTTCTCCCGTGGGACCCATAACAACATTATATATATATATATATATATATATATATAATATAGTGAGCAATATTTATAACAGCACATGGTTATTTACATTTTCTCGTCTGTATTATGATGCCGTTGATTTCATATCCATGATACTCTAGCTTTGATATATGTGTGTGTGTATTTGTGTGTGTGCATGTGTGTGTGCCTGTGCCTGTGAGTAATTTCCCAACCCATCCACACGAGCAGGATG
Organism: Doryteuthis pealeii; assembly: GCA_023376005.1. Classification (NCBI taxonomy): domain Eukaryota; kingdom Metazoa; phylum Mollusca; class Cephalopoda; order Myopsida; family Loliginidae; genus Doryteuthis; species Doryteuthis pealeii. The sequence goes on from CM042153.1 coordinate 108,477,281, forward strand.
GTTTGGTTTGTTTTGTTTTGTTTTATGGCATATAAACCTCAGTGGGTCATTTAATGCCGGCAAAGTCTTGAAATAAATTCATTCTTAATGAATACTCAATTTTTTTATAAACACATTTTTCTATTTAAATCATAGATGAGAACCTAACAGGTACAACCACTCCACAAGCAGGGTGTGACATAAGGTCAATTTTTAAGCGGGTTTTAACTAGCTTGAATTTAAAGTTTTCCTTCTGATTTGGCGAAGAAATTTCTGAACTGGTCACTTTACCAAGTCCAAAGAACCCAGTCTGTCCTACTCTTTTTCCTATTGCAGAGAGAGAGAGAGAGAGAGAGAGAGAGAGAGAGAGAGAGAGAGAGAGAGAGAGAGAGAGAGAGAGAGAGAGAGAGAGAGAGAGAGATACTGTAGATGGACTGCGAATCCAGTAGAGATCTCTACTCAGTTCAGTTTGTATTGTTTAGATTTTAATTTTCTTTTTACTCGTCTTTCTGAACTCATCAACTTCCACTGACAAGAACCTAATTTCCAATTCGACTCTCCCCGCATCTCCAACGATAATATCCGATATTGAAATTATAATCTTTCAGCAGCATCAAACTTTGAAAACAATTCTTAATTTAGCATTCAGTGTTTATGATTTCAATTTGGTAAGTGCCTAAAATATTCGAACAAAAATTATCGATCCGGTAAAGCCATTGTCCCGATGTCGAGGCGAATTCAAGATGGCCGATTATGCTGCGAAATATTGAATGGAGAGGAGTTTGAAAACTGAAGACAGCCTTCATATTTGCGAGCAATCAAAAGCGCAAGCTTCTTGTCATTTAAAATGGAATTCATTAATCAAACGGGCCTTTGTTAGATGTTCGATAACATACATGCCCGGTTTTACTTGTCTGCGATGGTATTATCGTGGGTAAGGAGAGTCATAATGTGCTTTTACGAAAGAAATAGTGAATGGCTAAGCACGCACGTTTATAATTAGTGACAAAGAATTTCTAAAGGCGGCCAGGTTATGTATTATTTTTTTTGTTTGTAATCTTTTTAGATAGCAGAGATAGTTAGGCATTTTTAAAAAAAAATGTCCACTGTATTTCAAAGAGGAAATATTTCTATAGTTTAAAGGAATCATAAAATGCGTTATGGGAACAATTATTCGATGGAAAGTTAAAGGCAAAAATTATAATAGGATCCTGGTTCTGTTTTTTTAAATCTTAATCTGCTCGTATTTATCTGTCGATCTACATACTCACTCACTCACTCACACACACATACACTCTCTTTCTCTCTCTCTTTCATTCTCTCCCTATCTCTCTCTCACATACACACACACACACCCTCTTTCTGTCTTTCTTTCACTCTCTCCCTCTCAGGCATACACACACACTTTCTCTTTTTCCCTCACACACACACTCTTTCACTCTCTTTTTTCTCACTCTTTCTCTTTAACTCTCCTTTTCTCTCTCTCTCTCATACACACACAGACTCTTTCGCCCTCTCTCTCTCACACAAGCATTCACACTCTTTCTCTCTCTCTCACACACACAGTCACACACACTTTCACCTCTCTCTCATACACACTCATACACTTTCACCTCTCTCTACACACACTCATACACTCTTTCTCCTCTCTCTCATACATCACACTCATACACACACTCACACACTCTTTCTCCTCTCTCTCATA
>CM042153.1:108483964-108488964 GCA_023376005.1 Doryteuthis pealeii
CTCGCGTCCGTCCAGTGCCTAAATCGCATTTGTTTTTGCATGCGGGAGGACGCGGGTTCGATCCCGGCAGGCAAAACAATGTCTTGCTCTTTTTTCCTTTCTCGTTCTCCGTCATACAAAACTTTTACAAAAATCAAGCAAAAATATACAATAATACACACATCTTTTATGTGCCCTTGCTATTATACGAAACTGCATATGGTGGTGAGGTTCCAGTTCTAATTACATCCAAGTCCATTCCGACCTGGTGTGGTATCACTTGTTATAGACCCGTTTATATATTAAATTGATCTATTCTAAAATTATTTCTCCAAGCAAAAATATACGCCCTCCATATGGCGTAAGTATTTAAGGTTTGATCTAATAAAATATTACAAGCAGGACGTGTGCATATACCACAGTATGATAATTTAATTATTACAACCATTATTTTTACTGAAGAATATTTTAATTAGTTCAATATATAAAAAGTAGAGTGATCTTGATTACATTCTCTCATTTTTTTCATTCTTTTCTTTTCATTTTTCATTATGTTGGTACATTTAACCTGGATGATAGACCTGTTAGAGACCTGTTAATATTCAATAGTTATGTTAAACAGTGCCTTCAGTATTATAACATCATTTTTCTAATTTCTAAGCTTTTTAAAATACCATATTACTTTTAGGTTTTTGATTCGATTAAGAAAGGACATTTTTTCACCACATCAATATCCGATTGTTTTTTTTAGGGTTAGGGTTAGTCTTATAATTTAAAAAAAAATTAAAAATTTCTGTTAAAACAACCGGATATTGACGGTGTAAATGAAAAACATGTCCTTTCTTAATCGAGATCAAAGAGGGGTGCTTAAATGTCATATGGTCCTAAAACTCAATTAAAATTTTCGAAGCTCGAGTATAAAACTACTTCCAGGCTAATTTGAACCTAAATGATAATTTCACTGATAATTTCACTATATTATTATTATTATTATTATTATTATTATTATTATTATTAATAACAATCCTAGTTAAATTCAAGAATTCAAGAAGTCCGCTGAAAAATCGATTTGAGTCACACCATACCCCGTGGGGGAGGGATTGGGTAAATGCAAGGAAAGGCTAGGGGAGTAAACCCAGAAAACAAATCAGGTGCCTGAGTCCCTAAAGTGGTGTGATGGCGAAATACTGTGCTATCCAGCAACTCCTAGGAAACTGCATTGGTTCCTTACCGTTTCTTTGGATCACAGTGGCAGTATGGAGAGGGGGGATTTGCTGCTTGGGCAACAGCTCATCCTCCATATGAACCCGCCCATACTAAGTAGTTCCAAAAACAAAAAAAAAAATTGGACACTACTCCATCGTCTCGTAGACGGAGGATGCCAATAATTTCACTGGATCTGCATCTGAACCGAATGAGGTTTTCTTTTTTTTTTTTAATAAAGATTCATTCAAATACTCGGTATAGCAGAGACAACGATTCAATGCAAAGGATAATGCTTCACTCCTTTCTAATAGAAGCATCAGTATACTCATGGACGGCTATTGCATCTTGTAACACTTCAAATATCTTTATCAGTGAGAAACTTTTTTTTTGGTTCGCACGTGATGTATGTCAAGGTGCTCCCCTCGTATTAGAATATTCAACATCTGTTCTGTATGACAAAAGGCGGAAACTTAACGAAGTAATGTATTTTTCGCTGTTCGGTATTCCATCGATTTTATCATTTATCTTTCACTGTTGCTTTTGATGTAACATCTGACGATCAGACGGCCATATTTGTTGTATATTCTTGGAGTGTTTCTTAGAAGAGATTTGGATTTACTGTAGAGAGGAATGGCAAAGCATTCACTAGCAGACAATATTCATCTAGTGACTCATAACATTTGCATGCCCTATTTTCAGGATTACCAAGAATTCAAATCTATATTAACCCTTGCACGGTGCTAGGGTTAATATGTGTCTAGATATGGCACGAAACTGTATGCAGTAGGGAGGACGCATTCACTCCTTTCTAGCCATTACACCTAGGTCGACTCTGACTTGGAGTACCTGTAGAAACCCATCTATGGGTCGATTCTGAATAGTTTGAGATAATCTTTAAAATGACTATCAACCCCCCCCCCACAAAAAAAACCCAACAAAAACAACAAAAACAAAAAACAAACAAAAAAGAACGAAAAACACTCTCCGGGCGGTGTAAAAATTAATTTCTGAAATATATTGCCTGAGGAGGGAGTTAAAAATTCAATGTCCGAGAATTTGTACCATAAGTAAGTAAAATCTTCAAATTTATTGACTGAGTAAAAAGAAATTGAAATAAAAAATTAGTTCTGATAACTTTGAATATATATAAAATAAAACATATATATATATATATATATATATATATTATATATAATATATATTCATTCATCATTGGTAGTTTGTAATTGGTAATTTGCTTGAAGCATTGTTAAGTATGTTATAATATATTAGTAATTTGAAGGCAATACAATGCGTATAAAAAATAAAAACAAAAAGATGTTATTTTTTTGTCTTATCGATTTCAAAGAACACTTTATCATCAGAGACGAAAATCAGAAATGGACGTGCTTAAGTTTTTTTTTGCGTGGTGATACTTTCTTTTTTTTTTTTCTTCTTTTTTTCCCTCTTCTTCTTTTTCTCCTTTCTCCTCCCTTCCCCCTTCTTTGTTATGAATGAAATGGGCGAATAACTGTAATTTTTTTTATTTATTTATTTTTTATAAATATTTTTTTTTGAGAAGGAAAACTCTGAAATCAAACCTGTTAAACTCCGCTTAACAAATTGACCTTGTGTCACATCCTACTTGTGCGAAGAGGTTGGTAAATAAATATAAATATTTATGAAGAAAGGTTGCCCCCTGACCCGTTACCCAGTCGAGGCTAGGAAAGGAACATAATGTCCTCAAATGATTTGGTTATTGTGAGAATTACAAAAGTTAGCATTAACTCATCAGAATGGAATTTTGAGAAAAAAATCCCAATAGTGTCCATGTTGTCAGTGAGTGAGATTCGGGTTGAATGTGATGAAAGGAAAGTTAAAAAAATCCGTGTGAAACATGAAAATTGCGGGTTTTCTCAGTTGGTTTTAATGTCACTCATTATTTAAAATCTTGTTTGTTTTAGGGTTTTTTTTTTGTTTATTGCATTTGGAGAATTGTTACATGAGAAAGTTTTAATTATTCAATTTGATTTTTATCAGACTTTTCAATTTACTCTATTTCTCTTTTTTTAGCACGTATTAACAAAATCTCTCCCCCTCTCTCTCTCTCTCTTTCTTTCTTTCTTTCTATACATAGATAGATAGAGAGATAGATAGATATGTGGGTGTGCATGCGTTCCGATATCATTCTCTTTCTTTTTTTCACGTTCATTTTATTGATATATAAATCTGTTTCTATCTATCTATTTATCTATCTGTCTATATATATATATATATATATATATATATATATATATATATATATATATATATATATAATTTACTAAGCTTAGCTTAGAAATGGTACGAGACCAGAAGTATGAGGCACCCAATGAGAATCGAACTCATTAACAATGGTTTGCGAATCTATACACACACACGTACACACACACACACACATATATATATATTTATGAATATATATATATATATATATATATATATATATATATAAAGTTTGGTATGTACGTGTCGACGTATAAATCCAAAACGGAATGTCACTCAGATTCGAAATCTTGTATACACATTAATAACCCTATAACTAAAAACACATTACATTTGATTATTGATTTCTACTGATTAAGGGATATAATTAATTAATTAAACAAAAATCAAATGATTTGCGATAACTGTAGCATGCTGCTGCTAATATAAAACAAATCGCTGACTGCTGCCTGTATCAGCAGTGATTCAAAATAGCCGCACGACGCCGCCTGCTGATAATTTCAAATAAACAAATTCGTGCCCTAATCGTTTCAGTTCGGAATTTCTAACGTATTCCCGGTCCAATCTTTGAAATATTTATTTGGTTAAAATAAAATAAAATAATCTTTCTAAATATCTAATTTGTATGTGGTTTTATCAATTGAATTATTTTTTACGCCGGAGTAGATAACTATAATAAACGAAAACATTTAATTTAACGATTAATAATAACTCTACTTTGTTTTTATAATTAGTACTTTCATTTAGAATAAAATATATCTATTTTTAATCAGTATTTAATCTTATCGTATGTACAAAAGAGTTTTTTTAAAAGAGAGAAAAAATTGTAATACAAACAATTGTAAGTATTTAATTCTCAGCATTTTATTGTTACATTTTAATACGGTAAAAAAGAAGAAGGAATTAAACGAATACATTTCATTTGAAATCAACAGGCAAGGAAACTTGCTTAAAACAAAAATTGTTAAAAAAATGTAATTATTATAAATGAATTATTATCGTTAATCTTTTTTTTAATCCTCAAATAAACAAACATTCTACTATACAAAATACGATTTTTCATAATTTGATAAATTATTTTCCTCTTTTTTTCTCTCTTACTCCTGTTTTCTCCTCACTCACTCTCTGGTGTTCCTAATTTATTTTATTCCGGTCATGGACCAGGTACTTTTGCTAGTATATTATATATATAAGTATTACACACACACTCTCTTTCTCTCTCTCTCTCTCTCTCTCTCTCTCTCTCTCTATATATATATATATATATATATATATATATATTATAATATATATATATATATATATTGCTCAGGTAAGGTCATTGAACGGCAGATCTTCTAAGTGGGAATGGAATTCATCAGTAAAATAGTCTGCAAATCTACTCTCTTAACGTCTGAGATGTTTTCAATATATATATATATATATATATATATATATATATATATATATATATATATATATTGATAGATAGATAGTAAAAGTATTTAAAATGCCAGAAAAGTTGCATAAAATGTGTTCAATGATATTATGGCAGAGCGGGTCTAAAATCGACAATATCAAAATTATGTCCT
>CM042153.1:108491464-108498964 GCA_023376005.1 Doryteuthis pealeii
GTGTCTGTCTGCCTGTAACCAAAACTATATCACTACTCAAGTCTCAATTCCTTTAGTTATTTACGTCACATTTACCTTGATTGTGTTTTCATTTAAACGTCAATTATTAATAAAATTATCTTACATTATTAATACTGTTGACCATATCTACAGGTATCTGGCTCTCATCCCACTTATGAGGGCGTGACACAAGGACATTTTTATGTGGGCCCACCCACAAGCCGAGGCTCATCGGTGGTAAGGGGGAAATTGCGTCGATCCCGTCGGCATTCCCCCTCAAGGCGCTGGGCAATAAACCCAGCCCTGACCCTTTAGATCAAGGGGGCATCTATTCCTGGGGGGATAGCCCTCTGGATCGACGCTATTAACTTGTAAAGATCCAGGGCCGAAGCCACTGGACCCCCACCACGAGGGCGGGCTTATCTACTAGTATTAATAACATACAATTATGTTTATATATACAACAAAATCGAAGTTTACAGTGTGAACGAGAAGGCTAATTTACATATTGATATTAAAAATTTGATTTCAATAAATATGTGTTGGTATTATTGATTTCTAATTGTTTGGTTTTATCTTAATGAATATGAGCAAAAATTCCGTCAATAAATCTTAAAATGAATCGATTAACAAGAAAAAATAACTGTAATGTTATTCTTTACTAAATAATTAAATTAGGAAAATTTAGCAATGAAAGACCGAAGTAATGGAAGAGTAAGTTTCAGTTGCTGTATTTTTCCCTTATACCCGCCTCCATTTAAAATCTTTTTATCTGCATTCTTATTTAGTTTCATCAACCTTTCTAATTTGATATAATATTTTATTACATTAAAACTTAATATATTACTGTATGTTTCCACCATTTGGACTATAATTGGAGAAATTTGAGATGGGAACTACAGAGCGTTCTGGGAAGTAGCACCCTACCAAAAAAACATCTGAGTGCTCACTAACCTCCCATCTCACAGACTATCCATGCTTGACAATGCTAAAGAAGTGAGAACGAACTCATAAACGACGTTATTCAATGGACACAGATAGAGGAATATATCAATGTTGACCGAGCAGAAGAAAATTACATTCATCACCTCTGTACGGACACTGGGTGTTGTCTAAAGGACTTACCAAGAACGATAACCGCGAAAAAGAGAGAGAGAGAGAGAGAGAGAGAGAGAGAGAGAGAGAGAGAGAGAGAGAGAGAGAGAGTCAACACACCTTGATGACAATGATGATGATGATGCTTACAATGATGATGTTTGCTGAACTGGAATTTGACGTGGAAAGAAAATGACGTAAAGAGGGATATAACAATATATTATTTAATAAGTAAGTAAAGTTGTCGGTTTCAAGTAGACAATAAGGGAGCCCATCCCCTTTTCGCTAGCGCTAGATCAAGGACAATATTTTGCTGAGGTGGAACGCCACACCGACCGTCAGCTAACCACTTTACCGTACAGATCAGATTACCCAAGCTGTGATACCCATACGTTATGACAATGGAGGGTTACAGCGCATTCCCCAGATATCAAGAATTGCAGCCTCATCATCAGATGCAATTTACTGACATACACAGGACACCCGTTTTCGGGATTCTTATCATTATACAGAGATTACAGTAGGGGGCGCGTGGTGTAATGGTTAAAGTCATGGGGAATGGATCGTCGCCCTGAGTTCAAATCCTGGACGTGGTAATTGCATTTCACTTTGCGCTTATATCTTTGGGAAAGGTATGAATACTATCCTCCCTCCAGCTATGGATAAATAGTAGGTCAGACTGGGCTCTTTAACCTTGGTTAGGCAACCGGTCTATGAAAAAAAACTCTGAATTCAAACCTGTTGAACTCCGTTTAAGAAATTGATCTTGTGTCACATCCAGCTCGTGAGGAGGGGTTGGTAAATATATATATACAGAGATAACAGTCAGAATATTCTAACCCCTTCCTACCACCGACGGGGCTGTACAATGTTTCGATTTTTGGATATATGTTTCTGAAACTGTCGGTCCTCGTAAGATTCTTGGTGATACTGTAGTGTTAAAAATCACCCGTAGAATAAAACCCTTTCCAACGTTTCAGTAAATTTTTAATCCAGTTTCTATCATAACAATACTGTGAAGTGTTCCTCCCAACAGACCATTGGCCAGCGCGGAAAAAGTAAAGTCCATTACATCCATACCTTACAGACCTTGAGGAAGTCTTTGGGGAAGGCTGATGAGTAAGAGATGATGGGGATTCTGGATAGCCTTGTCATTGTGTAATGGTTAAAGCGCTCGTCTCATATATCATTATTACCCAAGTGAGTTCGATCGTATATATATATATATATATATATATATATATATATATATAGTGAAAAATTAATGGTAAAATGAATGAATGGATAAAATAAAAATGAATGAAATGACGGGGATAAATGAAAAATCCTTTCCAAGAGGCCCTTCCCAAAAGTATTAAAACACTTTTTGAGAGTGGGGTCCCTGATAGAAAGTTTTTCTCATCTATTATTAGACTCCTTTGAAGCATCAAGTTAATATAATTATTCTATAAGTTATTAGAGAAGATAAAATCCATCTCTTACCTTTGTAATATCTGTTGAGAATGGGTTTGGATTTATATATTATATATATATATATATATATATATATATATATATATATATAATATCTTGTCTGGTTAACGTCCGGTGAATATTGCTACATTGTAACTATCTTGAATTCAAAAAAAAAACGGTCAAATAGAAGAATTAAATGATATATATATAATATACCAATTGTTGGTAAATCCTCGAGTGAGAAAAAACCAGCAAATAGTTTGATTGTAAAAATATACTACCAAATCATCCGGGGAGAAAAAAATTTTAGAAAAAAAGAAAAGACCTAGATAATCGTACCAACCAAAAATAATCTATTGGTACAATATTTGGCCAAAAGAAAAAAAAAATTTATATATATATATATATATATATATATATATATATATATATATATATATATATATATATATATATATATATATATATATATATATATATATATATATATATATATATATATATAATATATATATATATATATATATATATATATATATATATATATATATATATATATAGATATATATATATATATATATATACATAAAGGAAACTAATAATAAGTAAAAAGTGCTCATACCTAAGTAGAACAAATAATAAAAGTAAATCTAATGAGTCAGATAAACCTACTAAAAGTTTCGCATTGTGCTCTTCAGGGCTAAGATCTGAACCAATTGTTTAGTTTATGCTAATTTATTTGAACTGCGGTGGTAGGTACTGTATATTAATGCGTTTGCTCCAAGTCTCTTTAACCAGATGTTAGCCCTGAAGAGCACTAAGCGAAACTTTTAGTAGGTTTATCTGACTCATTAGATTTAAATATACAATTTTGAAAGAAAAAAAGACAGAACAACGCCAATTTTTCCTCACATTTGTTTGATTTCACTTTTCCACACACAGTCATCATACCTTGATAAAGGGTGAAGGTCACTCGAGATATCGGAATAAATCGAACCAGGGAAAAAACAACAGCTGGATATTGAAACTCTGTTTTTTTTTTGTTTTTTTTTTTTCACTTGTTCCTCATGCTTCATGATATAAAAGAACAACGTTCACAAGAACAAAGTTTACACACAAGACTGCTTCAGCTACCACCAAACCTTGTTCAAAGTGTTTGTCCGAGTGTGTGTGTCTGTGTATATGTGTGTAGATGAGTGTGTGTGTAACTGAGTGTGTGTGTGTGTGTGTAGTTGAGTGTGTCCGTGTGTGTGTGTGTGCGTGTTTGTGTCTGTAAAAACACAAGACGGCTTCAGCCACAGCAAAGGCTTGTTCAAATTGTGTGTCCGTATGTGTCTGTCTGTTCTCACTTTTTTCTTTCCTTTTCTCTTGGCAATTTTTAGAAGCCAAGGGGGCCCATGCCCGGGGCTAACACTTGGTTCCTTTAACAAACAATATTTGTATCCTAAGGATGTTTGAAGATGGAACATGTTCCTTTGATAGCTGCTGTTTGTGCTTCATAGCAGCTTAGTCCACCAGGTATCTTTGTCAGTTTTGCTTGACCAACCCAGTTGCCCCTACCACAACAGCTATGGTATTGATTCTGAGTTATTTCCTATAAGTCTAACATGATCAAAGGGGAACCACTCTTGACTGATAATTTATTTATTTTTATTGATCTACTAGGGAAAAAGAAGACGGGGTTAGGGTTAGAGTTTAGGGTTAGTTTATTGGGAAGATAAATAAATAATTCATCAGTCAAGAGTGGTTCCCCTTTGATCATGTTAGACTTATAGGAAATAACCGATTTCTTTCAATGACCAAGTGTATGATTGTGTGTGTGCGTCTAAAAGCACAAGATGGTCTCAGTCACCACACAGCCTTGTTCAAATGGTGTGTATGTGTGTGTGTGTGCGTGTATGTGTGTGTGTGTGTTTAGTTAAGTGTCTGTTGTGTGTAAGTACCAGGTCAATTTAACATTGTATATGCATGTGTGTGTGTGTGTGTTTTGTGTGTGGTGTGTGTGTGTAGTTGTGTATGTGTGTGTGTAAGTGTGTGTATAAAAGCACAAGCCTTTTTCAAATTCTGTGTCCATGCATGTGTGTGTCTTGATGTTTATGGGTATGTGTGCGTGTATAGTTAGGGAGTGTGCGTGCGTGTGTGTGTATGTGTGTGTGTTTTGTTAGGTGTCTGCGTGTGTGTAAGTACTCATTTTCACATTGTGTATCCATGTATGTGTGTGTGTGTTTATGAGTGTGTGTGTCATTGTGTGTGTGTGTGTGTATGTGTGTGTGTGTGTGTATAGTTGTGTGTATAAAAGCACCAACCCTTTTTCAAATTTTGTGTCCATGTATGTGTGTGTCTGAATGTTTATGAGAATGTGTGCGTGTGTAGTTAGTGTGTGTGTGTGTGAGTGTTGGTGTGTGTGTGTGTGTGTTTAGTTAGGTGTCGTGTGTGTGTGTAAAACCAGGTCATTTTCACATTGTGTATCCATGTATGTGTGTGTGTGTTTATGAGTGTGGTGTGTATTGTTGTGTGTTAAAAGCATCAACCTTTTTTCAAATTGTGTGTCCATGTGTTGTGTGTCTGAATTTATGAGAATGTGTGGAGTGTGTGTGTGTGTGTTGAGTGTGTGTGAGTGTGTGTGTGTGTGTGTGTGTGTGTGAGTGAGTGAGTGTAAGAGCAAAAGACGGCTTCAGCCACCACCAATCCTTGTTCAAATTGCTTTCAGACAAACCCAGCTTAACAGTACGAGTTCAAAGAATGGAAATAATTCATTTTTCGCCGCTGATAGGTTAATGGCTTTGTTTCCACCAAAGTAACAAGATTATATAAACAGTTTTCACTTGTAATCAGCTTTCACTGTTTGCCCGGGAAAGGTACGTGCTTCGGATTGCATTTTCCCCTTTTCCAAGATCTCTTGGAGGCGAATAGAAACAAATGGCAGAACCACTTGGACGTCTCCGCTCACCAAACCTACTTTGGCGCTTGACAATTTACAAGTTCAGCGTCGATGATTTTGGCGCGAAAATATGTTGGCGAAAATGGCGGACAGCAGAAGAAAAAAAAGAAAAATAAAGTAGAAGAAAAAACAAAAGGCATAGCTTCGAATTTGCATTTGATTGATTGATTTCATTGAATTACAGAGCCATTTGTAAATTACGCTTCACAGACTGTTGGTAAATCCACTCTCAGAGGAAATAGCTTCGTTGAAATAATTTCATATTGGATGAGAGAAGTTTCTCTTTAAGAGAAAAAAAACAAAACAATAAAAAGCACCCCCCCAAAAAAAATACCCCCCCCAAAAAAAAAACAACACAAAACAAAACAAAACACATAGCACATACAGAAACATGTCGAATTTTACTTACTTTGATTTTCCAAGTGAAATAAGTGCATAGACACATCAATATGTTGATATAACGAATAACGAATAAGCTTTATATCTCAATTTCTCTGACTCTGTTTCTTTGTCTGTCTGTCTGTCTGTCTCTCTCTCTCTCTCTCTATATATATATATATATATAATATACCAAGCGTGTTGGTAAATCCTTGCGGTGAGAAAAAAAACCAGCAAATAGTTTGATTGTAAAAATATACTACCAAACATCAACCGGGAGAAAAAAATTTTTGAAAAAAAAAAAGACCAAGATAGTCGTACCAACAAAAAATAATATATTGGTACAGTATTTGGCCAAAAAAACAAAATTATATGTATATATATGTATATAAGATATACATATATATATATATTCATATAACCGCTAGGAGAATAGCTAATAAGTAAACAGTGCTCAATACCTAAGTAGAGCAAATAATAAAGATAAATCTAATGAGTCAGACGAACCTACTATTAATTTCGCTTAATGCTCTTCAGGGTTAAGATCTGAGTCAGATCTTAGCCTTGAAGAGCATTAAGCGAAACTAATAGTAGGTTCGTCTGACTCATTAGATTTATCTTTATATATACTAGCAAATATATGCACCCTCCGGGTGCAAGTATTTAAGTTTTAATATAATAAAATATCATATTAAATTATAAAGGCTAATGAAACTGAATAAGAATGCACATAAAAAGATTGGGAACAGAGGGGGTATGATTGAAAAATAGAACAACTTTGAAACTAACTCTTCCATCATTTTCCATTACTCCCGTCTTTCGTTGGTAAATTTTCCTAATTTAACTATTTAGTTTAAATAGGAAGTAAAGAATAATATTACAGTTATTTCATCTTGTTAATGGATTTTTTAAAAGATTTATTGAAGAGATTTTTGGTCATATTCATCAAGATAAAACCAAACAATTAGAAATTAATAATACTAAGCATATATTTATTAAAATCAATTTTTTAAAGATCAATATGCAAATTAGCCTTCCCATTCACACTGTAAACCGCTATTTTGTTGTATATATAAATACAAATGTTATTAACATGTAGATATGGTCAACAGTCTTAATGAAGTAAAACAATTTTGTTAATAATTGAGGTTTAGATAAAAATAAAATCATGGAGAATGTGATGTAAATAACAAAGGGAATTGTGACTTGAATGGTAATATAGTTTCGGTTACAGACAGACAAACCCACAATCTCCATTATAATAAGATATATAATATATATATATAATATATATATATATAATGTATAAAATGTGACTGTTTTGTGACGGGATTAATTCATACCAGACTTTTAAGCAAAGAGATTATCTTAAATTTTAAACACAAATTCCCAAAGAGTTTGTGTCAAGTTCATAATTAGGTATAACGGATGATATTGCAATATCAAAATAAAATAATGAAAATTATTTGAACAACATACGTGCGCTTTTCATATTATCTTACCGTTATATACCGTCGGATTCATTTCCTTACTTTTAATTTATATATATATATATATATATATATATATATATATATATATATATATATGCCACTAGCAACAACTTCAGTTCTGGTGATCTTTTGTACGCA
>CM042153.1:108506464-108516464 GCA_023376005.1 Doryteuthis pealeii
ATAAGTAAAAACAGTATACAATCCTGATCCGGTTTATGTTTTTGTGTGGTTTTAAGCTTTCATTTCTAAAGGAATCCGCCATGTCAATCTTAAAATCCCCAAAAGAACAGAAAGAAAAACAACCCGGATGATGAAAAAGTGGAAAAGATTTTTGTTAGAATGAAAGAATAAACATCAATTATGATGTCCAATATACAGTAAGAATTTACACTCGACTGGTATCGTCTAATTTACACCCGACAACTATTGTCTAATTTACACACGACTAATATCGTCTAATTACACCGAGAACTATTGTTTTAATTTATTCACGACTAATATCGTCTAATTTACACCCGACAACTATTGTCTAATTTACACACGACTAATATCGTCTATTTTACACTCGACAACTATTGTTTAATTTACACACGACTAATATCGTCTAATTTACACCTGACAACTATTGTCTAATTTACACTCGACTAATATCGTCTAATTTACACCAGACAACTATCGTCTAATTTACACTCGACTAATATCGTCTAATTACACACGACTATATCGTCTAATTTACCCGAGAACTATTGTTTAATTTATTCACGACTAATATCGTCTAATTTACACCCGACAACTATTGCTAATTTACACACGACTAATATCGTCTATTTACACTCGACAACTATTGTTTAATTTACACACGACTAATATCGTCTAATTTACACCTGACAACTATTGTCTAATTTACACTCGACTAATATCGTCTAATTTACACCAGACAACTATCGTCTAATTTACACTCGGCTAATATCGTCTAATTTGGCACCTGACAACTATCGTCTAATTTATACTCGACTAATATCATCTATTTTACACCTGACAACTATTGTCTAATTTACATTCGACTAATATCGTCTATTTTACACCCGACAACTTTTGTCTAATTTACACGCGACTAATATCGTCTAATTTACACCTGACAACTATTGTTTAATTTACACACGACTAATATCGTCTATTTTACACCCGACAACTATCGTCTAATTTACACTCGACTAATATCGTCTAATTTACACTCGACTAATATCGTCTAATTTACACCTGACAACTATCGTCTAATTTATACTCGACTAATATCGTCTATTTTACACCCGACAACTTTTGTCTAATTTACACGCGACTAATATCGTCTATTTTACACCCGACGATTATCCTTTGGGACTGTTTTAGCTCAGTCGGTAGAGCATCCGTCAATTAAATCACAAGTTTTTTGGGTTCGACACCGGTCCTCGCCAACTCAGCGCATGAGTAGTACAGCTTGGGTAACGTGATATGTGCGGTAAAGCAACATCTGGGATCTGACGGTCAGTCTGATGCCTTACCTCAGCAAAAACAATCTACCTGGTCTAGCGCTAGCGAAAAGGGGATAGACTCCCTCGCCATTCGATTGGTACTGATAATAGCCCACTCCACCGACTGATTTTATAACTCCTTTTAATTAAAAAACTGTATTCCTGAATTTTTCTTTAATATATGATATTTCTTTTTTTTTTCATTTTATCAGGGAAACCCTTTTGATATTTGGTTAGACCGTGGCAAGGCATTGGGCATATTAATTTAATCTTTATTCTACAGGGTGATTCTAAGTGGAAACACACGTGTCGTAATGGTTATCGTCGTAGGAAAGATACACAGCGACATGAGTTCTAATCCTGGATGAGGCTGGTGACATTTCACATACTGGAAACGGTATGCAACCAACTATTCTCCCCTCAACTATGGGTAAACCGTTGGGAAGACTAGGCTTTACAACTTTGGTATGGCAACCGGTTTAGGAGAAGGAAAATCTGAATCGAAATCTGTTAAATCCCACTTGAAATTTTCTTTGTGCCACATCCTGCACATCCGCTTGATAAATAGATACAGGGTGATTTTAAAAAATGTCAACACCATTATGGGAGCACCTTTATGATATAATTTCAAACAGTATTTACATGTTGACCATCCCTGTTAATACATTCTTGCAATCTCCCTCGGGTGATTAAAAAACACTGTTAATTTTTCTATGAGAGAATCTTTATTCGAAAAACAGATCTGATATTACGGAGACCACCCGGGGAAGATTCTAATGTGGTAAAAAGGTGGTGACTTTGATATCATAACATCACAAAGGAACTCCCATAGAAAATGTTTACATTTTTTTAAACAAAAAAAACTTTCTTCATTCTAGGCTTCGTTATTTTCTATACATATATAAAGGGCAGTTGCAAATATGTATGTAAAGTCGTCGGGTTGACCTAAAGTCGGTTTCAGCCAATCGGCGAGGAAGTCTATCCCCTTTTCAATAGCGCTAGACAAAGGATATTGTTTTTTTGTGTCTGAGGTGGAGCGCCACACCTACCATCAGCTCCTTACTTTACCGCGCAGATACCTGTGCTACTCATTCGCTAAGTTGGCGAGAGCCGGTATCGAACTAGGAACCTTGTGGTTTCTAGCCGAACGCTCTACCAACTCAGCTAACCGCTTATCCGGCTAAATCTACGACAATAGAACAATTAAATATTATATCTCTGAATGTTTGAAAAACAATTAACGATAAATATATGTACATATTCATTATCACTAATACTAGCTCTTATGCAAACATTATGAGGATCTGATTTATATATGAAGATATTTCAAAATTTAAATTTAAATTAAATCAAAATTTAAATTAAATTAATTTAAGATTAAATTTTCTCTGAATGTTTGAGATGAGGCTTGATGATTACTATTATCTGCGTTATTGTCCTCATCTTCATTGTCATCTGTACAACATTTCGGACGATGTGCCCCCAGGCCTTCTTTAGGTATTTCTTGTCGGACTCGGAAACCTCGGATTCGGGAACCTTCTTTTCGGAAACGGGAAACTTCTTGTCGTAATCGGGAGCCATCACGTAACTTTGAACCTAACCCATTATTCCATCCACTGGGGTATCCTGTTCTCATTCCGCTAACCATAGCTGGGAAAGAGGCGTTAAGCTGTTTTAATTATTATTCTATGTTACTGCTGCCCTTGATCAGGATTGAACCTGCAATGTAGAGATAACTGTCACTAAGAACTGTCTTAACCTAAGTCCTTTATCCACTAAGCCATGAGTCCAATTCGAAGAAGGCCGGAGGGCATACCGGCCGAAACGTTGTACAGATAACAATAAAGATGAGGACAATAGTCCGAATAACGCAGATAATAGTGATAGCATTGAATTCTGCTGTAAGGACAAGAGTCTCATTTTTATCTCATTTTTTTAATTATAAAATATTGAAAAATTTAAAATTTCTTACTATATTGTTATTTGTGTTGTCATTCCCTCTACTTAGGCAATGCAGAGTAGTTGCTTCTAGTCTTACATGATAGAATATTTCATTATTTACTTTTACTTTATCGGTCCGCGCATCCCCTAACGTTAATGGACGATTCCACTTATACAAAGAATGGGTATTATTCGCAAGAAAGGGTAGGGGAAGCACTAAGAGCCCGATAGCTCCACTAATAACCTGTACAGAAGCAGGCAAGTCGACACCGATGGTACCTGCTAACATGCGGACGAATATCCCAGCCCCTCTGCTTATGAGGGAGATGAGGAATCAACAATCTTGAACGAAGATAGACAGTGACGAGAAGTCTGAACAAGATAAATTGACCACAAAAAGATAAGTATTTCTATGTAAATTGAACTTTGTTACTATAACCGCTAAAAAAGGAAGCGCCTAAAACCTGTTTTAGCAAAATATGGGAAAATTATTCACTCCCTATATAAATCGTAAGGAAGAGCATGGTGTAATGGTTAAAGTCATGATAAATGGACTCGTCACCTCGAGTTCAAATCCTGGACTTGGTAATTGCATTTCACTTAGCGCTAATACCCTTGGGAAAGGTATGAATCCTACTCTCCCTCCAGGTATGGATAAATAGTAGGGCAGACTGGGCTCTTTAACCTTGATATGGCAACCGGTCTAGGAGAAGGAAAACTCTGAATTCAAATCTGTTGAACTCCGCTTAAGAAATTGACCTTGTGTCGCATCCTACTCGTGCGGAGGGGTTGGTAAATATATATATATAAATCGTAAGAACGGGAAAAAATCAAGGCAAATGGACAAACTCAACAACGATTTTATAACAATGCGTATATATATTTACCAACCCCTCCGCACGAGCAGGATGTGACACAAGGTCAATTTCTTAAGCGGAGTTTAATAGGTTTGAATTTAGAATTTTCCATCTAGACCGGTTGCCTAACCAAGATTAAAGAGCCCAGTCTGCCCTACTTTTTACCCATAGCTGGAGGGAGAGTAGGATTCATACATTTCCCAAGGGTATAAGCGCTAAGTGAAATGCAATTACCACGTCCAGGATTTGAATTCGGGGCGACGAGTACATTTCCCGTGACTTTAACCATTACACCAGCACGTATAATATCCGTCCGCGGGTGTTGTCGGCATTATACGCATTTTCCGAATATTTTTTCATAATGCCAGTAGAACTTTTGACGATCAGAAGTTGGAATATTAGCAAGAAATCAATGATAAGATACAAAGTAAACCAATATTATGTAAAAGATAAAAGTAAAAACAGAAAAAAAAGGAAACTGCAAAAAACAGACCAAATAATTCGGGCGTGGTACCAAACGAACTACAGAACACCGAGAGCACCAAATTTGGTACGAACGCACTAGCATCAGTAAAACTGTTGAGGCCTACTGTACTGTAAACTAATATTTCTAAAAAAAACTATCGGTGTAGTGAGTTCGATGCTCACTGTGTGGTACGTAAGAAAACACCAACATACACACAGGTATTGAAACGCTTAACTATGTAGAGGCGCGTGGTGTAATGGTTAAAGTCATGGGAAATGGACTCGTCACCCCGAGTTCAAATCCTAGACGTGGTAATTGCATTTCACTTAGCGCTAATACCCTTGGGAAAGGTATGAATCCTACTCTCCCTCCAGCTATGGGTAAATAGCAGGGCAGACTGGACTCTTTAACCATGGCTAGGTAACCAGTCTAGGAGATGGAAAACTCTGAATTCAAACCTGTTGAACTCCGCTTAAGAAATTGACCTTGTGTCGTATCCTGATCGTGCGGAGGAGTTGGTAAATATATATAGAGAGGCGCGTGGTGTAACGGTTATTATCGCCCTAACTTCAGATACACGTATATTGATAGGTTTACTAAAAACATTTTCTTGTGTTAATGATGTTAGGAGGATAGGGGGAGGAGAGGGGAAACACATGGTCAATGCTAGGCCATGTTAAGAGGATGGACAAAGGCCGCATCCCCAAAGACCATACTGGCACCCGACCAGCAAGGAGACCACGTTTATGCTTCTAAGATGTTTGCAAGAGAGACATGAAGACATGTCACATCGACATAGACACGTGGGAGGCTTGTGCAGAAGACCGTGCGACCTGGTGCTTCCTCGTCAAACAAGGAACGAAAAGGAAGTGAAAAAGAGAGGAAAGAAGCCGCCATAGAAAAGAGAGCTAAAAGGAAGGAGAGACAACAACACCCCCAACACCTATAGAAAGCATCACTTTTTGTTTGCAGCCACTGCACCAGAGACTGCCATTCAAGGATCGGTCTGTTCAACCACTCACGTAGCTGTAGGTAAAAAAATGGACACTACGCCATCGTCTTAAATAGACGGAAGGTTGCCAACATAAAAATTATAAAAATATATATGTATATAATATTATTATAAAAAAAGTAAATATCAATACATATTACAGCCCATAATTTATTCTATTCTATTTCATTACGTGTTTATCTTGCAATTCTTAGGCGAATGCAATGCACTAAAGACTAAACCGGCTCCGTAAGAAAACTAATATAAAACTAAATTTGTAATTCGTATCAATATTTACTGAGATGCCTTTTTTCAATGAAAGGAAAAAAAAAAAAAAAAAATTATTTGCATTCAGTTGAAAAAAAAAAACAACAGAAAAACGAAGTCATTTTAGTAATGGTGTCTTTTAAGAAAAATATCAAAATTCAATTAAACCCCATTAAAAATTACTGAAAAAAAATTATCACAGTAATTTTTTTTGTTGTTAATTTGCTTTTGATCTTTGATAAAATAAAACGAAATAACTCGTTGGAAAAACCAATAAAATGGAAACCACGTTTCGTGAATGTTTCAAAACAAAAAAACAAAACAAAAACAAACAAACAAATAACCTCCCCCCACCAACAATAAAAAAAAAAGAACCAAACAAGACGGCATTATGATTTTTTAAAAATTCAGTGCCAGACAGTCTTGGATTTCTCGCAGATCATTCATCGCCTCGCCCAGGAGCAGAGGTTAGCAAGGTAGTCATAGAGACAATTACAATAATAGTGATGTTTGTCCTCAATGGGTTAAGCGAAGGAAACATCAATGGTTGGTTGTTTTGGCGCCATTTAATGCTGTATCCAATTATTTTGATAAACACAGGACTGCTTACAATACCTGCTGTTACTTAAGTGGTCACCCAATTCAGTACGGAACAGGCTCAGTGCCGCTTAACTTCGGTGCTCTGATTGATTTGGCTGTAATCAGATTATTTTAGGTATGATCAGCCTATGACAGATAGATAGGTAGATAGATAGATAAATGTATATATATATATATATATATATATATAGATAGATAGATGGGTGGATGGATAGATAGATATATAGATAGATATGAACAGAATGACAGATATGAACAGACTATATATATATATATATATATATATATATATATATGTAAACACGGTTTGTTTAGAATGGCTTTTTGCCGATAATTTTTGGGAGAATAAGTGCTTAATTGAAGTCGTACCTAATTTTGAAAATTAATTAATTAATAATGAATTAGGCGGGAATACCTATTAAATGTATGGCTAAACAAATCGAGAAAAATCAATTTGTTTAGCCATACATTTAATAGGTATTCCCGCCTAATTCATTATTAATTAATTAATTTTCAAAATTAGGTACGACTTCAATTAAGCACACACATATATATATATATATATATATATAAATTTAAAAAAAATGTTTTTTTTTTAAATTGGGCGTTATTATGAAGCATTAAAATGTATAAATGAATGAACTCGATATTATGGAGTATTGGATTCACTTATTTTTTTAATTATTTTTTCTCATAAATTTTCAGGTTCGTTAGATACCCTTTGTCAAATGTTATTACTGTTTAACGTTTTTTTGTCTCTGTTGTTATCGACAGTGGCAGCGATATATATATATATATATTATATATATATATATATATATATATATATATATATATATATATTTATATACAAGTTTTGTTGAACTGTACAGACAATTCCTGTCGGACAAGTCTTTGGTTGATCCGTTCTAATTTTCGGGCCATCCTTCTGGTGTCGGTGCGTAAAGCGCTCGTTTTGAAACCTTTGGTGGACTGTTATACCAGTTACACCCCCGACACCAGAAGGATGGCCCGAAAATTAGAACGGATCAACCAAAGACTTGTCCGACAGGAATTGTCTGTACAGTTCAACAAAACTTGTATAAAAGAAAAAAATGCTGTCAAAATACACTTATATATATATATATATATATATTATATATATATATATATATATATATATATTGAGGTGAGGTAAAAGGAAAAGTGAACAAAAATAATGACTCAAACAAGTAGAAGTAGGAGAGAAATATTTCGTCCTTCTCACGTGAAGAACATCACCAGTCTGTTTCACCACAAACTCACTTTCTCTTCTATAAACACAAATGTACGTATTTTGCTTTGAATGAAGTCAGACTGATGATGTTCTTCGCGTGAGAAGGACAAATATTTTCTCTCCTACTTCTACTTGTTTGAGTCATTATTTTTGTTCACTTTTCCTTTTACCTCACCTCGCCTCATACTGTCGGGTTTTACTCCAACCCTCCTATCTTCATATATATTTTTTTTTTGGGGGGGGGGGGAGAATGTGCTTAATTGAAGTCGTGAATTAGGCGGGCATACCTATTCAAATGTAAGGCTAAACAATGTGTAGCCTTACATTTGAATAGGTATGCCCTCCTAATTCATTAATTATTAATTAATTAATTTTCAAAGTGAGGTACGACTTCAATTAAGCACATATTCTCCCAAAAATTGCCGGCTAAAAAAGCCATATTAAACACATTGTTTGTTTGTTTACTTCTCATATATATATATATGTTTAGTTAACGGCATCTCAATCCTTTTCGGGTCTTATAATGCTGAATCAAATCATTTTAATAATGAAAGGACTCAGGTTGCTCACAGTACCAACTATTGCTTAAATGGTCACCCAATTAGATATTGAACAAACTCATCGCTGCTTAACTTCGTTGATCTAACAGCAACCGGTGCTTTCAGCGTATAAACATCAATGATCTTCTCTCCTTTATTGTATTCGTTTAGTAGAACTCTCACGATGTTCTCCCATATCATTGAAAATCACACTAATACATCCTTATTGTATGTATGCCCTTCGACTTTTCTCGTTTTCATTTCGTAAAGGATAATTATTCCGGAGTCTTTGGTATCCGCAAGGGACTTGTTCCGACAGCATATTTGGAGAACTTTCGTATGCAGAGCAGAGACCTTCATATTTCCAAATCTCTGGAGGGTTGCCATCAACACCTTTGGTTTTGCCACACCAATCAATTGCTTTTGCGATTCTTTCTTCTGGTGTTGGTTGCTCATCCAATTTGAGCTCACTCGTTGATTGCTGGATCCGATCAATTCCAGTCTCCAAAGTAAGCATATTGAATCTGATCCTATGTGGGTTGGCATTGAATTAGTTGCTGTGTCATAGTTGATTCTATCGAATAAATATTTACGTGTAATAAATAAGCAAAGACGAAAGATATACAGTGGTTCTTATAAGCATTTGCAGAAACAGAAAATATTGTTCCAATCCTATGGTTCTCAACGGGAGGGGAGGGGCTATATGCTCCCTGGGAGGGTCCGTGTAATATGTATGGGATCCACGCAAGCAAAATAGTGAAGTAGTGAATTGAAATATTTTGCAAGTGTTAGATTATTTCGGAAGTCCACCACTTAAACTTATAGACTCTTCGTGGGCGCGTGGATTAAAGTCAGCCAATCAACAGCTCGAATACGTGGTTAGTTAACTATTTAATCGCAGATCTTGAAAGACGTCCATTTGCCCGTATTCGACACGACCGAACCGATCTGTAACCAAGGACTCTAGCTCAGCCAAAGGATTCTACCCAACACTAAGGAACAACCGAGGGACAACCAAACTATTTTTCACTAAAATCAGCCTCTGCTTAACACAAGAGAGAGAGAGAGAGAGAGAGAGAGAGAGAGAGAGAGAGAGAGAGAGAGTCTTTGATATCCGTGCTACCAGCACGATCTGATAATGATGATGATGATCTATCTACAATTTTTTGTGCTATATCTTCATTATCATTTCTTCATTCATCATTGCTATATCTGGTGTTCCTTCATCTTCCGGCCGTTATGATCCTGCAACACCTTTTGGTTAAAAATGAGACCGTCAAAATCGTCCAAGATGAAATGCAAAAATGTAAGCCCTGATTATCTGGTGTCACTTAATCATCGAATTCTTATTTCTTATGAGTATTATCACCTCAGCTAATAATGGACCATTCCGTTTTTAATTATAAAGAAAGAAAGGTAAAAAAAATGACACGCTACGCCGAAAAACAAAGAAACAAACAAAGAGAGTAGAGGAAATATAGAGATAGGGGTTGAACGCACGAAGCGATAACGCTAATCTGTTTCAATCAAACATAGAGAAAAGATGAAAAGAAGGAGAGAGAGAGAGAGAGAGAGAGAGAGAGAGAGAGAGAGAGAGAGTGTGTGTTAAATCAAGATAATTATGATTTTTACATATTGAATTATTTTGAAACAGATCTTAAGTAGACATATGTTGTAATAATTAAATTATCATACTCTGGTATATCCACAGGTCCTGCTAGTGTTTTATTAATTGCTGTTCCTTATCAACCAT
>CM042153.1:108523964-108538964 GCA_023376005.1 Doryteuthis pealeii
AATTTCCATTAGCTTGTTCTTGTATTTTCATTCAGTGCTCCGTATACTATTTGTATGTAAAAACTTAACAAATTGGCGACGAGGGTTTTTCGAACAACCTGAAATATTTATAGTAAAACAGAAAAAATATTTACTGATAGGATTTTCATCCCTTCTCCTAGACTGGTCGTCATTATTATCATCATTTTATGCTGACAGCATGGATGACGATGGCCGTCCTCATGTGTTATTGCCCCTGGAAGGTCCCCCACGCAGCATCCGGAATCCATACAGAGATGTTACCAAGGTTAAAAGAGCCCAGTCTGCCTGAGTAATTATCCATAGATGTTCGGAGAATAGTCGGATTCATAACTTTTCGTCACGGTATTACCACTGTACGAAATGCAAACGGCCTCTTCAAGTATTTGAACTCTACTAGCCGAATCTATTTCCTATGCCGATAACCGTTACACTATAAGCACCTTCTCGGGGGTACGTAAAGATAAACAAAGCCAATAAGTTATTCAAAGAAATTACATATAATATATATATATTACCAACCCCTCCGCACGAGCAGGATGTGAAACAAGGTCACTTTCTTAAGCGGAGTTCAACAGGTTTGAATTCAGAGTTTTCTTTCTGCTAGACCGGTTGCCTAACAAAGGTTGGAGAGCCCAGTCTGCCCTACTATTTATCCATAGCTGGAGGGAGAGTAGAACTCATATCTTTCCCAAGGGTATTAGCGCTAAGTGAAATGCAATTACCAAGTCCAGGATTTGAACTCGGGGCGACGAGTCCATTTCCCATGACTTTAAACATTACACCACGCGCTTCCAAAAAAGAAATTACATATAAAACTGCTCAGGATAAGGTTGGTGCATCTGTAAAACAAAAATTTTTTGTATTGATATCCTTTCTATCTCTTCTCCTAGACTGGTTGCCATCATCATCATTATCATTCATTATCATCATCAAGTCACGCTGACCACATGGATACGCATGACTCTCTCTCTCTCTCTCTCTCTCTCTCTCTCGCCCACCATACCTATCGGTCATCGCCTTTGGCAGGTCCTCCACGCGGCATCCGGAATCCACACAGAGATGTTACGAAGGTTACAGGAGCCCAATCTGCTTGACTATTTATCCATAACTGTTGGGAAAATAGTCGGATTCATAACTTTCCCGAGGGTATTATTCCGAGTCCAATTCCCGTGGTGATAACCGTTAGAAATAAATATTTATTGATATTTCCATTTTCCCTGATGATGCTATCATTGCGTAATGTTTCGTTTTCCATTTTTCTTACATTTCGAAGTGTCGTGAGGAGCCGTTTAAGTTAATAAACAAAGACTCACAAGTTTTTGCTTGTTTACACAATTTTCTTTTCATATGATCAATGATCATTAGCCCGTTTCAGCCCTGTTTATGGTTTAATTAGTACCGAAACGCTTTAGCTTTGGCTTTCTAAATGTGAATCTTTGACATATTTTCTTTATACCTTATTCATACTAGCAAATATATGCACCCTTCGGGTGCAAGTATTTAGGTTTTGATGTTATAAAATATTGTATCAAATTATAAACTATTTAGAAAATGATAAACTGAGGGGGTATAATCGAAAAATAGAACAGCTTTAGATTTAACTCTTCTATCATTTTCTTTCACTCCCGTCTTTCATTTTTCCTAATTTATCTATTTAGTTAGATTATGAAGTATTTAATAAAATTACAGTTCTTTTGTCTTGTTTATGGATTTCTTTTAAGATTTATCCCCGAGATCTTTGCTCAGATTCGTTAAGAGAAAACCAAACAATTAGAAATCAATAATACTAAGCATATATTTATTAAAATCAAATTCTTGATATCAATATGCAAATTAGCCTTCTCGTTCACACTGTAAACCGCTATTTTGTTGTATATATAAATACAATTACATGCTATTTGTAGGTAGATATGGTCAACAGTATTAATAAGGTATAACAATTTTATCAATTATTGAGGTTTAAATAAAAATAAATTTATGGTAAATGTGACGTCGATAACTAAGGGAATTATGACTTGAATAGTGATTTAGTTTCGGTTACAGACAGACAAACACACAATCTCCATTATAATAGATATATATATATATATATATATATATATAATATGAATAATTTTCATACAATCACTGTTATTTGCACAGTAGCATTGCAACCAACAAAGCCTTCATCAGATGATGACTCTGGGTTCAGGCATGGTTTCGGGGCCGAAGCATCATTACCACTAAACCAGAGCGCCCCAGCAGTATCTCACGATATCACCAGACTAATAATATACATATATATATATATATATATATATATATGTGTGTGTGTGTGTATGTGTGTGTGCGCGCGTGTGTGTATGTATGTGAGTGCGTGCGGTGTGTGTGTGAGAGAGTGTTTTCCTTAAAGATCTTTTTCTTTTGTTTGGTTCTGGAAATCTTATTAAGATCAATTAATTTGCGATTTTTCTATGATTTCAATTAATTTCCAACAATTTACCAGAGGAGAAATAAAGTTAATATAACAATTACGATAGGGTTAGGGTTAAATTTAGGAATTGTATATAAATTTAACTTTCGAGAGTTTAAGAATCTAACTGTCAAGAGATGAATTTAATTTGAGGAGTTCTTCACAAATAACTAATACTGCTTCCTAACTTTCATTCCAGGATACACATTGTTTATCACCCTTTGACAGTACACCAAATATTCACGAGAGAGTTTAGATCAAAGGATCAGGGTGACCGTTTGAACCCTATTTTACTCAATTCAGGGTTTCTCAAAATGTTCCATATATCTATTTACCAACCCCTCCGCACGAGCAGGTTGTGACACAAGGTCAATTTATTAAGCGGAGTTCAACAGGTTTGAATTCAGAGTTTTCTTTCTCCTAGACCGGTTGCCTAACCAAGGTTGAAGAGCCCAGTCTGCCGTACTATCTATCCATAGCTGGAGGGAGAGTAGAACTCATACCTAACCCAAGGGTATTAGCGCAAAGTGAAATGCAATTACCATGTCCATTTCCTTCTCCTATACTGGTTACCTAGCCATGGTTAAAGAACCCAATCTTCCCTGCTATTTTACCCATAGCTGGAAGGAGAGTAGGATTCATACCTTTCCCAAGGGTATTAGCACTAAGTGAAATGCAATTAATCCAGGATTTGAACTCGGGGCGACGATATATATATATATATATATATATGGGAGAAATAAGATAGAAATTAATCCGACAGTATGTGGAGAAAGGTAGACAAACCCCGGATAAACCTCCATTTTCTACAACATCCCATGTTTGTCTACTTCTCTCTCTCTCTCTCTCTCTAATATATATTATATATATATATATTATATATATATATATAGCATTCTACTAGGTATATGATATCTGGCAACCAGTCTAAATGATCTTACGATTATATATATATATATATATATATATATATATATATATATATGAATGAATATCATCCATTTTGCGGACCTTTCTTTTCATAAAATATTCAATTTTCTCCCGATGGATCCATAACAACACTTTATATATATATATATATATATATATATATATATATTATATATATTATATTAGAAGGGACTAATTGCGAAAATTCACCGCTTCGGCGAAAAGCTAGTCTCACTTGTTTACAAGTTAGAGACCTCTGGTGAGTTTATTTCCGGTTTAGGAAATATAGCGATTATTCTGCCTTCTATTCTAGGCAGCTGCTTGTGGACCCATCGGTAAGAGACTTGACGAGCGAAAGTTCGTTCGGGTCTCGATCCCGACCAGAGGTAGCTGCTGAAAAATAAGTCTAGCTGCACTGATGAGGGGTAAACCCCGAAACGCGCGTTTGTAGATTGCTTTATATATATATATATATATATATTTATATATATATATATTTATATATTTATATATATATATATATATATATATATAGTGAGATAAATAGATAGAGAGAGGATATATATAGAGAGAGAGAGAATTTATATATAGAGTTTTCCTGAAGATAATTCTCATTGAAACCTAGGCAGTTAACTTTTGTTACTGATTCGTTTCTCTAAACCGGCTCTACGTCCATATTGAACACTTTTTAATATTCCTTATATATATACTCACTCTACAAACACGCACAGATACAAACACACACACGTACATATCTCAATATAATATATATATATATATATATATATATATATATATATATATATATGTATGTGTGTGTGTGTGTGTGTGTGTATTTGTGTGTATCTAACTTAAAATTAAAAGAAAGCAGTTTCCCGAAGAAAAGGAATGCTTACGTTTTGGCTCTAATATTTTTTCCTCAAATGATTCACTCATATTTCATCCCCTGCGTCCTGGTTATCGGGAGGACGCCGACAAAGACTCGGAAATTGGGTGGGGAGATACTCATTTGCGAAGAGGCCTAAGGAAAATCGGATTGAAGTTCGCCCACGGGCACTTGTATAAATCAAAATAATTTTTTTAACGAACATCCTTTGGCCAGATGAAACTTATATCTGGTTGTATCCTTGGAGAAAAGAAGCTTACCCTAACTGCTATCCAGGAAACGCCAAGAAATGCCACACCCAAAGCCAAACGCTAGAGTGCCAATATAAAGGTATTGGTGTGGTGTTCACACCCTTTAAATTTGAGCACTTTAATTTATTTGAAATACTATAATAGAAACGGTTAAATCAAACTTAACGGACCTAAATTCCACCATTGTATATCCCTTCACCGAAAGAAAAAAAATACCAAAAACCAGGGAATTCACCGAATTTAATAAAATTTTCAGTGTTGATATATTAATGAATAAAAGATATAATGTACCAGTTATTTTATTTAAAAACTTTTACATTTTTTTCAGATCAGTTAAATTTGTACCACGTATCTTTGAGAATCTGTGTTACGCCTTAAAGGTACGTGGTTCAAAGTTAACTGACCTGGAAAAATAAGAGAGTATTAAAATGAAATTAAGTTAAGTTGGATTTAACCATAGAAACCTATATCAGCCGACATGAAGGAATCACTTTTTATTTTCCATATATTTTCCTTACTTGTATAAAATCAGGTGCATCGTGTAATGGTTATCGTCGTAGAAAATGAACTCGGGCTCCGTGTTCGAATCCTGGATGAGGCTATTTGAATTACACGTAGCTCTAATACTGTTGAGAAAGGCATGAATCTAACTATGTCCCCTCAGCTATGGGTAAATAGTAGGACAGACCGGGCTCTTTAAACTTGTTTAGGCAATCAGTCTAGGAGAAGGAAAACTTTGAATTCAAACCTGCAGGGTGAGTGTAATAAGCAACGTTTATTTGTTTAATGGCATATCAATCTTCGTGGGTTATTTATTACTAAAGCCATCCTTGTTGAAGAACAGTACGGATACTGTTTAACGCCCAAATAGTCAGACATACGCAATCTTTCGTTTATATATATATATATATATATATATTATATATATCGCACTATTTGAATTGGAACGCTATCATTGCGTAATGTTTCGTTTTACATTTTTCTTACATTTTGAGTGTCGTGAGGAGCTGTTCTATATCATCAATGATCATAAGCCCATTTGAGCCTTGTTTATGGTTTAATTAATACCGAAACGCTTTAGCGTCGGCTTTCTAAATGTGAATCTATGACATATTTTCTTGTTTTTACAAAACCTTTATAACTATTCATATATATATATATATAATATATATATATATATATATGTGTGTGTGTGTGTGTGTGTGTGTGTGAGTGTGTGTGTGTGTGTGTGTGCGTACGTGTGTGTGTGTGTGTGTGTTTTCCTTAAAGATTTTTTCTTTTGTTCGGTGCTGGAAATCTTATTAAGATCAATTAATTTGCGATTTTTCTATGATTTCAATTAATTTCCAACAATTTACCAGAGGAGAAATAAAGCTAATATAACAATTACGATAGGGTTAGGGTTAAATTTAGGAATTAAGTATATCAATCTAACTTTCGAGAGCCAGACTTAGAAAACGTTATTCAATAGATATAGACTCGTCTGTCAAGCATTGTTATGATGATGATGATGATGGTTATGATGATGATGATGATGGTTATGATGAGGATGTTGATGATGATTATGATGATGATTATGATGGTGATATTGATGATGATTATGATGATGATGTTGTTGATGATGATGATTATGATGATGATCATGATGATGATGATGAAGATGATGATGTTGATTATGCTGCTGCTGATGATGATGTTGTTGATGATAATGATTATGATAATGATGATGATGATGATGATGTTCATGATGATGATTATGATGTTCATGATGATGATGATGATGATGATGACGTTGATGTTAATTATGATGATGATGATGATGATGATGTTGATGATGATGATGATGATAATGATTGAAATTGATTCGATATGAAGGATCAATCAAAGCAGATCCTAGAAATATTGAGGAACTCCTGATTTTATTGCGAAGAAGTGTTGGCTAGGATTCCACAAGTCACAGGAAACTTGTAGCTGATCAATAATCTTCTATCTATACATATATAAAGGGCGGTCGTGTTTATATATATATATATATTATATATATATATATATATATATATATATATATATATCCATATCCGAAGGAAACTTCGAAAATAAAACAATTATCGACAAAGTAAATATATATACACATTAAATATCACCAGGGCTTGGTTTTTGAGCAAAAATAATAGAGATTTGATTTATATTCCTGAAGATAATTAAAAAATAAAATCTAAATGATAACAGCATGGAATTTTTTTTCATTTGATATTTTAGATAGTAGACTTTTTGAGTAGCTAGATCAATGCAAGGTCTATTTTTTTACATAGGGATTTATATGGGGCATCCCACGAGGATTCAATTCACCATTCAGTAATAATAGATCTGCGGGACTAACTTTTAAAAATCCCCCTCTACCCAGGTGATGCCGGGTAGCCTCTGCTAGTTCTGAAATAAAGCACTATCATTTATTTCAAAGAGTATTTGAGCTAGTATCCTCATTTTGGTTATTTTTAGGGCTGGTTTAGCTCAGTCGATAGAGTGTCTGCCTAGGAGTCACAAGGTTCCTGGTTTGATACTGGCCCTCGCCAACTCAGCATATGAGTAACAAGGATCAATGCAAGATCGATTTTATTTTACATAGGGATTTAAATGGGGCATCCCACGGGGATTCAACTCATGATTCAGTAATAATGGATCTGCGGGACTAACTTAAAAAATCACCCTCTACCCAGGCGACGCTGGGTAGCCGCTGCTTGCCCTATATCTTATCCTTCCTATGCTTCCAATATCACCGAAAACGTTCTCAACGTTCGACGAGGAAAAGAATCGGTTAACTGTATCTGCACAAACTAGAATCTATTTCTCTGAATTCTTTTTTTTAGATCAGGCGTGATAATTAGGGTGACAGTAACATTGAATAATAATCAACACAGCTTAACACCTGTACCCCAGATATGTTTAGCAGAATGAGAACAGGATGCCCCCGTAGATTGAATAAAGGGTTGGGTTCAAAGTTCCGTGATGTTTCCCGATTACGACAAGAATGTTTCCGAGTTCGAAAAGAAGTCTGCAGTATTCGTGAAGGTTCTCAAGTCCGTCAAGAAATACCCGAAGAAGGCCGGCGGGCACATCGGCATAAGCGTTGTACAGATAACAATAAAGATGAGGGCAATAGTCCGAATAATCTGAATAATACCAAACTAGAATCTGTTCAAGAAAACGAGACATACAAAAATTATCTAAGAATTTGACATGCAAACGGATCACCCAATGCCGATCAAAGGACTAGAAAGGAAGAACTTGGGATCTAGTTAAATAAGAGTAGACGAAAAGATGAACAAATAATCCAGTATTTCCAGACAGTTGAAGAAGTTGTAAAAATAATGAGGGTCACGTGATGCCAATTGTAACTGATGCACTTGAAACGGCTCTCAAAGTTTTGGAAAGGAAACTAGGGGAGGTGGTGCTCAGAGGGAAAATTAAAGACAATCCAAAACCACAGCATTGATAAAATCAGCTAGAATACTTAGTTTCAAGTAACTAGTAATAATTCTTAGTAAACAATTATAGCTCCAAGTAACTATTCTTGATACAAATAATTTGCACACAGTTATATGGTTTCAAGTAACTAATAATAATTATATATATATATATATATATATATATATATATATATATATATATATATATATGTGTGTGTGTGTGTGTGCGTGTGTGTGTGTGTGTGTATGTGTGTGTGAGTGTCCCACTTAATATCGTCTGACTCTTTTTCAAATCTGTCTGTCAGTCTTTCTATGTGTGTCTGCGCAGGCCTGTTAAACTCAAATATCTATCTATCTATCTATCTATCTATCTCTGTATATATAATATATATAATATATATATATATATATATATATATCAAATCTATCTCAGTCTGTTTCTATCCCTCTCTCTCTCCCTCTCTCTCTCTCTCTCTATATATATATATATATATATACAGAGAGAGAGAGAGAGAGAGAGAGAGAGAGAGAGAGAGAGAGAGAGAGAGAGAGACAGTCTGAGATAGATTCCTAGTTCGATACCGGTCCTCGCCAACACAGCGTATGAGTAGCACAGGGATCTGTGCGGTAAAGTAAGGAGCTGATGGTAGATGTGGCGCTCCACCTCAGATGCTAAAAACAATCTCCTTGGTCAAGGGCTATTGAAAATGGGATATACTCCCTCGCTGATAGGCTGATACCGACTTTAGGCCGCCCCGTCGACTTTACCTTACTTTTATATATATGCACATATCAATATTTTTATCGATTCACCTGTTCATATCTAATTTAGTTTATTCATCACTCTGTGTATGACCTGAATACATGTAGGAAGCAGCCTGTTCGCTAATCGTATACAAACCTATATTGTTTACAATGTCATCGTTTCGTAAACATACATTCATATATATATACATATATATATATATATATATATATATATAACGTAGATGCATTCATTATTCATGTGTTAATGCTGACAATCTACAGATCCATAGGAAACGTTGAAATATTCATGGAAACAGATATGTGTGCCATTAAACCTAACACACACGTGAACGTGACTTCCTATTCGTTGAGAACATCGAGAAAAAAAAAGCTTCTCTCTGTTTAGATTTTGAAAAACTTGAAACTTGGAACTATCTATAACTACAGGAAACGTGTATTTGAACAGATAAAGTCGTATTTACATAGTTTGCTGGTTGTTGGATTTTGCGGCATGTCAAAACCTTTGGGTTATTTTATGCCGAATACCTTTTTATCTAATTCATTTTGTTGGGTATTCAATTTTTTAAACACGGTTATTAAAACTTTTTTTTTTTTAGTTATTTAACCCACAAATGGGACCCTAACAGGTACTACCACTACGGGTCAGATTGGACCTGGGAGTTATGACGATAAAGAGGTGCTCCACATTTTCCAGAGCTCCACAATTGGAATTTCACTAGATGAAGTTTAACGTCATAATCAGGACACGAAATCTCTCAGCCACCACTTTCCATATAATAAAAAGGGTTAGGATTTATCATTAGGGTAATACGGCTGGGATAAACATATGTATCCAATTGATCAAAGATGCCTCTCTGACCGTCCGTCAAGCCTAGGTAATAGCCAAAGTGGAATGTTGCATGTCATGGACTGCTTATCCACCAAGATTCCTTTAGCAGAGGTGCAGTCGGTGTATTCTACAGTCCTAGCCGACAGGGCGATTAAACAATTTGGTACGAGTATAGTTTCCTTCAAAATTTCTATCTTGGTTTGGTTTGTTTGTTTTATTTTACGGCATATCAACCTCGATGGGTCATTTAATGCCAACAAAGTTTCGAAATAAATTCAATCTTAATGCAGAATACAATTTTGTTTATCAACTCATGTTTTTCTATTTAACCCATAGATGGGACCCTAACAGGTACTACCACTCCGAGTCAGAGTGGACCAGGGAGCAATGGTGATGAAGGGGTACTCCACATTCCCCAAACCTCCAGAACTGGAACCTCACCATCAGATAGTTTAACGTCATTCCCAGGACTCCTGTCTTGGATCATAGTGTAGTAGCCGTTCTCATCTATATGCAAGGACTATTTTTTTATTAAAAAGACACTAAGATATAAAGTATACAGATAAAAACACTTTTATTTGGAATAGTAAAACATTATCCCTGGTCTAGCGCTAGTGCAAGGGGGATAGACTCCCTTTCTTTCGACAATACGCCACTCCACCTACTTTATTTGTAAGCTTTATTGTAGAAATAAATACATACAATCTTTATAAATACTAGTACAAAATAAAAAACACCCTCCGGGCGATGTAAAAATAGATTTTTGAAACATAATGCCTGAGGGGTGGGAATAAAAAATTCAATGTCAGCTAGTTTGTACCTAAGTAAGTAAAATCATCAAATTCATTAAAGGATTAAAAAATAAAACAATTTGAAATGTAAACTTTAAATATGTATAAAATAAACCAAATTATATATAGATATATAATACCAGTCATGTATTTATTAAAACTTGTTTTAAAAAACAATGAGGACTGTCTAATGTTGCATGTTCAAATTTTCAGTGTATTTTATTAAATAAATACCTCAAAATTTGAACATGTCAAAAATCGTAGAATAAATTTTATTCTATATTATGACGATTTAGGGTAATGTAACGTAAGCAGTGATGCAATTTTTGTTACAGACAAAAATCGGAAGCGAATCACCATTATTAATAAAGATTATTAAAATATCATCAAGGTATGCCCCTATGGCTGATGGAACAGAGTGCAGACAGATCAAGAATTCTTTTTTGCTTATTCTTTAAAAGAAAATTCTACCTAACACTAACGGACACCAAGGAACAACTAAAGGATTCATCACTAAGGATCAGCCTTTGCTTAACACAAAGGATCTCCACTGTAAAGTGCTCTAACTTAAAGCCTAAAAATGGCCACAAAAATCGTAACATAAACAACTTCTATATATCTACAAAGACACTAAAGCAATGGTACACCACCTGATGGCGACACAGAATTCTTTACATAGCCACTGGAGTCCTACAAGGAGATACATTTGCACCATACATATTTATAATAGGCCTAGACTACGTACTCCGAACATCATTAGATATCGTAAAAGAAAAAGGTTTCAACACTAAAAAAGGCAAGAAGCAAGCGATATCCCACACAGACTATCACAGACGCAGACTACGCAGATGACCTAACACTTCTTGCAGATACACCGGCACAGGCCGAGTCACTACTACACTTTGATCGTTCGCACAATTTCCAGGGATTATCAATTTGATCCGAGAAGACTTAAAACTTATCCCGTAACCTCCTTCGTTCGTGGCGACGCTATTCCTGTGGCGTGAATTGAGCCCATTCCTCTCTTGATATACAACTGGTTTGAATTCAGTGTTTTCCTTCTCTTGGATCGGTTGTCATACCAAGGTTAAAGAGCCCAGTCTGCCCTACTATTTACCCAGAAATGGAGGGAGAATAGTTGGATGTGTACCTTTCTTAAAGGGTATTAGCGTTACGTGAAATGGAAAGAGTATTGTCCATGAGTTGAACTCGGGTAGCCGATTTTCCTTCGTACGACGAAACCAATATAATCGAGTGCTTCAACTTTGATCCAATGCAGGTAATACTATATTATGTTTATATTAGTTTAGCACCAACGTATAGACATGGGCACTCAATGAGAATCGAACACCAGTGTGTTCGTATCTATCAATCTATCTATATATCTATCTCAATCTATTTATATCTATCTATAATCATATCTCAATCTATCTATATATCTATATCTATCTATCTAATCTATCCAATCTGTTCATATCTATCTTCTATCTATCTCTCTCTCTCTCTCTCTCTCTCTCTCTCTCTCTATATATATATATATATATATATATATATATATATATATATATATATATATGTCTATCTATCTGTCTGACTCAGTATCTTGATATGTATCTATCTATTTATTTATTTATCTATCTTAATCTGTTCATATCTATCTATCTATCTATCTATCTATTTATTAATATATATATATATATATTATATATATATATATATATATATGTCTATCTGTCTGTCTGCCGCAGTCTATTCATATCTATCTATCTATCTATCTATCTATCTATCTGTCTGTCTGTTTGTCTCAGTAGTACATATGATCTATCTATCTATATATCCATCTATCTACACATATATATATATATATATATATATATATATATATATCAAAAGTCCAGAGAAGAAATCTTCCTTACGACACGAGTTTTATTTAAAAAACCTGTCGCAGTTTGAGAGCTCAATGTGTGCTCTTAATGTTAGAGTCACAGAGCAAATATATAAGTAAAGAAAATAACAAAAGACTTAGAGATTTAAAACTACAACATTTTTTTTTGCAACATCAAGGATTTCGTTTGGAATTCATATCACAGGACTATAAAATTTAAAAAAAAATTAAAATCTGTTTTCAAATGCGCTTACAGTAATAAAGAATTCATCATTTGCATCTGATGATTCGGGAGAGTTAGACACTTTGTCTAAGCTCCCTGAAATAGACTATAATGCTAAATCTCAAAGTCTTTGTTATTTCTTTACTTATATATATATATATATATATATATATATATATATATATATATATATATACACTTGTATGTTTTTCCATCTATCAATTTATATTTCTACTAGTCGTTTTTTATTGTATCAATCTATCTATCTAAAAACCTATGCTTCTTTCTCACTCATGTAATCTTCCCTGGTAATCAGTCGTTTCCTCTCCGATTTCTTACTTACTTGGATTTTTTGTACCACTTTAATATCCGTGGTAATCATTTGGATAAATCTACGTATGGGTCTATTTGGGTTTACATTTAGTTCATTCGGTTCATTTTTTTAATATTACTTCTCTCAATCGCTTCGTCAATATATGTAGGAGTACTGTCTTATCATCTGATTCTATGACTTGAATAATCTGTAAGTTTCATATCTGTCTAAGTCTTGTAATCTCTCTCTCTCTCTCTCTCTCTCTCTCTCTCTCTCTCTCTCTATATATATATATATATATATATATATATATATATATGAAAAAGTGAATGGAAGTGAATCCGACAGTATGAAATAAATATTTTAGAAAAAACAAACACATTATGTTATAATTCGCTGGCAGAAATCTGTTTCGACCCTTTATTGAAGTGGTCTTCATCAAGAGCGGGATGTGTATGATAGAGAGACGGTGTGAATGAATATAATAAAATAAAATAAAATTTATTTTATTTTCAAAACAGAATATGCATTTTCAAAATTAAAAAAAAAACAACAACATTTTTAAAAATTCCGGCTCCAAACTTGAACGTTTCGTTTGTACCACTTTTGTCTTATAACTGTTCACTTATACCGTCTCTCTATCATACACATATCGCTCTAGATGAGACCATTCAATAAAGGGTCGAAACAGATTTCTGTCGGCGAATTATAACATCATGTGTTTTTTTTTTCTAAAATATTTATTTCATATATATATATATATATATATATATATATATTATATATATATATATATATATATATGGTAGCAAGAAGTCACTGACGGAACAGATATCATATATTTTTGATTATAGAATTACGTAAGATAGGAAATCCATTACACAATATACATAGTTTGGCATAAGGTCATGGGTGTAAAATAGGAAATAGACACATCGAGACGTGTTCAAATTTTGGACGATGCTCTTTGCATTTCCCATAGCCCTAATTATTGACTTCTTGGCCACCCTATATATATATATATATATATATATATATATATATATATATATATATATAAAGGTAATGACTTACCAGTAAAAAAATATTGGGTTAATCTGAATATTTGGTTGGTACAAGTGTTAATCGGATAAGTCAGTGTTATAACAAATATAAAGTGCTCAATACGTTAGCAGTACGGATTTAGTATTACAGTTTGTATAGAAATAACCTACTCGAGTTTCACCTGAGGATCTTCAGGGTTAAATCAACTGAATTAATCAATATATTGATTAATTACAGTTATTTTTAAATATCTATCTAGCGTCCGCCTGGCAACCACAAGGTTCGATACCTGCCATTGCCGACACAGCGTATGAGTAGCACAGTGATCTATGCAGTGATGTGAGGAGCTGATGGTAGACGTGACGCTACCTCTGACGCTACAGAAGTAATCTCATTGGTCTAGCGCTGGTGAAAAGGGAATAGAATCCCTCGCTGTCTGGCTGATACTGACATTAGGCCACCGGACGACTTTACTTTTTGACTGTATATGTGTTATAATATTCATACATTTATACATATCTATATTGTGCAATGGTTATCTTCGTCGGAAATTGACACGGTGATACGATTCCAAATTCTGGACGAGGCTGTTTGTATTTCATATAGCCCTGATACCATTTGGAAAGGCATGAATCCTTATGGGTAAATATTACGGCAGACTGGTCTCTCTAATCATGGCAACCAGTCTAGGAAAAGGAAAACCTGAAGAACACACCTGTTAAATTTCGCATTGAAATTGACCTTCTCGCATCCCGTTCGTGCGGAGTGGTTGGGTAACTACATATCTATCTATTTATATATTTACATTTTTTCATATCTATCTATCTATCTATCTATATATATATATATATAATATGGTAGAAATGTGAAGGTTAATCCGACAGTATGTGGAGAAAAGTAGACAAACACGGGATGTCATGGAAACTTGATGTTTATTGTCGACGGTGCAACGTTTCTCAGCATTTTGAGAATTTCCATCATTGGAGTAAGAACTATATCCAAGTCCTGAAGATGGTCTAATAAGAGACCGAAACGTTGCACCGTCGACAATAAACATCAAGTTTCCATAAAATCCCGTGTTTGTCTACTTTTCGCCACACACACACACACACACACACACACACACCACACACACACACA
>CM042153.1:108543964-108561464 GCA_023376005.1 Doryteuthis pealeii
GAGAGAGAGAGAGAGAGAGAGAGAGAGAGAGAGAGAGAAGATACAGATAGACAGACAGACAGACAGAGACAGAAGCATACTGAGTGGTAAAGACGGAGACTGAAAGAGAGAGAGAGAGAGAGAGAGAGAGAGAGAGAGAGAGAGAGAGAGAAGAGAGAGAGAGAGAGAGTCATAAAGATATATATAGAGAGAAAGAGAGATAGAGAGATATAGATAGAGAGAAGAAAGATGAAAAGAGAGAGAGAGAGAGAGAGAGAGAGAGAGAGAGAGAGAGAGAGAGAGAGAGAGAGAGAGAGAGAGAGATATTTAATGATTAGAAAGTGAACAGTTTCACATATTAATATCAAATGTACAAAACTCCAAATTAGATGTAGAGAATGAAGATACTTCTGAAAGATGGGGAAAAAATGAGAGCATATTCCAAGAAAAGTGAGGCTAGATCAAAAGGCTGAAGCAACAATTCCGTTTGAAAAGTCTGCTTTCTCCGAGAGAGAGAGAATTATTTAGATCAGTGTGCGTTGAACAATGTTGCTGTAGTCGAGTATTTTTAGAAGAAGAAGAAGAAGAAGAAGAAGAAGAAGAAGGAGGAGGGGGAATGGTGATAGAAGAAGAAGAAGAAGAAGAAGAAGAAGAAGAAGAGGAGGAGGAGGGAATGGTGATAGAAGAAGAAGAAGAAGAAGAAGAAGAAGAAGAGGAGGAGGAGGAATGGTGATAGAAGAAGAAGAAAGAAGAAGAAGAAGAAGAAGAAGAAGAAGAGGAGGAGGAGGAGGAGGGAGAATGGTGATAGAAGAAAAGAAGAAAGAAAATGGAAAGAAAAAAGAAGAAGAAGAAGAAGAAAAGAAGAGGAGGGGGAATGGTGATAGAAGAAGAATAAGAAGAATAAGGAAAAGCAAGAAGAAGAAGAAGAAGAAGAAGAAGGAAGAGAAGAAAGAAAGAAGAAGAAGAAGGAAAGCAAGAAGAAGAAGAAGAAGAACGAAGGAAAATATTACAGAAAAAAGGTGTATAGGAAAAGAAAAGGTGGAAGAGAAAAAGAAGGAGCGAAAAGAGGGCAAATGAAGAAGAAGAAGAAGAAGAAGAAGAAGAAGAAGAAGAAGAAGAAGAAGAAGAAGAACAAGAAGAAAAGAAGACGACGAGAAGAGAGATGAAGTGAAGAGGGATATGCACGAGTATATTCATACTCTAAATTTGCTTCTTTACATAAATACTACCTATATTTATGCGTACACACGCGCGCGATTCTCTAACGACCCCACACGACATATATCTATATATATATATATATATATCATCTATTTTTTCTGTGTATGTATTTTAGAGAATCTGTTGTTCATCATGAATAT
The DNA here is from genome assembly GCA_023376005.1 of Doryteuthis pealeii. Taxonomy (NCBI): domain Eukaryota; kingdom Metazoa; phylum Mollusca; class Cephalopoda; order Myopsida; family Loliginidae; genus Doryteuthis; species Doryteuthis pealeii. The sequence goes on from CM042153.1 coordinate 108,545,305, forward strand.
ACCGATATACAATGATACACAGTTATGCATATATATATATATATATATATATATATATATATATATATATATATACCTTCATAAATATGTACATATGAAAATAAATGCTGAAACGACATCATATGTATAAGTGAAGATGGGTAATAGTGAAACAGAATCGGTTCTTGAGTCTTTGTTAGGCAACCAGTCTAGGAGAAGGAAAACTCTGAATTCAAAGCAGATTTACTCATCTTAAAAATTAACCTTGTGTCACGGAGAAGGTTTCGGTAAATGTATACAAGTCAATAGTATATTATATAACATCATATATATATATATATATATATATATATATATATATATATATATGTGTGTGTGTGTGTGTGTGTGTGTGTGTCTGTATATATCTATATATATATATATATATATATATATATATACAGGTTCAAGTACTAAGCCAACACCCAAATACACACCAATATATCTACCTATATATATGTGTGTGTGTGTGTGTGTGTATGTGCGTGTATGTATGTGTGTGTGAGTGAGATACGATATCAAGTCAACAGTGCTTGAATACAGACAGTTTCTCACCCATACAATTTACAAATCACGTCTTATTTTGATGTGGTTTAAAAATGACATAAGCGAGAAACTATCAGCTACCAAGCGATGTCCACGCTATCCTAATTAGATATACATGGTTCGTCAATGCTATTAAGCACTCCTTACTAACAATATTACCAATGTATATATATATATATATATAATATATATATATATAAGGTGTGGCAAAAAAGCATCGAGATTTTTGTACTTTTTGACACGCCTGTATTCTGAAAAAGAATAACATTCCATTCATTATTTTTTTTTCAGAATACAACGTGTGTCAGAAAAGTCCAAAATTACTTTTTTTTACACAACTTGTATATATATATATATATATATATATATATATATATATATTTCCTCGAAATTGATAAGACACTGGACATCATTTTATTTTTCTATACGCATTGCAATTGCCTTTGTGATATAAATAAATAATAATATACTTAACAATGCTTCAAGCACATTATCAAATTCTATTATATATATATAAATACACAACACACACACACACACACATATATATATATATATATATATATATGTACAAACATTCACTCATCACCTAATCAAATACACACACATAAACACACACACACACGCACATAGACACACACACACACAACACACACAACAACACACACACACACACACACACACACACACACACACAACACATATATATATATATATATATATATATATATATGCCATTAACAATAACAATGTAAGACGCTATGGATCCAAAATAGAAATACTTTTCCGAAAAATGCAAAAAATAACAAAGTCATATATAGAAAAAACATTGCCAAAGTCTATTACATGAAATGTATTCTTTAGAGTTACAACGCTACCAATACGAGTCAAGTGAAAGGTAGTAAACGTAGTAAGGTTTGTTAGGTACGAGAGGGAATCTCATAACATTTAGAGATATTTATTTATTTTTTCAGAAAATTATGGCAATGAAAAATAGTCTAAAAGAATACCTACATTCTATAATAGTATAAGAAAATGAAAAAAGTCTTTGGTTTTTTTTTCTAGACATTTCTTCTCTCTTCTCCTTTCTGTTTTTTGTGTAATAACTTTCTGTTTTATTTGGTCGCCTGTAACGACCAGTTCGTCTAAAGAAAATGTGTTCTAGTTTCGACATTTTTGCAAAGTTATGTGCGCGTAGGAAAAAGAAAAACTGTTTTTAATTTTCTGCCACATGTTTGGTTTTTTGTTTTGTTTTGTTTGTTTTAATAAAGATATTTTTTTTATTTTAATATCATTTTTTAAATTTTTTTTGTTGCTTCAAATTCCTCGCATTGACGAAGGCGGAAAAATGAGTTTTTTCTTTGTGACTTGAATTCGTAATTATAATACTGTTCTAATGACCCGTATATTTGACCAAAATACAAACCCACCAGCCCCCCCCCCCCCAAAAAAAAAAACAACCTCAAGTTGCAGACACAATGAATTACGTAAATCCATGTAAGTAAATAAAAAAAATCTGGCAAAACCGTTGAAACTTTAAAAGTCTTTAGAAATGTACAATACATATATATAGGTATACGTATATACATTGGTATATATATATATATAATATGTATATATATATATACACACACATATATATAATATATATATATATATATATATGTATGTGTGTATGTATGTGTGTGTGTGTGTGAGTGTGTGTGTGCATATACTTATATGTGTATATGTATATGTCTGAACAGAAAAGAATAAACAATGGTTTCAAAAGCGCTTCAATATATATTATATATATATATATATATATATATTATATATATATATATATATATATATATATATATATATTCAAGCGGTTTTGAAATGACTGTTTATTCTTATCTGATTGAATATATATACAGATACATACATACATATAAACATACACATATATACACACATATATATATATGTACCACATACATTATATACATATATTTATTTATATATAAACAGTTACTTTTGTATAAACATAGCCATATATAATATATATATATATATATATATATATATATATATATATATATATTCATATTTTGTATAAACATATATATATATATATATATATATGGTTCAAATAATTGTGGATATATATTTATGCATTCAAGTGCACAGACATAAAGGTATGTGTACATATGTATATATCTGCATACACTTACAATATCTGAGTACAATAGAAATGCGTACACACAGGTGTATATATATGTGTGTGTGTATGTGTTTGTATGTGTGTGTGTGAGTGTCTGTTTATGAGTATGCATACATGTGCGTGTGTGCGTGCATATGTTTTTTTTGTGACTGCGTGCGTGTGTGTACGCGTCCGTGCGTCTTTGTTTATGTGTGTGCAATGATATAATGATCTAGATTTTTTTCACTTGGCCAAGAATACTATGATACAAGGATAAGTTGGGGGAAATACTGTGTAGCGTCAATAACCCGTCTGACTTTAAAAACGACAAGGGAAAAACTAAGTTATATTTACCTGTGTTCAAACATCAACCTTTTTTGCACCGCTGCGAAGTACCCAACTACCTCAGCCACGCAACAATGAAAACCTTCATTTATTTGTGTAGTGAACGAATGTGTGACTAGATACAATAATAATAATAGAAAATAATGATGCATGTTTCTATTTATTTATGTATACACTCCTACATTTCAATATGCATTTATGCATTTATATATATATATATATATATATATATATATATATATATATATATATATATATGGTGATGCAGGTGTTGGTCCAGAATGTTGGATGATGGGGATGAAGCAATCCCCCCACACACCATCACAAAAAACATTGAATATATTATATATATATATATATATATATATATATATATGTGTGTGTGTGTGTGTGTGTGTGTGTGTGTGTGTGGAAAAAGGTAGACAAACACGGAATGTTGTAGAAAATGGATGTTGATTGTAGGTAGTGATGTCGACGTTGTAAGGTTTCGGTCTGACATCACTATCTACAATAAACATCCATTTTCTACAACATCCCGTGTTTGTCCACCTTTCTCCACATACTGTCGGATTAATTTCCTCACATTTCTCCCATATATATATATATATATATATATATATATATATATATATATATATATATATATATATGCGTGTGTGTGTGTGTGTCTGTGTGTGTGTGTGTGTGAGAGTTTAAAAATTCAGGAAAAGATATATATATATGCATGCAGGGCATGCGTGTATGTATGTATATATGTATGCATGTATGTATGTGTGTATATTGTTTCATATATGTGTGGGCATATATTTATGCATACACATACACAGAAAGACACAATATATGTGTACACATGTATATATCTGCATGTAGAATATCAGAGTACAATGCAAATGCGCTCACTCAGGTATATATATATATATATATATATTATATATATATATATATATATATATATATACCAACCAACCCTACGCACGGGCAGGATGTGTCACAAGGTCAATTTCTTAAGAGGGGGTTAACAGGTTTGAATTCAGAGTTTTCCTTCTCCTAGACTGGCTTAAAGAGCCCAGTCTACTCTACTATTTGCTCATAGCTGGAGTGAGAGTAGTTTGATTCATGACTTTACCGAAGTGTATGTGAAATGCAAACAGTCTCGTCCAGGATTTGAACTCGGTTTGACGCGTCCATTTCCTACGACTCTAACCATTTGAACACGCGCCTCAAGAACACACACACACACACGCATATATATATATATATATATATATATATATATATATATATATATATACATGTATATATATATATATATATATATATATATATATTATATATATATATATCATATATATATATTTATGAAAAATAAATTATCTTTGTGTCTGTTTATTTATTTTTGGAAGTTTCGCGCTGTTTGTTGAAATGTTACAATCTACTTAAGCGTTCCTTTTTTTTATACTGTTGTTCTTGTGGGTAGAAAGATACTTTTATGGAATTTTACTTTCTTTGCTCAGTTCGAAAAAAAAGACAAGAAAGAAATCAAACAAAGAAAAGCAAGATAGTTACACTTTTTTTTTCCAACAAAGAAGAAATAAAAAGGAAGAGAAAAAAAAAAAGAAAAAAAAAGAAAAAGAAAGAGAAAGAAAAACAGTAAACAAAATAACAACAAAAATATAAATAAATAAATAAATGTATATATATATATACATATATATTTATATATATATCTATCTGCATATAAGTAAATAATACAAACCTTTTATGTTGTAATTCACAGGAAAAGGATCCTTAATTTCCCCAGTTTCACAATCTACACACACACATATATATATACATACATGTATATTATAACCACAATAAAACCGGGTGGGTATGTATATGCATATACGTGTGCGCGCGCGTGTGTATGTGTGTGCGTGTATGCACTTGTGTATATTTATCTATATATTAAATATATATATATATATATATATATAATTCAGTGTTGAGATTTTCAACGCTGCTGTTAATATAGAGTTGGGTTAAATCCTGTTTTTTTCTTGTCTCCAACTGGTCAAATCAAACAATCACTTGGTAGTCAGAAGATACTGGTAAATCCATTTAGTTGAAATATAAGTGTTAGTGCTACAAGTACCAGAGCAAGTACTAGTCGTATCAGTACAACTAGTACGAGTGGCGGTCGAAGTCGCTGCCGTCACAGTAGTGCTAGTTATAGAACTACTACCAAAAGGGAAAGCAGCAGATGTAGTAGGAGTATAAATAGTTGTGGATATTGCGATAGTAGCAGTTGGAATAGTTGTGCTCGAGTCGCAATTGTTAAAAGGCGCGTTCGGTTTTTCGCTTCTCAGCCACGCGGATTTTGGTGTTTTCTTTATTCTGGAAGAAGAAGAAGAGGCAGTGACTACAAGAATGAGACAAAGGCATACAACAGGTAGTGAGGAATCTATTCTCTAGGGGACTTTTATGTTGCTCAAACCGATGCCTTTGGAATTCAAGTTTTTCGAGTTTTCTACTTAAAAATATGATAACGTTGGAGTAGCTGAGAGCTAACATTTTCGAGAGAAAAAGATACGAAAAGAAAGAAAAAAAGAAGACATTTATAAACAAAGCGATGATCGGAATAGGAATTTGAATGCGAATAACGGTCATTATTTTTTGGTTGGAATTAGTTATACCTGTACTGAAAGAAAGAAAGAAAGAAAGAAACAAAGAGAGAAAGGTAGAAAAAAGAAAGAAAGAAAGAAAGAAAGAAAGAAAGAAAGAAAAAACTAACAAAAACTAACAAGAAGGAAGGGAGGAAAATAAGGATAGAAAATAAGAAAGAAAATAAGGATAGTAAGAAAGAAAGAATAGAAAGAAAGAATGAGAAAAAAAGAAGAAGAAAGAACAGAAAGAAAGAAAAAAAAGAAGAAAATAAGAATAGAAAGAAAGAAGGAAAACAAACAAACCAACAAAAATAAATAAGAATGAAAAAAAAGAAAGAAGTATTGAAAAAAATAAAGAAACAAACAAAGAGAGAAAGGTAGAAAGAAAGAAAACTAACAAAACCAAACAAGAAGAAAAGAAAGAAAATAAGGAAAGAAAGAAGAAAGAAAGAAAGAAAGAAAGAAAAAAAAAGAATGAAAGAAAGAAGAAAAATAAGGATAGAAAGAAAGAAGAAAGAAAGAATAGAAAGAAAGAGAAGAAAAATAAGGTTAGAAAGAAAGAAAAAGAAAGAAAAAAGGAAATAAGGATTGAAGAAAGATAGAAAAGAAAGAGAAAAAGAAAATGAATTAGAATGAAAAAAAGAAGAAAGAAAGAAAGAAAGAAAGAAACGAAATAGATAAAAGAAAAGAAAGAAAGAACTAAAGAATGGAAAGAAAGAGAAAAAGGAACGGACAGGAAATAAATAGATGAATAGATAAGAAAGAAAGAAAGAAAGAAAGAAAAGAAAGGAAAAAAGAAAGGAAAAAAGAAAGAAAGAAAACAGACAAAAACAAACAAGAAGGAAAGAAAGAAAGAAAAGAAGAATAAAAGAAGAAAAACAGAAAAAAAGAAAGAATAGACAGAAATAAAGAAGGAAAACAAACAGACAAGAATGAAACAAAAAATAAATAAGGATACAAAAAGAGAGTAAAGAGCGAAAAAGACTCGTAGAGAGGGGAGAGATAAAGAAGGTGAGAATAATGACAAAAATATAAAGTGAAAGAAAACATACAAAAAAGAAAGAAGAAAAAAACAAATAAAACGGATGAGAAAGAAAGAAAGAAAGAAAGAGAATTGAGGAAAAAAATGAAAGTATGAAAGAAAGAAAGAGTGAAGGAACACAGAAAGAAAAGAGATAAAATTAAAGAAAGAAAGAAAAAAGAAAGAAAGAAAGAAGGAAAGGGTATAAAAAGAAATAGATAAGAAAAGAGCAAAACAGAAGTGAACAGGAGAAAAGGAAAGAAAGTGACACGAAAAGAAAGAAAAGAGATAAAAAGAAAAGAAAGAACAAAGAATGAAGGAAGAAAGAAAAAAGATCAAAAAGAAAAAGAAAGAAAGAGTGAAGTAACTGACAACGAAAAAAGGGATAAAAAAGAAAGAACAAAAGAACAAAAGAATTAAAGAAAGAAGGGAAATTAATAAAAAAAGAAAGAAAAAAAAACAGAACAAAAAGAAAGAAAATAACAGAGAAAGAAAGTAATGAAATAAAAAGAAAAGAAAAAACAATGAAAGTAAGAAAGAAAAAAGAAAGGAAGAAAAAAGAAAGAAGCGAAGTAAATGTTGATCAATACAAGAATGAAATGAAATTGCTAAAAAAGAAAGAAGAAAGAAAAAGAAAGAAAGAAAGAAAAAGAAAGAAGAAAAGAAAAAGAAAAAGAAAAAACGAAAGAAAGAGAGAAAAAAAGAAAGAAAAAAAAAAGAAAGAAAAGAAAGAAAAAAGAAAAAAAGAAAGAAAGAAAAAAGAAGAAAAAAGAAAAAAGAAGAAAGAAAGAAAGAAAATATAAACAAAGAAAGAAGTGGAAACGTGGAGGAAGAAAGGAAACTGCCCAAAATAAAAGAAATAAACAACGAAAGATAGAAAGAAAGAAAGAAGAAAAAGAAAGAAAGAAAGAAAAGAAAAAAATAAGCAAAGGAAGAAAGAAAAAGAAGAAAGAATGGAGCAGTGGAAGAAAGGTAATCTCTAAAAATATAAAAAAAAAACGGGAGGAAAGAAGGAATGAATGAAATAAGCAAAGAAGGATGGAAGAAAGAAAGAGAGAAAGAAAGAAAGAAAGAAAGACAGTATGGAATATGAAGAAAGAAAGAAAACTGCTAAAAGAAAGATAGGATGGAATATTTAATGAAGGAAACAGAAAAAAGAAAGCAAAAAGAAAGAAAGAAGTATAGAGGAAGAAAGGTAACAGCTAAAAATAAAAGAAAGAAAGAAAGAAGTAATAGAAGAAAAAAAAAGAAAGAAAGTTATTATGGAATAGAAGAGAAAGAAAGAAAACAGCTAAGAAAGAAAGATAGGATGGAATAATTAATGAAGGAAACAGATTAAGAAGAAAGGAAAAAGAACGAAAGAATAGTAGTAGAGGAAGAAAGGTGTCCGCTAAAAATAAAAGAAAGAAAGACGTAAGGGTGGAAAGAAGGAAAGAAAGAAGCAAAGAAGGAAGAAAGAAAGAAAGAAAAAAAAAAGACAGTATGGAATAGGAAGAAAGAAAGAAAACTGATAAAAGAAAATATAGGATGGAATAATGAATTAAGGAAACAGAACAAAAAGAAAGGAAAAAGAAAGAAAGAATTATAGAGGAAGAAAGGCAAACGCTTAAAATAAATAAAAGAAAGAAAGAAAGAAAGAAAGAAAGATAAGATGAAATAATTAATGAAGGAAACAGATTAAGAAGAAAGGAAAAAGAAAGAAACAAGTATAGTAGTAGAGGAAGATAGGTAAACGCTTAAAATAAAAGAAAGAACGAAAGAAGTAATAGAAGAAAGAATGAAAGAATGAAAGAAAGAAAGAAAGAAAGAAAGAAAGATTGCATGAAATAGAAGAGAAAGAAAGAAAAACAGCTAAGAAAGAAAGATAGGAGGAATAAATAATGAAGGAAACAGATAAGAAGAAAAGGTAAAAGAAGAAAGAAGAATAGTAGTAAGAGGGAAGAAAGGTTCCGCTAAAAAAAAGAAGAAAGAAAGAAAGAAAGGAAGAAGTAATAGAAGAAAGAAAGAAAGAATGAATGAAAAAAGAAGAGAAAGAAAGATTGATGAAATAGAAAAGAAAGAAAAAGAAAGAAGAAGTAATAGAAGAAAGAAAGAAAGAAAGGAAGAATAAGAAAGAAGAGAAAGAAAGAAAGGATGGATAATAATGAAGGAAACAGATTAAGAAGATAAAAAAAGAAAGAAAGAATATAGTAATAGAGGAAGAAAAGTATCCGCTAAAAAATAAAAGAAAGAAAGAAAGAAAGAAGTAATAGAAGGAAGAAAGAAAGAATGAAAGAAAGAAAGAAAGAAAAAAGAGTTGTATGAAATAGAAGAGTAAAGAAGAAAACTGCTAGAAGAAAGATTGGATAGAATAATTTAATGAAGGAAACAGATTAAGAAGAAAGGTAAAAGAAGAAAGAAGAAATAGAAGAAAGAAAAAAGAAAGGAAGAAAAGAAAGAAAGAAAGGCATGGAATAATTAATGAAGAAACAGATTAAGAAGAAGAAAGAAAAAAGAAAGAAAGAAGTATATAGTAGAGGAAAGAAAAAGTATCCGCTAAAAATAAAGAAAGAAAAGAAGAAAGAATGAAGAAGAGAAAGAAAGAAGAAAGAAAGAAAGAAAGATTGTATGAAATAGAAGAGAAAAGAAAGAACTGCTAAGAAGAAAGGATGAATAATTAATGGAAAGAAACAGAATTTAAGAAGAAAGAAAAAAAGAAAAAAAAATAGTAGTAGAGGAAGAAGGTATCCGCTAAAAATAAAAGAAGAAAGAAAAGAGAGTAATAAAGAAGAAAGAAAGGAAAGAAAGAAGAAAGAAGATAGTATGGAATAGAAGAGAAAGAAATAAAGAAAGATGGTATGAAACAGAAGAGAAAGAAAGAAAACTGCTAAGAAAGAAAGGATGGAAAATTAAATGAAAGAAGATGAAGAAGAAAGGAAAAAGAAAAAGACCATCAACCGAATATGAAGGAAAGTGTAGAACAAGAAAAAAAGGAAGAATTCAAAAGAAAGAAGGATAGATAGACAGAGATAAAGAAGAAAGGAATAACAATAAACAAAAGGAGAAAGGAGACAAAGAAACAAAGAAGAATAAAACAAAAGAAGAAAAAAGAAGAATAAAAAGAAAGAAAGAACGAAAGAAAGAAAGGAAAAACTGACAGAAAGAAAGTGAACGACAGGAAAGACAAAAAAAAAGAGAGAAAAAGGAAAAATGAAAAAAAAAAAAAAGAAAAAATATGAAAATGAAAGCATGAACAGACAAAAGACAGAACAGACATACAGACAGACAGGATAAAAGAAACAAACAACAAATAAATGAGAGAAAAAGTAAAAAGGAAGAAAGAAAGAAAGAGAAAACATAGAAAGAACGGAAAGAAAGAAAAAAGAGGAAAGAAAGAACAGACAGAAAGAGAGAACGGACTGGAAAGAAAGAGAAGAAAGGAAAAGAAAGAAAAGAAAGAAAGGAAGGAAGGAAGAAAGAAAGAAAGAAAGAAAGAAAGGGAGGAAGGAAAAAGAAAAGAAAGAAAGAAAGAAAGAAAGAAAGGAAAGAAAGGAAAGAAAGAAAGAAAGAAGGAAGGAAGAAAGAAAGGAAGAAAGAAAGACAGGAAGGGAAAAACGTAAATAACGAAAAAGAAGAAAGAGTGGAAAGAAAGAAAGAAAAAAGAAAGAAAGAAAGAAAGAAAGAAAAAACAGAAATAACGAAAAAGTAAAAAGGAAGAGCGTAACGATAAGAAAGCCGGACTGAAAATAAAGAAAACAAATAGAAAGAAAAGAAAATGCAAAGAAAGAAAGAAAGAAAGAAAGAGAGAAAAAGAGAGAAAGAAAAAGAAAGAAAGAGAAAGAGAAAAAGAGAGAAAGAAAGAAAGAAAGAAGAGAGAGAGAAAGGAGAGAAAGAAAGAAAGAAAGAGAGAGAGAAAAGAGAAAGAGAGAGAAAGAGAAGAAAAGAGAAAGAGAAGAGAGAGAGAGAAAAAGAGAGAAATAAATAAAGAGAAAGAAAAGAGAGAGAGAGAGAGAGAAGAGAGAGAGAGAGAGAGAGAGAGAGAGAAAGAGAAAAGAAAAAGAAAGAAAGATAGACAGACAGATAGTCAGACAGACACAAACGGGGGCGGTGAGAGAAAGTAGTATTTATGAATATAAAATTCAAGAAAAGCGCTCATTCACCAAATTTTATTTGTCTCTCCAAATGTTTCTCCAAATTTTCTACGCTGAAGAAACACAGTCAAAACTCTTTCAAACGGAGATCTTTTATTTTGATTCTTTTATTTTAATTTTTTATCTGCTGTAGTAAATGTTATTAGTCTATCCCCAATGGGTTTAATTCGAAGTTCTTTGAGTTTTTCAAACAGTTCAACTGGAAAAAAATACAAATAAAGAAAAAAAAAAACAACACACACAAACAAAAAAAAAAAAGATAAAAATCGACAAACTAATTGAGAACTCAATAAACGAAAAAAAAAAAAATAAATAAATAAATAAAAAAATAAATAAAAAAAAATAAAAATAAAAATAAAACCTAAAGACGTAAATTTCGGTGGGAATTGGAAAATAGCTAACAAAATAACTCTCTCATCTTAGCCACTCGAGTGAAATGAGGGTCTGAAAATTCAAAATAAAAAAACCCCCTAAAAACAACAAGAAGAAAACAACAACAACAATACACCCCCCCAAAAAAAACCCCAACAAACAATACCCCCCCCTAAAAAAAACCCCTAAAAAACAAAAACGAGTATCATTATATCAGAGGGGAGTATTTTCTTGTAGAGAAAAAGAACGAGACGCGCCTGCCTGCTCGCACTAATAGCAAAAGATGTACACGCATGTATTTTTTGGTATACAGTGTCTATTGCCGTCAATCTTAACTGGCATTGATGATGATAATGATGCTGATTGTGATACTAGCTGGCATCAGAGAACAAGCAATAGTATTAGTACTAGTATTAGTATTAGTATTAATATTATTAGTATTCGTAGTAGTAGTTGTAGTAGTAAATAGAGAAAGGATGGAGAAAGGAATAGTGTTGGATAGAAAGGGATAAAGTTAACATTTATACACATACTAGAGTAGCAGTATACATATATTAATAATAGTAGTAGTAGTAACGTTATTAAAAATGGAACATAAATTTATTGGCTTTTTTTTGTTGTTGTTGTTGTTGCTATTTTTTTTCTCTTTCTTTTATTGAAAAAAAAGAAGGAAGAGAACGAGGTGAAAATATGCAAACACATTTTCCTTTGTTGGCAAAAAAAAACTAGTTGAGGTAAGATGAAAAATAAAACTTGACTAAGCTATCAGTGACGAACGATTTTGATGAGAGAATCCGTCAAGTGTGGACGCAACACTTTCTCAAACCCCACACACACACCACACGTGCATGCGCGAGCACACACACACACACACATATACACACACATGCGCAAAAGGACACGTGCTCACACACGCACGCACGCTCGCGCACACACGGGCACACGATTGGTAGGTGCGTGCGTAAGCAACACCAGTTGGAAGATGACATATAACGTAAATGGTCACGTAACGTCCAAAAAAATCTTCAAAATCCAAGAATAACAAAATGGATCAGGAAATTGGTAAGAGAAAATGGCATTACTTAAGTCTTGAGAAGTTTATCAAACCCGTCAGTGTCTCTCTCTATACCTCTCTCTGTCCGGCTTAGCTCAGTCGGTAGAGCGTTCGGCTAGGTAATCACAAGGTTCCTGGTTCGATTCTGGCTCTCGCGTATAAGTAGCACAGTAATGTGAGTGTGCAGTAAAGTGAGGAGCTGATGGTAGGTGTGGCGCTCCACCTCAGACGCTAAAACTAATCTCCTCGGTCTAGCGCTAGTGAAAAGGGGATAGACTCCCTTGCTGTCTGGCTGATACCGACATTAGGCCGCCCCGACGACTTATATACATATATATATATATATATATATATATGAGTTATGTCAAAAAATTATGGAGATTTTATGTACTTTTTGACACACCTTGTACTTTTGAATGAAATAACATTCCATTCCCTATTTTTTCAGAATACAAGGTGTGTCAAAAGAAATAAATGGAACGTACCTTTTTTCAGAATACGAGCTGTGTCAAAAAGTACAAAAAAATCTCGATACTTTTTTGACACACGTTATATATATATAATATATATATATATATATATATATTATATATATATAATTGAAGCCTGAAGAAGATATCAAAAGATCTGAAACACATGTTGCCAATGTAAAATGAACAAATTTAAATACATAATCTATTTTACGGAACTTTTTTTATGAAATATTAAATTATCTCTCGGTAGAGCCATAACAACACTCATTATATAATATATATATATATATATATATATATATATATATATATGTGTGTGTGGGTGTGTTGTGTGTGTGTATGTGTGTGTATGTGTATATACATAGATATATATATATAAGTGATTTTTAAGTGCTGAGAATTTCATATATATATATATATATATATATATATATATATATATATATTATAATTGAAGACTGAAGATAATATCAGAGAATCTGAAACACATGTCGCTAATGTAAAAAAAAATATGTTAAAAGCATAATGCATTTCACAGACCTTCTATGTTATGAAATATCATTTTTTTAGGACCCAACACACTTTATATATATATATATATATATATATAATATTATATATATATATATATATATATGGGTGTGTATGTGTATATACATAAATATATATATAAGTGCTTATAGCCTCAACGCACACACACACACACACACACACACACATATATATATCTTTATAGATAGATAGATAGATAGATAGATAGAGAGAGAGAGAGAGAGAGAGAGAGAGAGAGAGAGAGAAAATTAATTTCTGATCAAACAAGTATATATAAAATTAGCTACCTGTAATTTTTCTCCTGAAGAAGGTGTACCTTTAACGCCGAAACTGTAGAAGAGAGAAAAACTTTTTTCTACAACTATGAATGTTCTATATTTTACGAAATATATTGAGCCCTTTTGGATTAACTACTTTTGCTACTACAGTGAAAACGTGATAGCAACTTTTTAACGAATATATATATATATATATATATATATATATATTATATATATAATATATATATATATGTGTGTATATATGAGGTAAGAGTAAGGAAATGAATCCGACGGTATATGTATAGATAAAAGGGTATGAAAAACACAATATGTTGTTAAAATGAAAAGATATAAAATATTTTTCATTATAACAACATATTGTGTTTTTCATACCCTTTTATCTCTCTCTCTCTCTCTCTCTCTCTCTCTCTATATATATATATATATATATATATATATATATATATTTGAGAGAATATGTGCTTAATTGAAGTCGTACCTGATTTTGAAAGTTAAATAATTAATAATTAATTAATTAGGCGGGCATACCTATTCAAATGTAATGCTAAACAAATCGAGAAAAAATAAAATGTTAGCCTTACATTTGAATAGGTATGCCCGCCTAATTAATTAATTATTAATTAATTAACTTTCAAAATTAGGTACGACTTCAATTAAGCACATATTCTCCCAAAAATTGTCGGCTAAAAAAGCCATATCAAAACACATCGCTCGTGTATTTACTTCTCATATAATATATATATATATATATATATATATATATATATATAGCGTTAGGAAACTTTACTAAACCTATGAGAACCTTTATTTAGTCATATAGACATGCGTTAGAAACTTTACTAAACCTATGAGAACCTTTATTTAGTCATATAGACATGCGTTAGAAACTTTACTAAACCTATGAGAACCTTTATTTAGTCATATAGACATGCGTTAGAAACTTTACTAACCCTATGAGAACCTTTATTTAGTCATATAGACATGCGTTAGAAACTTTACTAACCCTATGAGAACCTTTATTTAGTCATATAGACATGCGTTAGAAACTTTACTAACCCTATGAGAACTTTATTTAGTCATATAGACATGCGTTAGAAACTTACTAACCCTATGAGAACCTTTATTTAGTCATATAGACATGCGTTAGAAAACTTTACTAACCCTATGAGAACCTTTATTTAGTCATATAGACATGCGTTAGAAACTTTACTAACCCTATGAGAACTTTATTTAGTCATATAGACATGCGTTAGAAACTTTACTAACCCTATGAAGAGACCTTTATTTAGTCATATAGACATTTAGAAACTTTACTAACCTATGAGAACCTTTATTTAGTCATATAGACATGCGTTAGAAACTTTACGAACCCTATGAGAACCTTTATTTAGTCATATAGACATGCGTTAGAAACTTTACTAAACCTATGAGAACCTTTATTTAGTCATATAGACATGCGTTAGAAACTTTACTAACCTATGAGAACCTTTATTTAGTCATATAGACATGCGTTAGAAACTTTACTAAACCTATGAGAACCTTTATTCATATAGACATGCGTTAGAAACTTTACTAAACCTATGAGAACCTTTATTTAGTCATATAGACATGCGTTAGAAACTTTACTAAACCTATGAGAACCTTTATTTAGTCATATAGACATGCGTTAGAAACTTTACTAAACCTATGAGAACCTTTATTTAGTCATATAGACATTTATCTGTCAACATACGTTGATGTATTATCATCATATTCCACAATGTGAAAACTACAAATATCCCCAATTCGTAAGTATTTAAGTTATGATAGAATAGAAATGCATGTAACCCTTTTCCCACCGATTTGTCCTCCTCCCAAACTTCATTTCTCTTTACGCAGTCATTGTTAGTTCCCCCTTTCTGCTTACTAACAATTCTACTTGTTCCTTCTCCCACATTTTTGTGTACATATAGAACTGCCAGCAAACGGCTCAATTACATCTAATTCCCTGAAGATGGTACTTTTAGTACAGAACGTATTGGGAAAATTACGGTGAATTTATTAACAAATTCCGTGGTAAGGTGTAATTGTTACCATCGTAGGAGATGGACTCAAGACACGTGCCGCACAGGAGCTGAGCGGCTCAATATCAAGACTAACAGGACTGCAGAGCGGAGCCGTCTTCGTGGTCATGAACTACCGAATTCAAATGTAAATTTCCCATGCAATGTGTTTGACTGCATCTCAAAGTCCAGAATTGGACTAACCAGCCACCAGAGGGTCCACAACTGTTGAACGACATGGAGTGACGTCATCGCCGTGTGTGACGGACTTCTAAAAAGAAAAAGGAAGAGATGGACTCGATGAGTCGAGTTCAAATCCTAGCCGAGGCTTTTTACATTTCAATTGACGCTAATGCCATTGAAAAAGGCATGGATGAATCTTTTCATTCCCATGTTTTGGAACGATTCATTTTAGAATGGGCGAAATAAACAATTCAAAATATCTTAAAAAGTTTTATTCCCCGTTCAATTGTTTTTTTTATGAAAAGGAAAGATATAAAAATTCAAAATAAAG
>CM042153.1:108566464-108571086 GCA_023376005.1 Doryteuthis pealeii
AAAAAATTTTTTTATTAGATTTCAGAGGTCATACGCTAATCTGCATTCTAACTCCAGTCAATTCATTTTCGTAAATTCCAAATATCTCAAAAACTAACCATCAAAAAATGACAAAAAAAATGTTTTTACTAAGGATGAGAATAACCGAGTTTAAAATCTATCAATTGTTGGGTCAGAATCTTAACAGTTATTGACGATAATTTAATTTGCATAATAACATCAGCTGTAGCTTGAATATGTTTAGTCAATTTAATATTTCAACACGTATGTCTATCCCAATAATATATAGAACATATGCAAATCTTTCTATAACCAGGCAGTTGATTCGCTATAATCAAATGTATATCTATATACATAATACTGATTTGTCAGTTTGTTTTTAAAAGTCCAGATACCATGTGTCGCTAATACAACCGCTTATTTCCGTCTTAGTATTTACCTTATCGCTCTGTCACGTGCAAGATGTGACTCAAGGTAACTTTTCTTTTTTAGACGAAGGCGTTCTCGAAAACGAATGGACAGAGAAGAGCAGTCTTAGCAATTGGTTGGTCTTCATCAACATCCACCGTCTTGAGAGTGGCATCAGGCATCAAGCAATGAACCTGAGCTTTGTCATTTTATACGAGGGGTCGAGCCTGCCTAGGGAGACGGTTCCCTGAAGCCAAACACTTCACTATATTGACAGGAATCAATTCTTGTGCTTTTCTATGGCTCAAATAAAAGTTATTTTCATATTTATATTTACATTTTTGTGTAGTTATTTCTTAACAGTAATTTTGCACACAGTCAAGTGATATCAAGTATTCCTATCTAATACAATGTTTTACATACAATTGTACGGTTTCAAGTACTCCTATTGTTGCGTACTGGCATCAAATTCTATATGTTATATAGCGGCTTCAAATTCACGGCCCTACTTCGTGTATCTGCATACGTAGTGGGTATCGTCACTAACCCTAGACGATATATGTAGTTGTCGTTTAATGAAATCTACAACACGTGCGTATAGTAGGAGTTTGACTTTATTTCTTCTTCTCGGCTGTACGTGGTGGGCGGCGTTGACAATAGAAATGCCCCAGGGTTAACGATGACTACTACTACCGTTGGGATGACTGGCGATGTTGGGTAAAGGGGTGGCTGGTGGTGTCTCACCGCCCTTGGCGGCGACGGACCGTGTCGACGGTCGCTCCTTGTCCCCTGAACGCCGTCCGCTGTCTGACTCTCTAACTGACCTGGTATGCCTGACTTCCTTTTATATATATCAAACGCCTACGCGTTTTCTTTTGTTATCTTTATCAGCGGACAAATCTATTTCCGAACTTATTGTTACCCATCCTTCTTTGTTCGCTTTATCCGGAAAAAGTCCTTTGTTACTCTTTTCGTCTCGATCCAATTGGAAGACCCTATTTCCGTTTTCACCTTCTTTTAAATATCTTCAATATACAACACTATCTATTCAGTTGAATACATGGTTTAAGATTTATACGGGTTGAGTTTGTTGTACATTTATAATTACACTTTTGTGTAGTTGTCTCTTAACAGAATTTTTGCACTCAGTTATGTGATATCAAATATTCGTACATAAGGGTTGAATTGATATAGGGCCGACTTAGCTCAGTCGGTAGAGCCTCAGCCTAGAAACTACAAGGTTCCGAGTTCGATACCGCCCCTCGCCAACTCAGCGTAACGAATATAAGGGTAGAATTAATATAGTTCTAAGTGACAATCACTGGTTGCTGGCGCAATCTTGACGACAGGCAAAAATAACAGAATGCTTAACATAGCTTAACACTTGTTCCTGGTCATGTTTAACGGAATGGGAATTCTCTATCCCATTGAATAAAAAAGTTCAGTTCGAAGTTCCGCAACACTCCCGATTACGATACGAAGGCTCTCGAGTTCGACAAGAAGGTTCCCGAGTTCAACAAGAATCACCTGGAGAAGGCTACAGGGCACATCGACGGAAACGTTGTGTATATCTTATTATAATGGAGAATGTGTGTCAGTCTGTCTGTAACCGAAACTACGTCACCACAAACGTCTCAATTCCCTTAGTTATTTACGTTATATTCTCAGTGCTTAATAAATAATCATTATCTAACATCTCATTTATTATCGATGTCTATATTAAGATCTAACTGAAATAGATTTACCTCAAAACAGCCCATATTATTAATATATTTAGAATCCTAGAATGCACGTTATACATCCTTATGAAACACATTTTTACATAGTATATGCCGTGAATAATTTGCATACCAGTTTTGAAAAAACCATGTTTAATAAATAATTAATTGGTGTTGATTTCTTTTTATTCTCAAACGTATTAAAAGCAATCCTAATTTTAGATTGAAATCAATTAGAATAAAGTGAAAATAAGTGTAATCATTTTGTGTTCGTATCTAATTTCATTAGTCTTTCTAATTCAATATAATATTCAATTATATTGAAATTTTAATACATTGCTAGTATATGTAGAATCAAAAACAAATTCTGATGCAGGGTCGTCCACAAAGTGTTTCTTCACTGACTGCAGTCTCGCGTAGGCCAAGTAGGTCTCCCAGCGCTCCACTCGCTCCAGTTATTTATGGGCATAGTCCCCCAACATCCGGGCACATCAGTCGAACCTCGTGCCCGTGCAACGCACAATTCTCGTGCATTCGGATTGACACGTGTAGGTCCACAACATCCGGGCACCTGAATTGCACCTCGCGTCCATCCAGCACCTAAATCGCATTTCTTTGCATTCGGGAGGGCGCGGGTTCGACTCTGGCAGGTAAGACAAGTACTTGCTTTTTTTTCTAAATGAATACGGTAGTACTCGTTCTCCGTCACATAAAGATGGTGACAACAGAAATATCCAGATATTAACCAGTCTTGGAGAAGTATAACTCTGAATCTTAACATCCTGTTCAGAATTTTCCAAGTCCAGAGCTCCATTCTTATAAGGATTTATCAATGAATGGCTAATAATGGACTTTTCATTTAAAGTTACTTGTTATTTCCCTCAAATCAAAGACTTCTAAATATCATTAATATTACATTAAACAAACGCTACCTTTTGGGGTGATTGGGAAAATGAATGTGACTTCCAGTTGGGTGGGATGAGGTGGTATATGATGTTAAGAGTTAATAACTGCGTTATAACAGATAAGTAAAAAAATTTTTTTAAATATATATATATATTATTATATATATATATAATATATATATATATATAATAATATTACAATTACCGATACTTATATTCAGTAGTAATCATCTGCAAGAAGATAATTGTATCTCTTTTCTTGATTAAACTAATTAATTATAAATAATTCCTATTGCCGTTAGTTATTATTTGTCTGTTTCAGTTTTGGTTGAAATCAGAAAAACCAAACAGTGCCCCCCCTCCTCCTGCCAATCTTTGCTTTTGGAGTGACTAATAAACTGCCAAGTTTATCCTGTACAAAGCTTGGAATGAAGGGAGCCGATAATGGGAGGAAGGAGGGGAGTAGAGAAATAGGGGAGGTAAGGTTTCTAGGAAGAGTGTCATTGTTGAGGGAAGGAAAGAGAAGAAAAGCGTGTCAATTAATGAAAGATTCTGAAAGGAGGCCATGTCATAATGCAGAGAGACAGAGGACAGAGAGACAGAGGACAGAGAGAGACAAATAGGGATAGAGAGAGATGAGACAAAAGACAGAGAGGGAGAGAGGGGAGTGAAAAGACAGAAGAGAGGAGAGAGGAAAAAAGACAGAGAGAGGGAGAGTGAAAAAAACAGAGAGGGAGGGACAGAAAAAGAGAGGAAGGGAGAGACAAAAGAAGAGAGAGGAGAGAGAGACAAAAGAGAGGAAGGGTGAGACAAACGACAGAGAGGAGGACGAGAGAGACAAAGACACAGAGAGAGCGAGGAGAGAGAGAGACAAAAGAGAGGGAGAGAGAGACAAAAGAGAGGGAGAGAGAGACAAAGGAGGGGAGACACAAGACAGAGGAGGGAGAGAGAGAAAACAGAGCGATGGGAGAGAGAGAGAAAGACAGAAGCGAGAGACAAGAGACAAAAGAGAGAGAGAGGGCGAGACAAAAGACAGACAGAGAGAGAGGGAGGACAAAAGACAGACAGAGAGAGGAGGGAGAGACAAAAGACAGAGAGGAGAGGAGGGAGAGACAAAGACAGAGGAGAGGAGAGAGACAAAAAGACAGAGAGGGAGAAAGAAAAAAAAAGAGGGGAGAGAGAGAGGAGAAGAAAAAACAAAGAGGGAGAGAGAGGAGAGACAGACAGAAACAAGCAGGGAAGAAACACAGAGAGAGGAGAGGGAGAAAAGAAAGACAAGAGGAGAGAGAGAGAGAGAGAAGGAGAGATTTTCCATAGCCAAATTCACTAACCCATCACTGACAAACATCTCTCCTTCCATAGTGAACCTCCATTAGTAAAAGATAGAACAGTGGGCACTCTCTCAACACACTACCTAATTCTTTTCTTCTTCTTTTTGTCCACCATCACTGGCCTCATCCTCATTTCTTTTTACTACTTTCATTCATTTATTTATTCATTCATTCACTCACTCACTCACTCTCTACCCACCTTACTCCATTACACACAACACACACACAGCTGCTTCAGCCTGCTATTTGCTGATCAGCCG
>CM042153.1:108571186-108603686 GCA_023376005.1 Doryteuthis pealeii
CCTCTCCCTCTCGCCTCTTCCCTCTTTCTTTCTACCTGGAATCCTTCTATCTTTTCTTTAGTTTCTATCTACCTCAAAGAATTTCTTTCTTTTATCTCCAAGTTTATTTTTCTTTCTTTTTTTCTTTACTGATATTCCCCCGAAATTGCCCAATCAGAAAGAACATGAAAGCTGAACATACCACAATAAATCGAAACGATATTTCTACAGCGATTTCTTCTTTTTCTTCAAAGAAGCAAAGATGAACGAAAATAAGCACAAGGTAACCCGATAGAAAAAAAGAAAAAGACCTTTAAAAAGACCCAAAGAAAAAAAAAAGATCAGCTTGATGGTGTCGATTGCAAGACACACATTGCACAAATATTTACTAGGCTCCACTTGCCTCTACAATCAGGTATGCTCGCATGCATACACATTATATGTATATCACCACCTATATATATATATATATATATATATATATATATATATATATATATATGAGAGTAAATACACAAGCGATGTTTTGATATGGCTTTTTTTAGCCGACAATTTTGGGAGAATATGTGCTTAATTGAAGTCGTACCTAATTTTGAAAGTTAATTAATTAATAATTAATTAATTAGGCGGGCATAACTATTTAAATGTAAGGCTAAACAAAATCGAGAAAAATCAAGCCGAAATGTACATACAGAGATTGATTTTTCTCGATTTTTTTAGCCTTACATTATATATATATTGAAAAATTTGAAAAACCACAGGTTTAAATAAAAATGAGTGGTAAGTTTATTAGCCAACGCTGCAGTGTTTCAATCTGTTTAGTAGACTATTAGCGTTGGTTAATAAACTTAGCAGTCATTTTTATTTAAACATGTGTTTTTTCAAATTTTGACTATACTACATACCGTCGGATTCACTTCCATTTCTCTTCACACACACACACACACACACACACACACACACACAACACACTATATTATATATATATATATATATAAGTCGCCCGAGTTCAAATCCTGGATGTAGTAATTGCATTTCACTTAGCGCTAATACCCTTGGGAAAGGTATGAATCCTACTCTCCCTCCAGCTATGGATAAATAGTAGGGTAGGCTGGGCTCTTTAACCTTGGAGAGGAAACCGGTCTAGGAAAAGGAAAACTCTGAATCCAAACCTGTTAAACTCCGCTTAAAAATGACCTTGTGTCACATCCTGCTCGTGCGGAGGGATTGATAAATATATATATATATATATATATATATATATATATCTTATTATAATGGAGATTGTGTGCTTATCTGTCTGTAGCCGAAACTATATTACTACTCAAGTCACAATTCCTTCAGTTATTTACGTCACATTCTCCAAGATGTTATTCTATTCAAATCTCAATCATTAATAAAATTGTTTTACATTATAAATACCGTTGACCATATCTCCATACTAGCAACATGCAATTGTATTTAAATATACAACAAAAATAGCAGTTTACAGTGTGGGCTGGTAGGTTAATTTGCATATTGATATAAAAAGATTTTTTAATAAATATGTACTTGGTATTATTGATTTTAATTGTTTGGTTCTTAATGAAATTAGCAACCTCGAGGATAAATCTTAAAAGAAATTCATTAACAAGAAGAATTAACTGTAATTTTATTCTTTACTCCCTATTTTTAACTAAATAGATAAATTAGGAAAATTTAGCAATGAAAGAAGGAAGAGTAATTTCAGTTGTTCTATTTTTCGATTATACACCCCCTCTGTTTCAAATCTTTTTATCAGCATTCTTATTTAGTTTATTAGCCTTTCTAATTTGATATATTTTATTACATTAAAACTTAATTACTTGCACCCAGAGGGTGCATATATTTGCTAGTATATATAACGAAATGTTATTATGTGCGCATATTCTTAAGCAAGTTTGGATAAAAAATTAAAATTGTTAATTCTTTTTTCAAATCAATTTTTATGTCCTACCCGAAGCTTTTGGCAACCCGGACTATACTATCGATACTTATAAATGTTATAAATAATTTTCATTAACTTCATTTGGTTTGGTTCAGTTTGGTTTGTTTAATGGTATATCAACCCTTGTGGGTTATTTAATGCCAAAAAACCTGTTAGAGTGTGAGATAAATGTTGGTACTCAAGTTTCCTTTACTGGTATATTTTTGTAGATGTATTTCGTAAATGTATTTTATATCTGATTCATATTTTTCGGGACGTTTTTATTTCTCTTAAGAAGGATAAAATGTCATCCATGTTAGTATTCTCAAACTCACTATACCTTTCTATTTTGAACTCACTTGTTCGTCTGTGAAGGGTTGTGAAACTGGGAGATTGGTTTCTTTTTTTTAAATACTTCAAAACAAAAAAAAACAAAAACATTCCAGTCCCCCAACTTCACAAATTTCTACAGACAGTAGTCACCACACACTAACTTCCTGCCAGATTATCATATGTTTTCAATGGCAATAAATGACCACATAAAATAAAATGCCCCTCAAATAAACCCATTCCCTTCTTCTTCACTTCCAAACACTTTACATCCAACCCTTCTTTGCTTTGTTTTCGCTTCATATTCTTATCACTCTGTACTCGTCCCTTATTTTTGGCCTATCACACAGTTATCTTTTCAGCATAAAAGTAGACTGTACAGCCCATTTAGTCTTTAGAAGAAATTTGACAAAGCTTCGTAAAATATCGAGGCGAAATATCATCTGTATTTATAGTATTTATAGTATCTGTATTTATACTATCGACACTTGATTTCGACTGAAGAAATTCTGAACAACAGTTTGTTTATGTTCTAATCATCCAATTTTTTTTTCAAAAGATTTATCTCATTTTGAAGGGAAAAATTCAAATAGAGGAGAATTTCCTGCAATGTTTGTTATCAGATTTTTTAAATAAAAAAGAAATTGTATCTAACCGCAAAATATATGCATAATAATCCACACTTGTTTAAAATACTAAATGCACAGTAAGTGTTAAAAATAACTACTTCCTTGAATAAATCATAACATGACTATTCATTATAATCTTACTAGAATATATATATATATATATATATATATATATATATATATATATATATATATATATATATATATAGTGTACAATAAATTTAAGGTGCAGTTGTTACCATTGGTCTCCAAGCAGCATGTTAGCCACGTTTCTTCAAGAAAACGTGCCTGTTAATAAAGTGTAGTGAATGTTAATTCATAACGCGGAGAAATACGAGGATTCGGCCCACAAAAAAAAAAATACACACATATATAAATGAATTGACATTCACTGCTTTTCTCACCAGGCACGCTGTCTTGAAGAAAAGTGGCTAACATGCTGCTTGGAAACCAATGGTAACAAATGCACCTTAAATTTATTGTACACTATAAAAAAAAGAAATGAATACAGCACTTACACACGTAATCGAGCACTTTATTTTAAATTATCCAATACCAAATAGACTACCGATATATATATAATTATTTATTTAGTTATCATTCCCACTTTGTTTCTCTATGTTCTCTTAAAAAAAATAATCAGTCCATTAATACCTTTTCTCGTCTTTTGCATTTCTTCGAGTGGCGTCACGCGTCACGCGTCATGACATCTTCGCATGTGTCGATCGCGACTTGCCTTTCAAAAATAAAACGCTGATCAAATAAAGTTACATAACTAAAAAGATTTTCTTCTCCTGTCACATATAAAAACATCCATCATTTTCTTCACCCCAAGAGACATCCTGATGAAGGTTCAATGTAACCGAAATGATTAAACATAGATAATTAAATTCATCTCATTTTCGGAACACTTGTTTTTTCAAAATTTTCTTTATATATATATATATATATATATATATATATATATATACGTTAATGTATGAGTAGTGGCTTACCGGTAGGTACAGGTACGATCGTTGGGAGCGCACAGTATCCAGGGGTTAAGACCGTGAAAAAACAAATACAAAGTGCTCAATAAATGTAGAGCAAAATTTATTTAAGAAATGGATATAAAGTAACCTACTCGAGTTTCATCATCTGAATCGTCAGGGTTACATCCGCTGAATTAATCGAGTTTTCGATTAATATCAGTTGATACTACGTATGTCTGTTGAAACGGGTCTTATCTTTATAGATAAACACGCGTTCATCTACAAAGATAAGACCCGTTTCAACAGACATACGTGGTATCAACTGATATTAATCGAGTTTTCGATTAATTCAGCGGATGTATCCCTGACGATTCAGATGATGAAACTCGAGTAGGTTACTTTATATCCATTTCTCATATATATATATATATATATATATATATATATATATATATATATTTCCTGATCTTTTCAATCTTTATTAATCATCTTTAACTTTATATGTTATTAATATTTTGTGAGTGACATAATTTAAATATCTTCGAATCTCATTAAACTTTCTCGAATGATTCGATACATACTGTTGATGTAACTTTTAAACAAGAATCACACAGTGAATTTTAAATCTCTTCTCTTTTTCATGTTTATTCCCCTATTCTGTTTTTTTAAGTACATTAATACACACACACACACACACACACACACACATATATATATATATATATATATATATATATATATATATATATATATATCGTAATTTAAATAGAAATACAGTTTTTATTTACAAAATATTTTTTATGTTTATTTGAATAAAATTATGTTGTTTAGAAATGGCATCTCACAATTTGTTAAATTTGTTTTTTTTTTTCAGATAGAATATAAATGCAAAACATTGTCTGTTGGTTTGTTTACAATGTTTGAAGCGGAACTTACCGGTGACGAGTTAAAATGTAAACCTTCGATTATCCTGACGATCTAGCGTGTTTATTGGCGACTTTGATCCAAAAACCCAATATATGCGAATTTAATCAGAAGATGGTTTTCACTAAACTAATGGACTTGTCATGTTTAACAGTACATTCTTCTGAAAAAAAAAGAAGAGAGTTTGTGGCTTCTCAAACACTTAAAAACCTTTTTTTTTTTTCATTTCATAAAACAATTTTTTCCATTAGAAATCTTCCCCTGGTTGATAGCCTCATGTCGAAACTATTTGAGAATAATGAAAAATGAATAACATAAAGAAATATTCCTGTTTGTCTTATCACTTTTTGGTCCTCCTATATATATATATATATATATATATATATATATATATATATATATATATATATATGGACTCTCTCGTCGATTTTCGATGCATGAGTATTCATCCAGTGAACAACCAACACAGTGATTTGTTTATAGTCGTGAAGGCTTGTGTAGGACCATTCCACAATTTTTGGCACAGTCGATAGGAAAGAATTGGTGCATCAAGGAATGCCACGAACCCAATCAACGACTGACCTCAAGAATTTTAAATTCAGAGTTATCCCTCTCCTAGACTGATTACCTACCCAAGGTTAAAGAGCCCAGTGTGCCTTACTATTTAACTCATAGCTTGAAGGAGAATATATGGATTCATACCTTTCCCAAGAGTATTAGCGCTATGTGAAATGCCAACAGCTTCGTCTAGGAATTGAACTCGAACCATAACTAAAAAGATTTCCATCTCCTGTCACATATAAAAATATCCATCATTTTCTTCACCCCAAGATACATCCTGATGAAGGTTCAATGAAACCGAAATGTTTAAACATCGATAATTAAATTCATCCCATTTTCGGAACACTTGTTTTTTCAAATTTTCTTTATATTGTCGGATTTATTTTCCATATTTACTCCCATATATATATATATATATATATATATATATATATATATATATAGTTGTAAACACGGTGTGTTTGGAATGGCTTTTTGCCGACAATTTTTGGGAGAATATGTGCTTAATTGGAGTCGTACCTAATTTTGAAAATTAATTAATTAATACTGAATTAGGCAGGAATGCCAATTTAAATGTATGGCTAAACAAATCGAGAAAAATCAATCTCTGTATGTACATTTCGGCCTATTAGGCCTCATCAGCAGAGCTATAGATAGGGTTATGGTATCGGCCTGTCAGCTTGGCAGTCCGGTTTCAAATCACGCACAGGGCGGTCTACCTATCTATAGCTCTGCTGATGAGGCCTAATAGGCCGAAATGTACATACAGAGATTGATTTTTCTCGATTTGTTTAGCCATACATTTAAATAGGCATTCCCGCCTAATTCAGTATTAATTGATTAATTTTCAAAATTAGGTACGACTCCAATTAAGCACATATTCTCCCAATATATATATATATATATATATATATATATATATATATATATATTAATTTATTAAATATAACTGTTTATACAAAGGTTTTAGTAGGCATCTACCTAAGGTTTCAAGCTTTTTGCTTTCGTGGATACCTTTAATCTCTGGTGTGTCTGCAAAATCATTTTTTGCGGTTATGTTTTTTGTGAATAACTGCAATTATTTCGGTTGAGTTCATGATACTCCCACTTGGTCGAGTTCTCTAAATAGGATTTAATTGTAAATTCACCGTCTGGCGTATAGCTAACCCTCACTTTGTTTACAAACTTAGAGGACTCTCATGGAATTCATTTCCGCTTAGAAATGTATTAATTAAATATTCTCCTAAATTTGACAGTCGCTAATAGCCGTATGGGTAAGAGACTTGGCTGACGAAAATTCAGTCAGGTCTCGATCCCGGCTAGAGGTAGCTGTTAAAGTGTAGCCACACTGATGAGAGGTGAAACCTCGAAACACGTGTCTGTAGATTAACTTACTTTATTATATATATATTATGACTTTCTCGTCGATTTTCGACGCATGAGGGTTCACACACACAATGAACACCCACACAGTGATTTGTTTATAGTGGTGAAGGCTTGTGTTGGACCATCCACACTTTTTGGCACAGTCGATAGGAAAGAATTGGTGCATTAAGGGTTGCCACAAACCCAATCAACGACAGACCTCAGGAATTTTGAACTCAGAGTTATCCCTCTCCTAGACTGGTTACCTAGCCAAGGTTGAAGGGCCCAGTCTGCCCTACTATTTAACTATATATATATATATATATATATATATATATATATATATATATATATCCGGACCATTTGTTAAAATGAGAGTAACCTAAAATTTCTTAATGTAGCAAATGACATTTGTCAACTTCCTGTTTGGAAAGACTATCAATTTTGTAGCCAATTTTAATGTATAGAAAATATTTAAAGAAATATAACAGTTATTACTATAAAAAATTAGATTATATCTATATGAAATATATAATGTATATGTATATGAAAGAATGAACTAAAATTAACAGAGAATTTTTAAAGTGGATATATTAAATAGAATCCGGCTGAGTCTAAGTAGAGTATTATTTTGACTTACAAGGGTCACAATTTACGAGTTTTAGGGCCGGGTTAGCTCAGTCGGTAGAGTGTTTAGCTAGAAACCACCAGGTTCCTAGTTCGACACCCACCCTCGCCAACTCAGCGTATGAGTAGCACAGGGATCTGTGCGGTAAAGTAAGGAGCTGCTGGTAGGTGTGGCTCTCCATCTCAGACGCTAAAACAATACCTTTGTCTAGCACTAGTGAAAAGGGATAGACTCCCTCGCTGATTGACTGATACTGACTCTAGGCCACCCCGACGACTTTACTTACTTATGTGTTACGAGCTGTCACTCGATCGATTTTTTTGCTTTGTGTTGAGAGTTAGAATTAGAATGGATCTGTGTGGTAAAGTAAAGAGCTGATGGTAGGTGTGGCTCTCCACCTCAGAGCTGTCACTCGATCGATTTTTTTGCTTTGTGTTGAGTGTTAGAATTAGATGGGACGAGCGGGCTTTACATATGCTTTTTCTGACAATTTCATTTAATTTTGAGTTTTTCACACCTGCGTAGCCGGTGGTTCACTGGGGGCTGAGTGACAGCAAGTCTCCTCAGGTCTCCAGAACTCTTCTGAGTATTCCAGCCGATCTCAATAATGCTGTAGTCTGGATGGTCTCGATTTCCTCTGATTCTCAATTCATCGAGGCTCTTTTCCAACCCCCTGGGGATTGTTCCAAGGGCCCCATTATTATTATTATTATTATTATTATTATTATTATTATTATTATTATTATATAAAATAAATTTTGGTAAATAAGAGAAAAATAAATATCAGAAAAAATAGGTGCTACTTTGTAACCGTAAACCTATTCTGGTTAATTTTAATTTCTTTTTATAATAATCTAAATAGGTCACACCGAATCAAAATATCATTTATAAAAAAGTAAACATTAAAACATTACAGTACATAATTCATTACATTTGATAAAATTGGGGTGTTTTTGGAACAAGAACGGATTAATGGCATTTCAGTTTATCTCAATGGGGAAAAAGCATTTGATAAACAAGGAAACTGAGTTACGAGTGTTAAGTTTTTAAGGCCATCTTTGGCTTTAAAGCAGGAGCACTTGTCCAGTGAAATTGGATCCCTGGTAAAAAGTCCCCGATAATGAATCCTTTGGTTCCTCTGGTAAAGAGTTCTCAGTTCTTGTTAAAGATAATGAATCCTTTGGTTACTCTGGTAATCGTATAAGTCCTTCTTGATATTGGTAAAGGTCCGGTAATCCTATGTCGTCTTCAGTGAGCGCATTTGTAATTATGACCAGTGGGGAGGTTCAATACTATGTCTTCCACACAGTATGCTTAGTGATTGGCTAAAGGAGTCAATTACGTGATCTTGGACAGTCTATAAATCCTGGTGGGGAATTAGAGCATATCTTATATATCAAAATAATTCCAACAACGAGCAAAGGGAATTAAACTACAGTTAAGTCCACGTACCACTGTATACACTTTTAAAATCACATATCGCTTAACTATTGTATAACTGTATCACAGATGGTAGTTTTTTTTTAGAATACATCAAAGAGCTTCAATAAACCTAACACATGCTAAAATTTTAAATCAGGTTTTAGTTTCACGTCTAAATTGATTGTTTAAAATTTGACAATTTTTTTCACACCAAATTTGAATCATTGAAGTTTATGGGATTTGCTTAATAACTTCAGACAGTGTATATCTCAAATATATATATATATATATATATATATATATATATATATATATATATATATATATATATCAAATATATATATATATATATATATGTATATACCTATTTTGAGTAATTAGCAAAACAAAATTTAATGATTGATCAGAATATTTTGGTCTGATGTCCAAACAATTCCATCTTTTCCACAATAAATTTTCCTCCTTAAATCTGTCCATCAGAAAAATTTAGATAATCAATATTTAACAATGAACAATCAGAGGTAATTTTGCTAATATTTAAAAATCTTATTCACATTATGCTGTAAATATAATAATAAAAATGACTTTATTTAATAATTACAAATAAAAATCTAAATAATATTCTGAAAATGTCACAACGGAAGTTGGTACCAATAATATACCAATAACTTGGTCTACTTAAAAGTATGAGCTGATTCTTTGAGACATCTTTTCCTCCCCATCTTTTATCTTAACTTCATCCCCTAAGGTCAGATGGTTTCAATTTCGTTCCATATATATTCACCAACCCATCCGTACGGGCAGGATGTGACACAAAGTCAATTTCTTAAGCACATTTTAACAGGTTTGAATTCAGAGTTTTCCATCTCCTAGACGGGTTGCCTAGCCAAGGTTAAAGTATCGTCTGCCCTACTATTGGGTAGGGGTAGTTGGATGCATAAGGGGCCGGGTTAGCTCAGTCGGTAGAGCGTTCGGCTAGAAACCACAAGGTTCCTAGTTCGATACCGGTCCCCGCCAACTCAGCGTATGAGTAGCACAGGGATCTGTGCGGTAAAGTAAGGAGCTGATGGAAGGTGTGGCGCTCCACCTCAGATGCTAAAAACAATCTCCTTGGTCTAGCGCTATTGAAAAGGGGATAGACTCCCTCGCTGACTGGCTGATACCGACTTTAGGCCGCCCCGACGACTTTACTTAGTTGGATGCATACCTTTCCCAAATGTATTAGCGCAATGTGAAATGCAAACAGCGTCGTCCAGGATTTGAAATTCCATATATGGTTAGCCATACCTGAATTTTTTATTTCCCCCTCGTACCACTGTTTTTTGGTGTTCCTCTAGTCTTACTTTCAGTGGAAGCCATGTTTCACCTTTGTATACTTTGCCACAGCAGCATCGGATGGAATATACACAATTCTTGGTCATATAGTTCACATTGGAGAAAAAAACAAGACAGCAATATCTCTTTTAGTTGTGTTAATTACTCAAACACAGCAAAAACTCAGTTCATCCATGTATCGAAAGCCAAACTTCACAGGACAATAATTGATTTTCATTAAGGCAAGTGGTTCTAATAAATGCAATGCTCGATATAAAAACTCTTTATCTATAGGACTTATTTCCCTTAGCTTACTTATTTTTCCTATTTTTTTAATTAATAGCAGAGCCGGTAATTTTATCCCTAGTGAACCCAAATGCATTAAGAGGTAAATAAAAATATCATCACTAGAGTCCTCGTAAAATTCTAACCGACAATAGTTGTGTTTGATCTTGGTATAGGGCATTGATTTTAATTGCATCCCCGGCGGACAGACAGACAGATAGTCAGACAGACATATCACACACACACACACAGACTCTCTCTCTCTCTCTCTCTCTCTCTCTCTCTCTCTCTCTCACTCACACACACACACACACACACACATATATATATATATATGAAGTGAACAAACAATGTGTTTGAAATGGCGAAGGCCGATAATTTTTGGGAGATTATGTGCTTAATTAAAGTCATACCTAATTTGTTAATTAATTAATTATAATAAATGAATTTGGCGTGCATATCGGTTTAAATGTAAGCGTAAACAAATCGAGAAAAAGTATATATATATATATATATATATATATATATATATATACGAGGGTCATTTAATAAAAAATGATAATTTCCTAGTTTTATTTAATCTTGGTATAGGGCATAGACTTTAACTGCATCACCGGGCGGACAGACAGACAAATAGTCAGACATAGAGACAAATATATATATATATATATATATATATATATATATATATATATATATATATATATACGAGGATCATTCAATGAAAAAGGGGAATTTCTTTGAAAAAATTAAATCTTTTTGATAATTTTTTTCATAAATATAATTTTTCATTGTTTGAAAGTGGTTTATGTAAAAAAAAAATAATCTCACAGAAGTATTTGCTTTGTGGCATTTAAATTAAACAGAGTACTTCAGTCTTGAACAGAAGTATGCCATCTAATTATTGGCTGCTGAGAAGTACAAACTATGTGAAATTTACAGAAAATATGGGATGTGTACGTAGAACCACGTTTTAGAAAAATGTTTGCAAATAAGCTAAACATATTGAATTATTTCCCTTACTTGCCACCGCTAAAGTCAAATCCTCTTAGAACCTCTAGCTGTCAGAGGTAACACACCAGTTGTGAGTCCTGTCCATTAGGACGGGTGTGCAAGCCTCCCACAAACATTCCATGTACCTGATACAGGAGAGCTTTTTCAGACTCTCGCTTTGCAGACCTAACACGCACCAGTTGCGTCTTTTGTCTATATGACAGGGGGGACTCCCCTCGTCTATACGAGTCGGTGATACCTTTATTTTATATTCAGCAGCCCAAAGACTTTATCTATACAGATTCTTATCCTATTAAATAGTACCACTTCTATAAGGATTGCTTTGACATTAAATAACCCACAAAGGCTGACATGGCATTAAATAAATAAAGCTCTCCTACAAATCTGTTTGATACTTTTTCTTGTTTTACGTAAAGAAACAACCCCCCCCAAAAAAAAAAAACCAACAAAACAGAACAAGGTCTCTTATAGTGGTGCATATCACACTTGACGAAGGCCGGAGAATGCAAGGAGCTAAATTGCCCGAATAATTCTTTGAATGGAATGCCTAAACAATTTAAAAATGTGTTTATTTACAAATTACTAACATATCTTTTATTGTTAGAAGAAATATAACACTTTTCTATTCTTTTCATTGTCATCTCCGTTTTCAATATTTTAGGGTTTTGGATGATAGGGATTTGGGGATATTTCTTCGATACGTTGCGTTTGTCCCAGTGTCTTTAAAGAACTAAGAAGGAAGTTTATAATTACAGTAGAGTTTCCTGCTTTAAATTTAATCCATTAGAATTACAAATTCTTTGTATTTTCTATCCTGTTTTGTTCTATATCTTTAGCATTCGAGAAACTATCATTTATCAAAATTAAGCTTGCCACGAAAAGCTTGAGTCGAAAAGACAAATCCATGAAGTGGACATACACCGACTTTCAAGTAAAGAAGAAGTACTGCTCCAGCAGTCAATAAAGAAGGACATGCTGACAGTCTTCTGGGTTATGAAATCCTTCAGAAAAAGCCAATAAAATCGACACCTTAAATTGTCACAAAAATAGGTGTTGCATAGCGCCTTCTTCACTGGCACTAAATAATTATAATGTTGCATACCTCTTTCTTTAATTCTATTTCTTGGCCGTCTTTAGTATTCTGATCGTCTTTGGAATTTCTTCTATCATCTTGACTTGGTCTGGAATCTTCTAAGGTCTGGACTTTCTTGGGGACTTCGGGTCTGGTCTTCTATTGGGGATTTCTCTTCATCAGAAGCCCTGTGTCATTGTTAGTTCTTAGATAATAAACACAAGACTTCGATTTATTTTGATGTTACTTTATTTTCAATCCCCAACCCAGACATCTGCTAACTAACATAGCGCGCGCGAGTTCCAGTTTAGGCAGGACCTAAAATGGCCGACTTCTCTACCTGACGTCTAACTGAAAACTGGGGACTCAAAAGGTCCCACGTGACTTCACATATTTGGCGGACTTCTGTAATTTTCCATGGAAGGACCCGGCCATGATATGAAAAGGGTCATCCCCTCGGAATTACAGGGGATTGACAATAATCTTATGCAACCGCATAGATTATGTAACATGGGTTCTAAGAGGATTTCCCTTAAAAAAAGCACAATTGGGGGATCTTTGAAGCATCATATCTCCGTCAATTCTCAACAAAATGCAATTTCTTTGGTAAGATTCTAATCTACGCATCGAAATCTATCATAAAAGCCAATAAAATCGACATCTAAAATTTTCTCGAAACTTTTTATTATCATCATCACTCTACCCAGGCAACACTGGGTAGCCACTTCTAGTCCATATATAAAGGGCAGTTGGTGTGTATGTATGTATGTCCGGATGAAACTATGAAAATAAAGCAACAACAAAGTAAATATATACATATTAAATATCACCAAAGGGAAACCATCTGCCCTTATGGGATGAAGTTAGAATAATAGATAGTACCTTGGAAGAGAAGACGCCTCAAAGAATCAGCACATATGATAGGCTGTACTGGGCTGTTAAGTAGACCTAGCATAGAAATGAACACAATAATTAAGAAGGCCAGATCAGATTGAGAAGAAAAAAAAAACACAATATGAGTCTAGGTAAAAAATCATACATTGGTTGTATACAGTGGTTGTGGGGTGGTGGTGGTTAAGGGCTCCATATGATCACAGATTTTCTTTTAACGAAATAATGAAATAATTTTAAACAGCAATTTCTGTACTATTCGTCTATGGATTTCTTTGAAAAATGTGTAACTATAACAAAAACTTTCTACCGAAAAATCTTTAGGCAAAATTATCCTTATTTTGTTGTTGTTGTTGTTAGGGAGCCCACGTATACTTCTTTATAGACAAATGCG
Source organism: Doryteuthis pealeii (assembly GCA_023376005.1). Taxonomy (NCBI): domain Eukaryota; kingdom Metazoa; phylum Mollusca; class Cephalopoda; order Myopsida; family Loliginidae; genus Doryteuthis; species Doryteuthis pealeii. The sequence continues at coordinate 108,584,911 of CM042153.1, forward strand.
ATGGATGCTGGGAAACTTTGTTGGTTGTATTGGAAGCAGAGAAAAATAGAAGATAAGGAATAATAACCAACATTTAAAGTGATGAATATTGTGATGTTGTTAATTTTATTTATTCTTTATCTTTTGTCAATGGGTTTTGCAGAATGACCATGTTATTTTTCCTTTTCATTTTAAATGTTCTCTTCTTTGGGGTCACATGTCAGTTGAAGAGATAAATTATCTTACACAACCTTTTAATAAAGAGTGGAGGCACTCCTGAAATATTAGGGTTAATAAAAAAAGGTTGAAAACAACATAATATTCATCACTTTGAAATATGGCTTTTTTCTTTATCTTATATTTTTCGATGCTTCCAATACGACCAAAACATTTTCCCAACACCCATCACACACATACACACAAATCCTGGATGTGGCAATTGCATTTTCAGTTAGTGCTAATACCCTTGGAAAAGGTATGAATCCTACTCTCCCTCCAGCTATGGATAAATAGTAGAGCAGACTGGGCTCTTTAACCTTGGTTAGGCAACCGGTCTAGGAGAAGGAAAACTCTGAATTCAAACCTGTTGAACTCCGCTTAAGAAATTGACCGAGTGTCACATCCTGCTCGTGTGGAGGTTGGTAAATAAATATATATATATATATATATATATATATATATATATATATATATATATTTACCCACCCCACCGTACGAGCAGGATGTGACTCAAGGTAATTTTCTTAAGCAGAGTTGAACTGGTTTGAATTCAGAGTTTTCCTTCTCCTAGACTGGTTTCCTAACCAAGATTACACAGCTCAATCTGCCCTACTATTCATCCATAGCGGAAGGCGGTGTATTTGGGTGCATACCTTTCCCTAGCGTTATGTGAAATGCAAACACCCTCGTCCAGTATTTGAACTCTGGTCAATGAGTCTATATCATATGACTCTAAACATTACCCCCCCACACACACACAAGGTATGGGCCGCTATAAATAAATTAACGGTCATATGGAAATCCAATCTCACAGACAAGTTAAAGAGACAGTTCTTTCAGACCGTTGTGTGTCAATAATGCTGTATGGCTGCACCACCTGGACCCTAATAAAGCGACTAGAGAATAAACTAGATGGGAGCTGCACAAGAATGTGCGCGTGATCCTGAACTAGACGTTGAAACAATACCCCACGAGAAAACAGCTATACGGCCACCTGCCACATATCACCCAAACCATCCGAGTAAGACGGACAAGACACGCGGGACACTGCTGGAGAAACAAGGACGAACTCCTCCTGTGGAAGCCAGCACATGGGCAAGCCAGTGTGGGCCGACCAGCAAAGACGTACTGTGCGGATACAGGATGCTGCATAGAGGACTTCCCGAAATGATGAGCGATAAGGACGGATGGAGAGAGATTGTTATGGATATCCGTGCTAACAGCGCGACATGATGATGACATATATTTATATATATATATATATATATATATATATATATACATATATATATATGTATGTATATATATGTATATATATACGTATATATATATGGAGGCGCGAGGGCTATTGGTTAGAGTCGTGGAAAATGGACTCGTCGGTTCGAGTTCAATTCCTAGACGAAGCTGTTGGCATTTCACATAGCGCTAATACCCTTGGGAAAGGTATGAATCATACAATAATAATACAGTGTGCCTTAGAAATTACATATAGAATCATCCCTTACTACCAAGTTTTGGATACCTCACACACACACACACACACACACACACATATATATATATATACCCAGCTATGGGTTAAATAGTAGGGCAGACTGGGCTCTTTAACATTGGGTAGGTAACCAGTCTAGGAGAGGGATAACTCTGAATTAAAAAATTCCTGAGGGCAGTCGTTGATTGGGTTCGTGGCATTCCTTGATGCACCAATTCTTTCCTATCAACTGCCAAAAAGTGTGGAATGGTTCTACACAAGCCTTCACCACTATAAACAAATCACTGTGTTTGTTGTTCACTGGATGAACACTCAGGTGTCGAAAATCGACGAGAGAGTCCTTTATATATATATATATATATATATATATATATATATATATATATATAGTGGTAACTTTACTTACGAGTGCCCCAACTTACGATTTTTTTCATATAGGATTAAATTAAACTCGTAATTCAAGATAGCACAGTACAATAGATAACCAGTCTACAAATAAGATAATGAAAAAATCGTTACATTCATATATATATATATATAATGTGTTATGTTTCTATGAACACAAAAATATTGCAATATAAGACAGTATTGAGGAGGAGAAGAAATATCTCAATTTCAGCTAAGTGTTTTCTACGCGGTACTTATGTTTGCAAAGATGAGGATGACGAAAAGTTTCAGAGACTGGAGAAAAAAAAAAAAGAAAAAAGAAAAGAAATAGTCATAATAAAGAAAATAACAAATAAATAAAAAAAAAAAATCTAATACGTCGACCTGAAAGTTACTTCACCGTAGAAAAACGAGATGCTTCAAGATGTTCATGTCGAACTCATTCTAACTTGAGTAGTTATATATATATATATATATATATATATATATATATATATATATATATATATATATATATGTATATATATATCAGTAAGATTTTTATCCATTTTGTTGTTGCATTTTTTAATTTTGTTTTTCTTTTTTTTTTTTATCTGCGAAATAATCCAATATGGCGACTAGGAATAGATTCTGAGAGATAGCGAAAAAAAAAAAAAAACGAAAAAAAAACTGTTTGGGCAGCGAAAGCTAAGAAAATAGATTTCAACGTAATTGCAACAATTGACGCTTTATTTTTCAATAGCTGACGATTGATGGGGTGCATTTCACACACTGCATCTGCCGGCATTGATAACGCGATTTTTTTCTCTACAAAAATAAACCTTAAAAAATTTTGTAGACGAAAAAATAACATTTTTTGAATACCTACTCCTAATTGTAAATAAACTTCTTTGAAACTAGGTAGTATTTTGTGTTTGTATATATATATATATATATATATATATATATATATATATATATATATATATGTGTGTGTGTGTGTGTGTGGGTGAGTGTGGGGGGTGTGTGCGTGTGTGTGTGATTTGTATCGAAAGATTACGATATTTGTCTACTTCCGTCTGCCAAACGCACAAGAGCTCTATGTATAGTTATTAAGGAATACTAATGATTAATATATATATATATATATATATATATATATATATATAATATATATATATATATATATATATATAGAAATGGGAGGCGTATAATAGGGTAAACTATAGACACGTGTTTCGAGGTATCACCTCTCATCAGTATAGTTATACGGTTTTTAGCAGCTGCCTCTGGCTGGGTTCGAGACCTGAACGAACTTACGCTCGCCAAGCCTCTTACCCACACATCCACAGTCAGTCGCCAAGTATAGCAGGCTATTTAATTGCTATATTTCTAAGGGGAAATGACATTCACCTAGAGTTCTCAAACTTTGTAAACAAAGTGAGATTTGGCTGAGCCGAATATGGTGAATCTGCAATTATATACCTCCTAAATAGAGTGCTCAACCGAAATGGGAAGCGTATAATAGGTTAAACTATAGACACGTGTTTCGAGGTATCACCTCTCATCAGTATAGTTATACGGTTTTTAGCAGCTGCCTCTGGCTGGGTTCGAGACCCGAACGAATATGTGTGTGTGTGTGTGTGTGTGCTTGTGTGTCTATAGTGTGTGTGTGTGTGTGTGTGTGTGTGTGCTATATTTATAAGTAAATAGTGCTCAATATCATTCATGGAGCATATATACCTAAGTTAGGCTACGTGGACATAAAGTCTCGCCTATGAGACTTTCAAATCAAAGCGAGAAACTATCAGTTACCAAGCACTGTTGACTTCATGTCCTCGCTATATATATATATATATGTGTGTGTGCGTGTGCGTGTGCGTGTGTGTGTGAGAGAGAGAGAGAGAGAGACAGACAGACAGACAGAGCCAGAGAGAGAGAGAGAGAGAGAGAGAGAGAGAGAGAGAGAGAGAGAGAGAGAGAGAGAAATATAAACAAATTAACGTAAAACTTTTGGGTTATCAAATTTTAAATTCATTTCAGCCTGTCAAATTTGACAATACGATTAATTGACAGGAAGGAAGGGAAGGGAAGCGGATATATGGGGAGGAGTAGTAGGCCAACACGTCGATATAAATTTGAAATTTGATAACCTAAAGGTAATATATATATATATATATATATATATATATATATATATCCTTTAATGAATTTGATGATTTTACTTACTTAGGGTACAGACTCGCTGATATTGATTTTTTTACTCCCACCCCTCAGGCAATGTTTCAAAAATCTATTTTTACATCGCCCGGAGGGTGTTTTTTAAAAATTTGTACTAATATATATAAAGATTGTTGTAGATAAAAAGAGAGAACACTTACTTGCAAAACAAGTAAAAAATTATATAATATATATATATATATATATATATATATATATATATATATATATATATATATATATATATATATATATATATATATATATATATATATATATAAAAGAAATAAAAATCAGTCAATGGCTTACAGTCAAGTTATGCTGAAAGCACGTGTTGCCACTAGATCACTGAAGTTAAGCAGCGATTAGCCTGTTCAATACTCAATTGGGTGACTCCTTAAACAACGGCCTGTACTGCAAGAAACGAGACTCGTTTGATTCGGAATTAAATGACCCAAAAAGGTTTGAAATGCCGGAAAGCAAAAACACCACCAACTAACCGAAAACGGATATCAATGGTCAACCTCTAACTTCTAGAAAACAAAACAAAATACACCGACTGCACCTCTGCAGAGGAGTAAAATATACACAATGGAGCCACTTGTTAGTCCTTTGTGGTGACCTGTGATACTTAAGGAAGGAATCTTGATGGCTGACTAGTCAATGATAAGCATCACTCCACTTTGTCATTACTTAGGCTAAAAGCGCGGCCGGTGGCCTTCTCCGATCAATCAGATAACACCTATATGATTAGCCAAACTCTATTGCCCTTATGGCAACCCCCCAACTATTATGGTATATGTGCTAGAAAGATGTGGTTGAGGGTTTTAGTTTCAGTATTTTACTCTCCATGAACAATTTAAGGAACATTTCGGCTTACTGTATTCAATTCAAAATTCTGAATCTTCTTTGTAATCAACCTTAACGCAATATATTTTAGAAAAACAAAACAAAACAAATATATATATATATATATATATATATATATATATATATATATATATATATATAGTGATGAATATAGTGGATAGAGCATGTATATTTAAGTTAGGGTATCGTAGACAGGAAGTTAACGGCACTTGGTTATTGGCAGTTTCTCATCTGTGATTATCAAACCAAATTTGCTTTTACATTTTTCTTAATATGCAAATATCTATCTATCTATATTCATACATACATATATATATATACATATATATGTACATAGATATATATAGAGAGAGAGAGGAAGAGAGGAAGAGAGAGGGAGAGAGAGACAGAGAAAGAGAGACAGAGAATTTACTTTTTATATGCCAACAAGGTACAAAAACTTAATCATATATATATATATATATATATATATATATATATATATATATATATATACTAGCAAATATATGCACCCTCCGGGTGCAAGTATTTAAGTTTAAATGTATTAAAATATTAGATTAAATCAGAAAGGCTAATGAAACTTATTAAGAATCAAATAAAAAGATTTGAAACGGAGGGGGTATAATCGGAAAATAGAACAACTGAAACTTACTCTTTCATCACTTCCGTTTTTCAATGCTAAATTTTCCTAATTTAACTATTTAGTTAAAATAGGAAGTAAAGAATAAAATTACAGATATTTCTTCTTGTTAATGAATTTCTTTTAGGATTTATTGAAGAGATTTTTACTCATATTCATTAAGATAAAACCAAACATTTAGAAATCAATAATACCAAGCACATTTTTATTAAAATCAGTTTTTTTAATATCAATATGCAAATTAGCTTTACGTTTACAATGAAAACTGGTATTTTGTTGTATATATAAATACAATTGCATGTTATTAATAATTAGGTAAGGCCAACAGTATTAATCATGTCAAACAGTTTTATTATTAATTGCGGTTTAAATAGAAATAGAATCATGGAGAATGTGATGTAAATAACTAAGGGAATTGTGACTTGAGTACTAATATAGTTTCGGTTACAGACAGAAAAACACACAATCTCCATTATAATAAGATATATATATATATATTAAAGAATGGCACAATATAATTGGATTTGCATGAATATCTACCTCAGTGTAGCGAATACCTAAAATCAACGGAGTTTGCTGACAGACAGTTTCTTGCCAATGAAACACACACACACACATTTGAAATAAAAAATAAGAAAGACATTTGAAAAGAAAGAAAGAAAGAAAGAAAAAAGAAGAGAACAAAAAAGCAAGAAACTATGTAATATCAGACAGGGAGAAAGAAAGAAATAAAAAGAGACATATGAAAGAAAGAAAATAAAAAGAAAGAAAGAAGAAATGCTAGAAAGGGAAAAAGAAAGAAGAAAGAAAAAGAAATCAAATGAATATGATCTCCAGGTAAGAGTAGACCTTTGTGTAATGGTAACTAACCGGGTGACTTTCCACTTCTAAGAGCTCCAGAACAGGAGCCTCACCACCGAATGTTGTTTAGTGTCACACCCAGGACACATTATACTTTTATTAATTTCTTAATTTCACCCTTTACTTATGAAACACACACACACACACACACACACACACATATATAGTTTGGTTTGTTTTGTTTTACGGCATATCAACCTCAGTGGGTTATTTAATGCCGATAAAGTTTTGAAATAAATCAGTTCTTAATGGATAATACAATTTTGTTTATAAATACATTTTTCTATTTAACCCATAGATGGGACCCTAACAGGTATCACCACTCCGGGTCAGAGTGGACCAGGGAGCAATGGTGATGAAGGGGTGCTCCACATTCCCCAAACCTCCAAAACTGGAACCTCACCATCAGATAGAGTTTAACGTCATTCTCAGGACATGTAGACCCGTAGCCACCGCCTTCTAGCACCCATATGATAAAAAGGGGTGGGGCTTGCCATAAGGGCAATAGGGTTGGGAAAATCATATAGGTGCACATATATATATATATATATATTGTGTATGTGTGTGTATGTGTGTGTGTGTGCAATATATTTTAGAAAAAAAAACAATATATTTTCGATAATCTTATTATAATGGAGATTGTGGGTTTGTCTGTCTGTAACCGAAACTATATTACTATACAAGTTACAATTCCCTTTGTTATTTACATCACATTCTCCATGAATTTATTTTTATTTAAACCTCAATGATTAATAAAATGTTTTACATTATTAAGACTGTTGACCATATCTACGTACTAATAACATGCAATTGTATTTATATATACAACAAAATAGCGGATTACAGTGTGAATGGGAAGCTAATTTGCATATTGATCTTAAACATTTGATTTTAATAAATATGTGCTTAATATTCTTGATTTCTAATTGTTTGTATTTTGAATATGAGCAAAAATCTCTAAATCTTAAAAGAAATCCATTAACAAGAAGAAATAACTGTAATTTATTCTTTACTTCTATTTAACTAAATAGTTAAATTAGGAAAATTTACCTAAGAAAGACGGGAGTAATGGAAAATGGAAGAGTTAGTGTCAAAGTTGTTCTATTTTTCAATCATACCCCCTCTGTTCCAAATCTTTCTATGTGATTTTTTATTCAGTTTCATTAGCCTTTCTAATTTAATATGATATTTTATAATATTAAAACTTAGATACTAGCACCCGGAGGGTGCTATATTTGCTAGTTCTAATAAATATGATTAATCTAAATCATGTTATAAATATTGTTCTTTATCATAAAATATTACAGAGGCCATTAAGAATTTGAGTTGGGTAGATGAGTGAGGCTAGCAACGCGTCTGAATAGCAAAGATTCTAGAAGTATAGAAAATTACATTCTTTTTTCTTTAACAGTTTAATTCTCTTAATGAATATTTTCAAGGAATTTGACATTTAGATCCACGAAACACGCACCTTGTTTTATTGATTCCAATAAAATTTGGTTCTTTTTTGAATAATGATCCTATTTTTAACTCCCAGAATAAATCGACGAGAAGCAAGTGGTCTGTTCGATACTTATTTGTGTTTACTTTAATGTTGAATAAACATTCTTATGTAAATTTTATTGTCTTTCCTTACCGAATATTCAGCCTTAGGTTATTTATGGGTGCCTTAATGCATCATATGGGCTTAGTGGAAACGCGTGGTGTAATATTTAAAGTCATGGGAGATGGAATCGTCGACCCGAGTTCAAATCCTGAATGTAGTAATTGCATTTCACTTAGCGCTAATACCCTTGGGAAAGGTAGGAATCCTACTCTCCCTCCAGCCATGGATAAATAGTAGGACAGACTCGGCTCTTTAACATTGGTTTCCTGCTAAGGCATGCATCAGGTAATCGAAATAATTTAAAAAAATGGTGTAAATGGTTAAATGTGTGCGTTTTTAACTGTATTCTCGTGTTGCATGTTTACGTGTTTACGTGATGTCGAATGCGCTTTTTGTTTGTACGTGTGCGTATTTTTGTTTGTGCGTATGCGTATGCATGAGCGTGCGTGTGGAAATAGTAGGCCAGACTAGGCTCTTTAACCTTGGTTAGGCAACCGGTCTAGGAGAAGGGAAACTCTGAATTCAAACCTGCTTAAGAAATTGACCTTGTGTCACATCCTGCTCCTGTGGAGGGGTTGGTAAATATATATAAGGACTTAGTGTTGGTTGAGAACTAATGCCCATTAGACAGCAGAAAGTTTTCGTGCTTTTGTCTTCTATTTCTAGCTGGTATGCTACCCAACGACTGAAAAGAGAAAACACAAGAAATAACGATGAAAGTAAGTCGTCGGGTGGCCTAAGGTCGGTATCAGCCAGACAGCGAGAAAGTATATCCCCTTTTCACTAGCGCTAGACAAAGGAGATTGTTTTGGCATATGAGGCAGAGCGCCACAACTATCATCAGCTCCTCACTTTATCGCACGGGTCCCTGTGCTACTCATACGCTAAGTTGTCGAGGGCCGGTATCGAACCCGAAACATTGTGGCTCCTAGTCCGACACTGTACCGACTGAGCTAAACCTGCCCTTTAGCCTTGAACTATGAAAGTAAAGTAGGTAAATTCTACCTACAGTTTTCTACACAGTTTTGTGCTAACTTGAATGTTAATTAAACTTTCTTATGTGCATTTTTAATGTAACTTAATTGTCTTTCTGTGACGGAGAACGAGTACTACCGTACCCATTTAGAAAAAGAGCAAGACATTGTCTTGCCTGCCGGAGTCGAACCCGCGCCTCCCGTATGCAAAGAAATGCGATTTAGGCGCTGGATGGACGCGAGGTGCAATGTTGGGGCCTACACGCGAATGCGCGAGAATTGTGCACGGGCGCGAGGTTCGACTGATGTGCCCGGATATTAAGGGTAAACGGCAGTATAAGTATAAGTGGGGTGACGGCAGTAGGGGTGTTGCGACTTCAGCTGCTGGTAGACGACGATGACGACGACAGTGTTGTAGCCTGCGAATAAGGCGTTTGACACGCTTCTTTTTGTCCCCCCCCTCAACAAAGAATATTTACTTGAAACTCCATAATTGTGCAAAGAAACCAAACCAATCTTAAACAGACTGGAGATCGAAAGACTGATCATAAGCAGAACAAACAAAATTTTCCCCCTTCTATTTTTTCCTTCTATACTTTCCTTACCGAATATTCAGCCTTAGGTTATCTATGGATGCCTTAATGAATTATAAGTGTGGGTTGCGAACAAATACCCACCAATTCTTATACTGGGAACCATTTACAGACGTCTGATAGTATAGAGGCACAAATTATTTTTCTAACATTTATACGAATATTTTCTAGCCGATAATACAAATTTCAACATTTTGAAATTATCATTTGATCACAGGATCAATCAGCCTTTTCAGACTACCTCTGTTAGCTACCTTTTGTTTGAAGAGATAACATCTATCTGTTTTCGGTCCTCGCTTGTGGAGCGAAGAAGGACATTTTTCTCAGCTCTATTCACAGAAATAGAATATATACAAATGTGCTTAATATTTCTTTATAACTATATTACTTTAAATGAGGATCCGGCTTTTTTTTTTTGCTGAGTTGGAGTCGGAGTGTGACTACAACTAAAAATGGAAGTGTAGCAAGATTGCATTTGGCAAGGACTACTAATGGAAGGGGGAGGAAGAAAGAAATAAGTGAGGAATAAAAGTTTTTAAAAAAGAGTAATGAACACAAAACAGTTTGACCGGAGCGTGACCTCCCGAATGGAGAATTGAGTGTCAACCGGAAGTTTCGGGTGTTGATCGGAACCGGAAGTCACGGGGTGACGTGGAACAACGAAGAAAGGTACCGGTCTTTTTTTTGCTTTCCGCCGTCGTAGGGTACGGATCGGGCCTCTGGTGCCTAGTATGGGATCACAGTAATTTAATAGTGTCCTCTCTCTCTCTTTCCCTCTGCCTTTCCTCCTCTCTGATACGAACCCATGAGACGAGCACGATAATAAAGGCTAGCAGTTGTGACAACATATTTCTCGCGTTGTAATTTTTATCAACAAGATGACCGCCACGTGCCGAATACATTTTTAATACGGTGAATATATCGCTTTGGGTATCGTGAATACAACAGATACCACAACGTTACAGGAAGCACCATTTTTTGATTTCGGACTAATACCCACCAATTCTTATTCTGAGAACATTTTGCACACGCCTAACCATATTAAGACATAAATTATTTTTCTAAAGATTGATTCGAAGATTTTCTTCGATAATATAAAATTTCAAAGAAATCATTCCGGCAAAAGCAATTAGTTGAAATTATTTAAAAAGAAAAGAAAAAAATGGCGTAGGAGGAAATCTTATCTATTAAAGATGATTGAGATGAGAATCTTTCTCGATTTCTCGCTTGAACGAGATTTGCGTCAATTAAGACCATCAACCTTTTTTTTTTATCAGCATCTCTGCAATTTTCCCGCCTTTTATAGAATTCTTTAATTTGTTTCCTTGTGAGCCAGTCGAAACAAAACATAAAACACAAACAAAAAAATGAAGATCCGCGTAATCGAATATGATCATCTAAAACGGATGAAGATGTTAAAGGTTCAACTGCTTCGAAAGACTCCTTTTTCCCCAACGAGCCCGACCCCTGGCATTTCGATCGACTCAAAGTTGAATTACTTTGTTGCTGTTTTTCTGAAGAAGAGCTTCCAGTGCTGCACTCGCTGTACTAGATCGACACTGTCTACTCCTTATGTACAAAATAAAACAGGAAGGCAAAGGCCATTATTGTAAATTGAATTTACTCCTTTTCTCTGTGTTATATAGCACTTATAAACATCGGGTATATAATGAGAGAGAGAGAGAGAGAGAGAGAGAGAGAGAGAGAGAGACAGAGACAGAGACAGAGACAGAGACAGAGAGAGACAGAACAGAGACAGAGACAGAGATAGACAGACAGACAGACAGACAGACAGACTATAGATAGGAGATCTAACTTTATTACTTGTTACTCTGCTGCTCCTGGTGATTAGTCTAACTCGTTGCTGCTAACTGGTTACCTGTCTCATTTCTGCTTATATATATATATATATATATATATATATATATATATATATATATAGGAATATCATCCATTTTGCGGACCTTCCTTTTCATAAGATATTTAATTTTCTCCCTTGGACCCATAACAACACTTTATATATATATATATATATATATATATATATATATATATATATATATATAGTGAGATAGAGAGAGCGAGAGAGAGAGAAAAGAGAGAGAGAGATAGACTATAGATAGGAGATCTTACTTTATTACTTGTTAATCTGCTGCTCCTGGGATTCGTCTAACTCGTTGCTGCTAACTGGTTACTTGTCTCATTTCTGCTAAGGTCCACCATGTTATCTAGTTGACCTCTATCTAAGGGTTGATTTCTTGTTTTTACTCTCTTTTGGGCTGGGCTTAACATTGTCTTAGTTATTTAACAACACAACAAGACTTGGGTTTGCTTGATCAAGCTTGATTTTCTGCTAGCCCATATTGATTATTCCGCCGCGGGAAACTGACGCCTAAGCTCTCTGAAAGCTGGGTCGAATCTAACCTAAACAATTTTCAAGGGATCAAAAGCCTATAACCGTCACCGGTAATTTAGACTCCCTTGATTCCAAATGAAGAGATCCTAATTTAAATTCTTAGCTACAGGTCTGTTCACAATTCATCACCTCTCATGAATTGTAACATTGTTTCTGTATACGGTATCCTTTTAAGAAGACTAAATCTTTTTTAAGAAGATGATATCTAAATAGATTTATTATACATTGATTCTTCAAACTAAAAGGCAAGAAGCAGGCGATATCCAGCAGAAAATATAACAGATGCAGACTACGCAGATGATCTAGAACTGCTGTTACCTAATGAATGGAGTAGCTTATTCATTTAGTAAAAAAGTCGTCGGGGTGGCCCAAACTTGGAATCAGCCAGACAGCGATGGAGTCTATCCCCTTTTCATTAGCGCTAGACCAAGTAGTTTATTTAGCGTCTGAAGTGGAACGCCACATCTATCACCAGCTCCTCACTTTACGTCACAGATCCTTGTGCTACTCATATGCTGAGTTGGCGAGGGCCAGTATCGAACCAGGAACCGTGTGATTCCTAGCCGGACGCTCTACGGACACTCGTCACTCTCCACGACTGAAGATTCAACAAGACCGAGTGATAGTAATGGTGAAGCGGTGAGTTATCCTCGATGTGGTAACTTATTCTCTGCAGATTAGTCATGATACTACCAATCAATTTCATCCACGATGAGCTCGGCTTCCATAAAACAAGAGTGCAGATAATTTTTGACTCTGCGTCGTACACACACACACACACAAGCACACACACACACACACACACACATATATATATTTGTGAATAAAAAGACCTTAAATACCATGGGTATCGTGGTTATGGACCATTTCTGAAGAAGCACGTGGGCCTAGATACACACGAGTGGAAATGGTCCATAACCACGATACCCATGGTATTTAAGGCCTTTTTATTCACAAATAACTTTGCTCTGTTTACAATAATTAAACATTGAGCTCTCATACTGGACCTGAACTCTATAACAAACTACTGGTAGAGAATAGGACCAGCCTTGGTACCACACCAAAGTATATATATATATATATATATATATATATATATATATATATATATATTGGAATTGTATGTTTGTCTGTCTTTAACTATATTACTACTCAAGTCACGATTCCTTCAGTTATTTATCCCATTCTCCATGATTTTATTTTTATTTAAAGCTCAATTATTAATAAAATTATTTTTCATTATTAATACTGTTGACCATGTCTACATACTAATAACATGCAACTGTATTTAGGTATACAACAAAATACCGGTTTAATGTGTGAACAGGAAGACTAATTTTCATATTAATATTAAAAATTTGATTTTAATAAATATGTACTTAGTATTATTGATTTCTAATTGACTGGTTTTATCTTTATGAATATGAGCAAAATCTCGTGAATAAATCTTAAAAGAAATCCATTAACAAGAAAAAATAACTGTAATTTTATTCTTTACTTCCTATTCTAACTAAGTAGTTAAATTAGGAAAATTTAGAAATGAAAGACGGAAGTGATGGAGAAGCAAGTTTCAGTTGTTCTACCGCCCCCAGTTTTTTTTTTTCCATCTGCATTCTTATTTACTTTCTTTATATATATATATATATATATATATATATATATATATATATATATATATGAGATTTGATAATTTATGTTAGAAGCATTGTTGAGAAAAGTATATTATTATTTATATTTTTTTGCTTAAAGGCAATTACAATGCGTATATCGGATAGAATTCAATAATTATTGAAAATAATCATGACAAGCGAACTCGGCAAATATCACACCCCACGCAGAACATCGTACAGCTGTTTCAACTTTATTAAGTCTCAGAATCAGAAACACTGCCCCTGGCCACCGAAATTAACTTGTCAAGGATAAAGAGTTTCTGATTTTGCGTATTGGGTTCCCGGTTTTTTCTGTCGGAGGGAAATCGTAAGTATACATCGCTGATGAGACTTAATAAATAAACTTAATATGGGTTAAATATAAAAATGTGTTTATAAAAAAATTGAATATCCATTAAGAATGAATTTATTTCAAAACTTTGTCGGCATTAAATGACCCACTGAGATTGCTATGCCGTAAAACAAACCAAACCAAATCAAACCAAGTTTATAAGAAAATAATAATAAGAGTAATAAAAATACGCCTTTCTAATAATCTTGCTGTAGAAACTCAGATGAAATTACATAAACAAAGTCTGTTATGGTCCCTTCTACGGGTAAATAGTAAAATGAGTTTATATAAAAATTGAGTATCCATTAAGAATAAATTTATTTCAAAAGCTTATCGGCATTAAATGACCCACTGAGGTTGATACGCCGTAAAACATTTTCCCTTTGATTCGACATTTTCATTAAACGCCTATTCGTTTTTCTCTTTCCGAAGGACGAGATTTGATTTAGACTGGGTGAGATTTGATTGTCAGAAGCGAGACTCACGTGACTGGAATCTGCCGCTGCGAAATGGACTGCCGATAGCAATTCAGTTCCAACAGGATTCGCCGTTGTTCCCTTGAGACAACAATTTTTAAATTGATTAGTAAGAGCAATAACCTCACCTGGCGCCTCAGGCGGCATCCGAGCCGCATGTGTTACGGCTCTTCAACCGAATTATCTTAATTCTAAAAGGGTGCTCGAACTGTTAATCACATTTTAATGAGAGCTTTGATTGCAGATTTCACGGCTTCAATTCTCGTGATTTTGTGTCATTCCCCATGATAACCTTGATAATGTCTAGGCATCGTTTTTATTGTTGTTTGTGCAAGATCGGCCTTCAATAGTTGCTCAACTTAAAAGTGGGGCATTAATCTACGAGGTAGGGGTACTCAGGATCGTTCGATGGCGCAATAATCGTAATATAAATTAGATTATTATCATTATAATACGCTAGTACCTACCTACGTATGTCATGCACTTTCATCACCCCAGATATATAATAGACCATTCCGTTTTGAAAGAAAGAAAGAAAGAAAGAAAGAAAGAATGAGGAATAGGAAGTGATAGCTCTTATCGTCGGTTTCAATGAAATAGAAAAAATCAGAAAAGAAAGAAAGAAAACGTATCTTATAAAAATAAGGAAAAAAAAAAGAGAAAAGAGAAAACGAAAGAAAGCATTTCCTCAGATATTTAAATACTTTTGACATATTGAACTCTTTGCAATAGCATCTAAGGAAAGATACCATACATTGTAATAGTCAAATTATCATATCGTGTATATCCACGGTTCCCACAAGTTGTTTTATTATTATTATTATTATTATTATTATTATTATTATTACCGTACACGATTTTTTTACGCAAGCCCTTCATGATAAAAGGTCTATTTTTAAGCGGAGTGAAGCTCATTTGAAAACCTCTAGCGTCTGGTAGTTAATTCAGAATTTATAATTTTAGTTGTCTACCATCCGGGAAGCAACCAACAAACGTTTTTCTTTTCTTCTCTTTGTGCATATGTACCTTTCGTGAGTTCAAGTAACTGCTACTATATGGTTGCGTGACATATTGTGCCGTGTAGTGATTTTAAAGCATACAGATAAAATGTAGTCTAATTCGGGAATTTATAATTTACGAGTTCGAACTGGACCATAACGCCGCGGAAGAAACCAAAAACATTGGCTGTGCGAAAGTGAAAGGGGGTTGATCACAGTACAGTAATCAGATGGTTCAAGAAATTTTACTTGAGTTGCAAGAATCTCAACGATCAGGCAATGTCAGCTAGGCCTAATAGTTCCAACCATATTCTTTAAGCGGCTCTTATGGCAAACAAACACCCAATCCTTTTTATCTTGAAGGTGCTAGAAGGTGGTGACTGAGGGTCAACCATTAGTTTATTAATAATATGAACTTATTTCTTTGAATTTATTAATACACATAAAATTAATGAACCTCGATGATCAAGCAATGTCAGGTTGGCCTAGAACCGGTAATTCTGAAGCTGTGCTGCAAATACGGTGAGTAGCATTCTGAGAGTATCAGGTTAGCCCGGCATCACACAATCCAGTGTGATAAGTTATTTTATCGACTTTGTTAAATTATCCTCAGCTGCAGAATTCGGGCTTATGTTTATGTCATTTCTACATAATTGATAGGTTGTCTATAAATTATTTACGGTTGAATAAAAATATGACAGTTGATTTTTGTCTCACTAACCAATAATCTCAAGATTTTCTCACAATCTGGCGCACAAATAAAATCTCTTAAGCTGCCCTGTCGGTTAGGGCTTTAGAAATCACCGATGACTTCTCTGCAAAGGGGTAAAATCCCCTCAATGAGGCCACCTGTTAACCGTGAGTGGTGACCCGTGATGCTTAAGGATGGAACCCTGGTGGCTGAGAAGTCCATGACATGCAACACTCCTCTTTGGCCCTTATTTACTAGACGGGCGGTCGGAGACTTGTCACGTCAAGCCCCATCGTCTATATGAGTGTCTCAACCCTTTTTATCATTGTGCTAGAAGGCGGTGGCTGAGGTGTGATTGTCCTGGATATGACGTTAAACTCTACCTGATGGTGCAGTTCGGGTCCTGGAGGTCTGGGGAATTTGGAGTACACCTTCGTCACCATTACTCCCAGGTCCACTCTGACCCGGAGTGGTAGTACCTGTTTGAGTCTCATCAATGGGTTAAATAAAACAAAATAAATTCTGAAAGATGTGTTTAAAAATGAGTTTTTGTAAAAAAAGATTACCCTCAAGAATAAAAAAAAAACAATGCCATCGGCATGAAATAACCCAATTAGTTGCCGTGCCATAAAATCCAACCAATCAACATCTCTAAAGTCAAATTGAGTACTCATCAAGAATGAGTAAAGTACAATGTCATCGGCATAAAATGACCCAATGGGATTGACATGCCGTAAAATCCAACCAATCAACATCTCTAAAGTCAAATGCTTAACTATTGATGCTACAAAAATCTATAACGTATGAATCTCCATCTGGAGGTAAAAAGGGAAATTTTATATTTGTAATGTTTAATTTAATTATTTCTACTGTCTTCACTTACTATTTATTATTGGTTTGTTATGTCTCCTAGGGCATCTTCTCCTTTCCACATCAACCTTAAAAAAATAAGTAAGTAAAAAGAAAATATTTGCACACAAAAAAATGTTTTTTAGAATTGATTTTAAAAAAATAAATTGAGTACCCACCAAGAATGATTAAAACAAAACGTCTTCGGCATGAAATGACCCAAATGGGGTTGACATGCCGTAAAATCATCAACCAACCAACCAACCAACCAACCAACCAAACAAACAAACAAACAAACAACAAACAACTGACATAGTTTTCAGCGAATGAACTGAAGGGCGCACTGATCAATTTATTTACTTTTTTTTTGTCACTAAGTTCGTTCTCTACCGACAAGTCACGTGATGTCACCAGAAATAAGAGTAAAAAAAAAACGAAAAAGCGAACAGTGTCAAAGGAAAATCGATATTCGGAGAACCTGGGGTTTGAACTCGTTTACAACGATGTTGCACTGCAGCACGTTAGCAACTACGCCACAGGGACTCCCTACTGACTTAAAACGTGTTGACATGATAATAAGTAGCTGCTATAACAAACAAAAAATTACTTGTATTTCCAAATTTTAATTTAATTGTTTCTACTGTCTTCTCCCGTTATTCATTATTGGTTTGTTATGCCTCCTAGGGCATCTCCCCCTTTCCACATCTCCCTCTTTCCACATCAACCTTTAAAAGTATATCAGTAAAAAGAGAATAAGTGCACATAACTTATACAATATCTATAAAACAAAATGAAATAAAATTGGTAGAGTGGCCTGTTGTTGGTATCAGCCGAACTGCGAGGGAGACTATCCCCTTTTCGTCAGCGCTAGCTCCCCTGCAATCGTCCTGGTCGAAAGGAACTAATTCCCTCTCAAAGGCCACTACGCCCGCGCAATGAGGGGGGGAAGGGGAGATGAAGAATAATCAAAGTTCCAATTACCGTCGAATTGGGAAGACATGGCAACAAACGATTGTAACCCAATACAAACCCGAATAGTCGCAAGGTCTACTGCAGAATGACAGGGTATTTATAAAACTACACAGTATCATTCAAATCAAGCAGCCAATCAGAACTCGAGGAATGGAATCACCCAAATCACCCAAATTCATGAATGGATCATTCTTGATTTCTATATATACCAACTGTCTTGGACACTGCTGGAGTTGTACTTAGTTAGTTGCTGTTATCCAAACCAACAGTAGACTAACTGACCCCAATAATAGGTATGACGTTAAACTGCATCTAATGGTAATGTTTTCAATTTTAGAGCTCTGGGGAGCGTGGAGTAGTACACCTTCATTACCACATCTCCCAGGCTCTGTCTAATCCAGAGTGGTAGTATCTGTTAGGGTCCCATCTAAAATAGTTGCTCATAATTTATACAATATTTATAAAATAAGATAAAATGGCAGAGTGGACAAGGAGTAAATCAAAAACGTCTTCAGCATAAAATAACGAAGGGTTCACCCTCATATTCCAGAGG
>CM042153.1:108608686-108633686 GCA_023376005.1 Doryteuthis pealeii
GCTCATGATTTTCGACCGGGTTCAGATCAGGACTTAATGGTGACCATTCCATTATGTTTTCTCCTGTAAATCTTTTATATTCAAAGTATTCTTGGGCTGCTGTAGATACAGAAGGAGAATTGTCATGCATAAATCACTTTGAAACTGTGAGGCTTGGACTAGTAACAAACAAAGAAAATCTTGTTCATAAAATCGCAATGGTTAGCACTGTTTAGTTTAACTACTTTATCGACATAGACTGGTTAAATAATGGTATGGTTAACAATTCCAGCCCATTTCATCACACTTCCGCCTCTTTGTTGCTTTCTTTTAGCGACCACTCGTCTAAATTGAATAAAATGGTATGGTCAACAATTCTAGCCCATATTATCAAACTACTGCCTCGTTGATACATTCTTTTAGCCACCACTCGTCTAAATTGAATGGTATGGTCAACAATTCTAGCCCATATTATCAAACTACTGCCTCGTTGATACCTTTTAGCCACCACTCGTCTAAATTAATAAAAATGGTCAACAATTCTAGCCCATATTATCAAACTACTGCCTCGTTGATACATTCTTTTAGCCACCACTCGTCTAAATTGAATAAAATGTAGGGTCAACAATTCCAGCCCATATCACCACACTACCGCCTCGTTGATACTTTCTTTTAGCCACCACTCGTCTGAAATGGTTAAAATCCTTTGGCCCATCCATTAGTTTCATGGAAAGTCACTCAAGATTCGTCCATGAAAATTACTTTAGAAAAGTCAATTTTCCTACATTTCCGGGTCCAATTTAGTCGCCTTAATTTTGTGCCAGGAGATTGCCTAGGATATATTTTACAGATCTCAATTCACAAAGAATTCTAAGCCATCTTGACTCCCTCAATTCCTGCCTTTTCAAAGACCTGAGCGCTGGTCAAATGCGGTTGTTTTGATATAATTCGCATTAGTTTACGTTCATCTCGAGGAAGAAAGACCTTCAGAGGCGCTTATGCAAGGGTTATGGCCGTAAGAAATGAAATCAGTAACCAGAGTTCAAATACTTGTCACAGCTATTTTTCTGGATTTTCTTTTAGATAAGGCTTCATAATTTGTATTATTTGGATTATTCGGACTATTGACATCATCTTTATTGTTATCTACACTATTTCTTTGAATTTTTGAGATGAGGCTTGATGATTTGTATTATTTGGATTATTCGGACTATTGTCCTCATCTTTATTGTTATCTGTACAACGTTTCGGCCGATGTGCACTCCGGCCTTCTTCAGCTATTTCTTGTGGGACTCGGGGGCCTTCTCGAATTCCTGGTCGTAATGGGGAACTATCAGGGAACTTTGAACCCAACCCTTTATAACCTCGTGGATTGAATAAAGAGTTAGGTCCAAAGTGGTGGCTCCCAATTACGACAAGAAGGTTCCCGAGTTCGTATAGAAAACTCCAGAGTTCGATAAGGCACCCGAGTCCCACATCGGCTGAAACGTTATACAGATAACAATAAAGATAAGGACAATAGTCCGAATAATCCAAATAATACTACTTGTCAAGGCCGTTTGTGTTTCAGTTCACGCTAATGACCTTGGGAAAGACATGAATACATCTATTCCCTCCAGCTATGGGTAAATATGGGTTGATATGCCGTAAAAAAAAAACCTTGCAAAAACCTTCCAGGAATGATCGAACTCGCTATTCAGTAGTAATGGATCTGCGAGACGAGCTTGTTAACCATTTCATCACAATCGGACGCCCTCTTTTCCCAATCCGTTCAGCATGAGTGACAGAAAGTCGGACGTTGGAGTCATCCATCTTGCTATTCGGGGGTAATGGATCTGCGAGACTAGCATGCGAACCATCAAACCACAACGAGATATCATCTTTACCCAACGCGTTCGCCTCACATAGGATGTGACACAAGGCCGCAAGTATGGGAGCATCCAGCGAGGATCAAATACGATATTCAGTAGTAATGGATCTGCGAGACAAGCTTGCTAACAATTACATCACGACGGGACACCATATTTACTCAACACGTTTCCCACGGCACAAATTCGCAAATATGGGGCATCCAGTGAGGATCGAACTCTGGCCATTCAGTTTCTGAGGGTTAATTCGCAAGTCGCATGAATATCCGACGCGGAAGTAATAGTTGACACGTGTTAATAATGAGAAAAATATGTATATCGCTTGTAAATGATATGTATCGTGATATATATATATATATATATATATATATATATATATAATATATATATGTGTGTGTGTGTGTGTGTGTGTGTTGTGTGTGTGTGTGTGTGTGTGTGTGTTGTTGTGTATGTTGGGATATATATATATGTCGTGATATATATTATATATATATATATATATATATATATAGTATATATATATGTGTGTGTGTGTGTGTGTATGTTGGGATAATATATATATATATGTCGTGATATATATATATATGTGTGCGTGTGTTTGTTTCTATGTGTGATAATATATATGTCGTGATATATATATATATATATATGTGTGTGTGTGTGTGTGTGTGTGTATGTGTGTGTGTGTATGTGAGTGTGTTTGTATATTGTGATATATATATATATATATATATATATATATATATATATATGTCGTGATATATATATATATGTGTTGTTGGTGTGTGTTGTGTATGTTGGTATATATATATATATATATATATATATATATATA
Source organism: Doryteuthis pealeii (assembly GCA_023376005.1). Classification (NCBI taxonomy): domain Eukaryota; kingdom Metazoa; phylum Mollusca; class Cephalopoda; order Myopsida; family Loliginidae; genus Doryteuthis; species Doryteuthis pealeii. The sequence goes on from CM042153.1 coordinate 108,611,369, forward strand.
TATGTCGTGATATATATATATATATATATATATATATATATATATATATATATATATATATATATATTAATATTATAATATGTAGTAAGTTTTTCTCCTGAACAGTGTAATTAATTTTAGGATTATTCACTTAAAATGGGTCACATGTTGCAATATGTTCGCATCGAAGAAAATCGATGATATCTGATTCTTTCAGTTTATGCAGTAGTAAACGATATGTTAAATACGACTATCCTGGTAAAATATGACTTGACAATCAATCACACCTTACTGCACCTATGTGAACAGACACTCTCCCATAGGGTTTCTCAGTTACCAGTTCTACATGGTTGCCCCAACCCTATTGCCTTATTGGCAAGTCGCAACCCTTTTTATCATATGGGTGCTAGAAGGCAGTGGCTGAGTGTCTTCATGTCCTGGGAATGATGTTAAATTCTATCTGATGATGAGGTTCCAGTTTTGGAGGTTTGGGAATGTGGAGCACCCCTTCATCACCATTGCTCCCTGGTCCACTCTGACCAGGAGTGGTAATACCTGTTAGGGTTCCATCTATGGGTTAAATATAAAAATGTGTTTATAAAAAAATTGAGTATCCATTAAGAATTGATTTATTTCAAAACTTAATCGGCATTAAATGACCCACTGAGGTTGGTATGCTGTAAAACAAACCAAACCAAACCAAACTAAACTAGTCACCAGTCAAACACCACTGAGCAATCTGTTTACCTCAGTCGATAGTGCGTTCGCCTCGGAACCACAAGGTTCCAGGTTCGATGCCAGCCCTCGCCAACAGCGCATGAGTAGCACAACTTATGTACGATGGTTGGTGTGGTGCTCCACCTCAGAGGTCTAGCGTTAGCGAAAAGGGGATAGACTCCCTCGCTCTCCGGCTGATAAGGTCAATAGGCCACTTACTTTTTTATCACATTCACAATGAATAAGTAGATACGTTCTTCAAAATAGACAGATATGTTAATCCCATCTCTGCAGTCCAGATTAGTCTCTCTACAAGCGAAAATCTCTGTTGAAATACCATGGATGAGATTAAGGAGAATACATCTAGGCAGCTGATGGTAATCCCGAAAGAAGGCTGGGAGGATCTAATGCGTGTACTTTGAAGGGGCATTACCTTAAAAGTTGTTTGTGGAGTGGCCTCTTGTAGGTCTCAGCTGTACAGAGAGAGAGTCTATCCCATTTTCAAGGGCGCTGGATCAGGGAGTTTTGCTGAGGTCGAGCGCCACACCTAATGTCAGCTCCCCACTTTACTTCACAGATCAAATTGCCCAAGCTGTGCTACTTATACGCTGATTTGGCGGGGACAGGTATAGAAACTGAAACGTTGTGGTTTCAAGGCAGGTGCTATAACGACTGAATGTAACGTAAAAGAGGCAACTAGTCTAGGAGAAGGAAATGGGTGACTCCATCGTATTGATTTGTTTACTTTATAGATTTACAAATGCTGGACATTTTAAGTAGAATTTCAATGCTATTTCTATGTATATTTTGATTTTTAAATATTTTCGAATATAAATCAAATCTTCATGATTTTTTCACATAACGCAAGAACACGTGATAATTAATGTTTATATATATATATATATATATATATATATATATATATATATATATATATATGTGTGTGTGTGTGTGTGTGTGTGTGTGTGTGTGAAGAGATAAATGGAAATGAATCCGACAGTATGTAATATAGTTTAAAAATTGAAAAACACAAGTTCATAAAACGAGTGATGTTTATTTCGCCAACGTTGCAGTGTTTCGATCTGTTTCAATAGATCTTCATCAGGGCTTTTGTTAATTTGAGGAAAAATAAATTTATCACAGAGAATAAGAAGACTGTGAGAGTCTTTTGTTGGTCAATCTGTTTAAAAAAAATGTTGAATGAAAAACTAGCGTTCATTGGATGTTTGAAATTATGAGGAACGCTCCTCAAATTCACCTAGTCTCCCCCCAGCTATGGGTAAATTGTAGGACAGACTGGGCTCTTTAACCTTGGTTAGGCAACCAGTCTAGGAGAAGGAAAACTCTGAATTCAAACCTGTTAAACCGCTTGGGGTGGTCACTACTAGAATAGGCTCAGTCCTAATTAGTGATCTATTTCATTATATATATATAAAAAAATGAAAGTTAAGTATGTAGGCGTAACAAAAGTTTCTGACAACCCTGTACAATGAACGCAATTCCCCAACCCCTGGATGGGTTGACATGCCGTTAAAATCCATCTAATTAATGTTGCTTCTTATCGTAACACTCTGAGGGAAAGCAATAAAAATGGAAATAAAATTAATAACAACGTAATCAGTTGTTTGCTGTAATTAGAGAGGACTTACACACACACAAACATACACACACACACATACACATACACACACACACTTACACACACAACATAAATACACACACATGCATAGAAACATACACAAACACACACACACGCACGCACATATACACACATACATACACACAAACACATATACAGTAACACACACACAAACACACACACATAGATACATATATATACACACACAAACACACAAATGCATCCAAAAACACACACACATATACACACAAACTCCTGCTCATATACATATACATATAATCAGGCAGACAAGCACACACACACGCAAACGCATATTCACTTACACACACACACACACACACACACACACAACACACACATATATATTCATATACACACACATGCATACAAAAACACAAACACATACATACACAAAAACATACGCACACACATACACACAGAAATACACAGACAGACAAAAGCACACACATACATTCACACGCAAACACAGACACAAACACATACTCATATATACACACACAAACTCACACACAAACACAGACACACACACGCACACAAACTGATATATAAACATACACCCTCACACACATATACATACATACACATACGTACACACAAACACACACAAAAAGACAAACACACACATACATACACACGCAAACACACACAGAAACAAAAACAAACACACACACACACACACACACACACACCACACACACACAAATAATATATATATATATATATATATATATGTATATATACACGCGAACACAGACACACAAACACAAACGAACAAGCACACACGAACAAACACTCCCTCACACACATACATACACACATAATACACAAAAACATACACAGAAAACACACACACGCACAACAGAACACACAGAGAAAAATACACACACATACATGCATACACACACGCACACACACATAAAGACGCACATACAGACACAAACGCAAACGCACAAACACATACCCTCACAATCATACACATACACACACACACAAAGATACACATAAAACACACACACACACACACTCACCCCTACACAATCGTACATATACACACACAAAGATACACATAACACACACAGACAAGCACACACACACACACACACACACACACACACAAGCACACACACACACGCACACACGCACACAACACAACACCAAAATTAGTCAGAATTAGTTTGTTCTCTTGACAGTTTCTTTGAAAGAAACCCAATCAGATTGGCCAACATTAATTAATAAGCGAAGTAGAAATGAGACTTAATTTCATTCATTTGATTGGAAAAAAATAACCCCAAAAATTCCGTATGAGATTCATATCAACTGCAGAAAGAAAACGAGATAGTGATCACTATATGGAAATTAAAAGAAAATAAAACCCCACACACACGCACAAAAAAAAAAAAAGAAAAAGAAATGAACTCCTATGATCTCATTAACAAGTGAAAATGCGGAATAATTAACTTTGGTGAGTAGGTGATGTTACGATCATCTCAGAAGCAAAAAAAATAGTTACCTCCAATTTCAAGTCTTTCTCTTAGAGTCCCTTCATGTCAGCTTATGAAAACTTGTAATCCATCCCCAGCAATCATTATCACCATCTCTCTGTTTGATATACATACAAACCTTTCATCTACGGACCTCATTCAATGGACTTCGGATACAACGGACAAAATCTGGAGGCAAAAAATAACACTTCCAAATATTCAGTGTTGTATGATAAAAAAAAAAGGAAGTAAAGTCGACGGGGCGGACTAAAGTCGGTATCAGCTAGTCAGCGAGGGAGTCTATCTCCTTTTCAATAGCGCTAGACCATGGAGATTGTTTTAGCATCTGAGGTGGAACACCATACCTACCATCAGATCCTTACATTACCGCACAGATCCCTGTGCTACTCATACGCTGAGTTGGCGAGGACCGGTATCGAACTAGGAACCTTGTTGTTTCTAGCCGAACGCTCTACCGACTGAGCTAACCCGGTCCCTGTATGTAATGTATGATAATATTACATAATTCATGGGTTGCCTAAGAATTATGTACTGGAGTGAAATTATGTACTGATGTGAAAAACTCAAAAGAAGTGAAATTAATAATAATAATAATAATAATAATAATAATAATAATAATAATAATAAATGTAGCAAACTGGCACAAAGGGAGTACAAAACTAGACACGACTGGGTTGGGATGGTGATCCACTGGGAATTATGCAAAAAATTTAATTTTGACCATACAACAAAATGGTATACGCATAAACCAGAATCTGTTCTTGAGAACGAAACGCATAAAATTCTCTGGAACTTTGAAATAAAAATGGATCACCTTATCCCAGCAAGAATACCAGACCTAGTGTTGATTAACAAAAAAAGAAAGAACTTGTCAACTGGTGGATCTTGCAGTTCCAGCAGATTACAGGGTGAAGCTAAAAGAAAATGAAAAAATGGACAAATACTTGGACCTTGCCAGAGAACTGAAAAAGTTATGGAATATGAAAGTCAAAGCTATACCAATTGTAGTTGGTGCACTTGGAACGGTCCCAAAAGATTGGAAAAGTGTTTGGAAAGTCTGGAAATCAGAGGAAGGATTGATACCATCCAGAACACTGCACTGCTTAAATCTGCCAAAATACTCAGAAGAGTCCTGGAGACCTGAGGAGACTTGTTGTTACTCAGATTCCAGTGAAAGACAATCAGCTAATAGTAAACAGTAAATTTATTTATTTATTCATTTATTTATTTATAATCAGTCGGACAAATAAAGATTAGGAAATAACAAATTTGAATGGCTAACATCTAAGTAAAAGCAAATATCACCCTTCGCCCTCTTTATCTCTATCTCACTGTCTGTCAAATCAATCTTACTCCTTTGTCAGACTAACGTAGTAAATAAGAAAGATGGGTTAACACTTAGTAACAGCAGGTTGTTGATTGATTGGTTGGATTTTATGTCAACCCTTGTTGGGTTATTTTATACCAAAGACGTTTTGTTTTATTCATTTTTGATGGGTATTAAATTTTTTTAAAACTCAGTTTTTTAAAACACATTTTAACTCATTAAAAAAATCAATCAGCTAATAGTAACAGTAAATAATAATAAATTAGGAAAGAAAGCAATAAATTTGCAAATAACTTGACTTTACACCAAAAGATAAAGTATTAAGTAATAGAGGCTGCGAAAAACAGAAAGAAAGAAACAAAATGACACGATGAATTAAAAAAAAACCCAACATAAATGAAATGCACAAAGGATTAAAAATGCTAATATCTTATTATAATGGAGATTGTGTGTTTTTCTGTCTGTAACCGAAACTATATTCCTACTCAAGTCACAATTCTCTTAGTTATTGACATCACATTCTCCATGATTTTATTCTTATCTAAACCTCAATTATTAATAAGATTGTCTTACATTATTAATAGTTAACTATGTCTACATACTGACAACATGCAATTATATTTATATATACAACAAAATAGCGGTTTACAGTGTGAACGGGAAGGCTAATTTGCATATTAATATTAAAAATCGAATTTAATAAATATGTGCTTAGTATTATTGATTTCTAACTGTTTGGTTTTATTTTTAATGAATATAAGCAAAATCTCTTCAATAAATCTTAAATGAAATCCATTAATAATAAAATAACTGTCATTTTATTCTTTACTTCCTCTTATAACTAAATACTTAAATTAGAAAAAATAACAATGAAAGACGAGAGTGATGGAAGAGTAAGTTTCAGTTGTTCCATTTTTTATTATACTCCCTCTGTTTCAAATCTTTTATTATACTCCCTCTGTTTCAAATCTTTTTATCTGTATTCTTATTTAGTTCCGTTAGACTTTCTAATTTAATATAATATTTTATTACATTAAAACTTAAATACTTGCACCCGGAGGGTGCATATATTTGCTAGTTGATATAATAAAAACTAATTGGCTGAAAAGTGCTGGAGTGAAGAAAGAGACAGAAGGGTTAATAATAGCAGCACAGAACCAGAGCTTACCAACTAGAAACTGTCAAACAAGCATTATAAAAATTGGATCAAACCCAATATGTAGAGACGATAGAGGAGTGTCAAAGTTTTTTTTCTTTTTGAACTACATAGCCTGGGCGGTTTCGTATGGAGGATAAGCTGTTGCCCATGTAGCAAATCCCCCTTCTCCAAACTGCCGCTGTGATTCAAAGGAACGGTAATGGAGAATATATGGATTCATACCTTTCCCAAGGGTATTAGCGCTATGTGAAATGCCAACAGCTTTGTCTATGAATTGAACTCGAATCGACGAGTCCATTTTCCACGACCCTCTCTCTCTCTCTCTCTCTCTCTCTCACTCTCTGTTATTTAATGCCAAAGCTATCCTTGTGGAAGAACAGTAGTGGCATTATTTAGCTCATAGCTGGGTATCATAGTAGAGAAATATGGTACCATTTTTATACACGAATTTAATGCTACCTCCGCAATTTCTAACTTTAATCTGGATATTAAATTTAACGCATTATAAACGAGTACATATATAGTGTGTGTATGTGTGTGAGTGTGAAAATAATTCGCTCTTAGATTTAATTAAAAGCAAAATATCGATAAAGATCTGTGTTGGATCGATGGTGTGTCTTAATGCCAAACTTACCCATCTACTTTTCCGTCTCATTTTCCGATCCAACAGTGAGAAGAAGAAGAAGAAGAAGAAAGAAGAAGAAGAAGAAGAAGAAGAAGAAGAAGAATCTCAAAGTGGGGAACATTGTTCGATTTAGGGAAGGTTTTTTTTTCGAAGACGAGCATCCAGGGAGAAATCTCCACGGGATGAAAGAAACACATATATATTTCCCGATTTCTTTTTCAATCTTCCCTTCATTCAAACTTGTTCAGTTCAGCGAATGTGTAACACTGAGTTGAACGATATCCAGTACAAGCGATACCTGGCCTTGGACTTCGAGGCCACTGGTTTTTTTAATTTTTTTTATTTTACGGCATATCAACCTCAGTGGGTCATTTAATGCCGACAAAGATTTGAAATAAATTCGTTCTTAATGGATACTCAATATTTTTTATAAATGTATTTTCCTATTTAACCCATAGATGGAACCCCAACAGGTACTACCACTCCGTTTCAGAGAGGACCTAGGAGTAATGAGGATGAACGCGGGCTCCAAATTCCCTAGACTTCCAGAACTGGAACCTCACCATTAGTTAGAGTTTAACATCATACCCAGGACAGGAAGACACTCAGCCACCGCCATCTAGCACCCATATAATAAAAAGGGTTGTGGCTTGCCATAAGGGCAATATTATTGGGACAATCATATAGATGGTAGGGCTTGACATAGCCAGCCGATTGATCGGAGGGGGCCTCACTGACCGCCCGTCGAGCCCAAGTCATAGCCTAAGTGTTGCATGTCATGGACTGCTTATCCACCAGGATTCTGTCCTCAAGCATCACACGTCGCCACCCACGGTCAACAGGAGGCCCCAGTGGGGGAGAGGGTCTTAATCATCTGCAGAGGTACAGTCGGTGTATTCTAAACCCCCCACCGACAGGGCAGTCGAGGCCAATAGGCTAAACTTGAAATTTGACTTGTCAAATCCTTTCACCTCGGAGTGTTTTAATCAAATTTGTTAGAGTGGATTTCAGAATCATTTGAAACATATAAACACATCATGCAATCTAAATGTTTTAAGTTCAAAATCATTTTAACTCTTTGCATATGTGGCGTTAGTTTCGTATTTTGCCTGGAGAGTTGTCTGCCCGTTTAGTTCGCTGGTTCCCGCTAGGGGCCTTTGATTATTTAAGCGGCTGGTTTGAACGTCTCTTCCTCTTTTCCGGTTGCTCGACCCACGAGGCACCACTATGGGTTATACTCTGGTCTACCCCTTCTCGTTGAGGCTTTGGCCCCCTTACATTACTGTAAGTGATTTATACAACATGGACTATTCTTAGTCTCATGTCCGTACTTTTATGTTTTTCCCTTTTACTTTTGTATGTATGTTTATGTACACTTATGTATTATGTACCCTGTTTATCCATGTGGTGTACCATATTAGATGTCTTGTCTATCAACTTTTGTCGGAGATTGTATCTTCAAGTATATATCACTTTAATCCTTACACATACTTTAAGCCGCTCACTTCAAAAACAAGATACAAAAAAAATGATAGTCAGTTCATTCTAACTGGGCAGAAGAACTTATTATTCTAATAATAACAGGACTTAATTTGAATAGAATGAGTTATGAAGTGGGTAGTGACCTTTAAAATGTCCCACAATACGGGTGAAATATATCAAGAAAATTTGGTACAGCCATGGGAAAGTTTTGGTAGGTAAAGAGTTAAGAGGTGCTTCAGGTAAACACTTCTTACTTACTTACAATATAAATGTTTTAAGATCAACTGTAAGATTTCATACTTAAATACAATATCAATTAAGAGACATTAGGTTTATAAGTTCCCAAAATTCACACTCAATTTGTCCAATTGGACACATGGCCTAGTGGGTAAGGTAGTTAGGTTAAGACAGTTCTAAGTGCCTTATCTCTGGTCCCGAATTCAATCCTGAGTGAAGGCAGTTAGAAAAATAATTAACACAACTCCTACCCCAGCTATGGTTAGCGGAATGAAAACAGGATACCCTCGTGGACTAAATAAAGGGTTAGGTTCAAAGTTCCGTGATGGCCCCCGATTACGACAAGAAAGTTCCCGAGTTCGAAAAGAAGGTTCCCGAGTCCGAGAAGGTTCCCGACTCCGACAAGAAATACCTGAAGAAGGCCGGAGGGCATATCAACCGAAACGTTGTACAAATAACAATGAAGATGGAGACAATAGTCCGACTAACTCAGATAATACTAATCTTCAAGCCTCATCTCAAACATTCAGAGAAATAGCAATTAAGATCCCATGTATTGATTAAGTCTACTATTATTTTAAATAGGCAAACTCTTACTTAGTAGCAATATCAAAATATCAGTTGTTACAATATCAATGCTTTAAGAACCAATGTATTAATAAAGTTTAAAATCATTTTAAATAAGTAAATACTTAACAATCAGGAACAATGTACGAGGATATGTCCAAAAGTAATGCCATTTTCATTATTTCATTTTTATAAAACTAAGGCCTACATTGAGCCCCTAACGAGGCTCTGAGCAAGAATCCGACGAGTAAGACCCAATTTGCCAATCGTTAATGTCCTCCTTCTACATGACAATGTTCAACCACACACAAGCATCAGGACAAGGGAGAAAATCACCTCACTCGGGTGGACAACTTCACCGCATCCTCCATACTCACCAGATTTAACGCCTTCAGATTATCATCTCTTAGGCCCCATGAAAAAGGGTTGGAGAGGTAAACATTATTCCAGTGACGAGGAAGTGAAATCTTTAATGAAGAAGTGGCTCAAAGAAAAGTCAACATAATTTTATGGGGCAGAGAAACATGCTTTCATTCGAAGATGGAACATTGCTATTGAGAGATATGATGACTATGTGGAGAAGTAGGGATGTAATCCACATAGGACCAGCTTCATTTTGATATATGATACATGTTCGTGTGTTGGTAATTATACCTGTCCTAAACAAAATGGCATGACTTTTTGACTCGCCTATGTGGAGAAGTAGGGATGTGATCCACAGAGGACCAGCTTCATTTTGATGTATGATACATGTTCCTGTGTCGGTAATTATACCTATCCTAAACAAAATGGCATTACTTTTTGACATCCCTATGTGGAGAAGAAGGGATGTGATCCACAGAGGACCAGTTTCATTTTGATGTATGATACATGTTCCTGTGTTGGTAATTATACCTGTCATAAACAAAATGGCATTACTTTTTTTTTACTTACCTTAATAAATTTTGTAAGAGCCAGTATATCAAGAGTGTTAAATGAGATAGAATATGAGAGGGGGAGAACTAAATGAGAGATAATTAGAGAGGTGGGAGCTAAATGGGATATTATTAGAAAGGAGGAGAGTTAAATGAGAGAGAATTAGAGAGGGGAGAGCAAAATGAGATATTATTAGAGAGGGGGAGAATTAAATGAGAGAGAATTAGAGAGGTGGGAGCTAAATGAGACAAAATTAGAGAGAAGAGAGCTAAATGAGAGAGAAGTAGAGAGGGGGAGCAAAATGAGATATTATTAGAGAGGGGGAGAATTAAATGAGAAGAATTAGAGAGGTGGGAGCTAAATGAGACAAAATTAGAGGAAGAGAGCTAAATGAGAGAGAATTAGAGAGGGGAGAGCTAAATGATATATTATTAGAGAGGGGGAAAATAAGATGAGAGAGAATTAGAGAGGGGTAGCAAAATGAGAGAGAGAGAGGGGAGCTAAATGAGACACAATTAGAGAGGGAAGAAGTTACATGAGGGAGAATTAGAGAGGGGGAGAGTTAAATGAGATACAAGCATTGTCATGATAAATGATAAATGAGACATTTTTCTCCTGGAAATCATAATCTCCCATGTTGTTTTTAAAATTAATTCAATAGAATTTCTTCAAAAATCCAGATGGTGTTTTAACAAGATTTGAAATGTATAATTTCAAATTGTTCACAAAAAAAAAAAAAAATGAATAGTACATTTGCCGATAGAGGGCCGGAACGAACCTTCTTATGTTTTACTCGTTGTTTCTTTCTTTCTTGCTCAGTTTATATCTATCAATCAATGCTCTTATCGTCTATCTATCTATCTATCTATCTATCTATCAAAGTTTGTTCATATATCTTTCTTGCTCAGTTTATATCTATCAATCAATGCTCTTTTCGTCTATCTATCTATCTATCTATCTATCTATCAAAGTTTGTTCATATATACATATGTCTATATATAATTCTCTTTTTTACTTCCTTCTCTCCCTCTGTCTAGCCTAGTCTATCAATCTATGTCCATGAATAATTATTTTCTTTCTTTTCTTTCTTTTTTTTCAATCTCTCTCTCTCTCTCTCTCTCTCTCTCTCTCTATATATATATATATATATATATATATATATATATAAAGTCATCCACAGACACGTGTTTCGGCATATCATGCCTCTTCAGTGTGGCTAGACACAACTATCCTTGGGTAGGGTTCGAACTCAGACTGACCGCATGGTAGTCCGATTATCCCCCTGCCCACTGACAGCTGATGCGGGGACTGGTGTTTTTAAACTATTAAATACATAGGCATGTATGTATCATTCGGTCACTGAGAGATCAAATTTCCGGAGAAATGATCATTGCTTATTTGCTTAGTAGTGAGAGTTAATTTAAATTACCAATTAGAGAGCTCATTACCAAATTTATGGGAGCATATATATTAATAAGTCATCCACAGACACGTGTTTCGGCATATCATGCCTCTTCAGTGTGGCTAGACACAATTATCCTTGGGTAGGGTTCGAACTCAGACTGACCGCATGGTAGTCCGATTATCCCCCTGCCCACTGACAGCTGTATATATATATATATATATATATGTTCATATCTATCAATGTCCATAGGTAACTCTCTTCCTTCCTTCCTTCCTTCCTTCCTTCCTTCTTTCTTTCTTTCTTTCTTTCTTTCTTCTATCTATCAATCTAAGTCTGTTCATACCTATCTATGATCATATGCAATTACCTTTTTTCTTTCTTTCTTTCTTTCTTTCTTTCTGTTCATATTTCCTTCTCTTTTTATCGTTATTTCTCTCTATTCATATCTATCTATCTAACATACAGTCACAGATACACACACAGATACACACAGACACACCGACACACACACACACACACACACACACACACACAACACACACACAGAGAGACAGACAGACACAGACACAGACACACATATATATATGCATATATATATATTAATCAACACATTAAAACACATTCATGCCCCCCCCTCTACCTACCGCAAAATTTTAACCGAAAATACACGCACACTACATAAAGAAAAAAAAACAAACAAAAACTTCAAATAATCGAAGCTTTATATATCAAACAAAAAAAACCTACCTTAAACAAAATAAACTTTGAAATAAGTCAACATGTTCTCAAATGTTTATAATTTTCCGCCTTTCCTCCTTCCACTATTTCCTTCCCCTTCTCACAACTTGTGCCCCCCCTCCCCACAAAAAATCACTACTGCATCGTTCGCTCGAACCACTACCATTCCTACAACCTCCCACTACCAATGGTTATTACCTCCCACTTCTAATTCCTTGCTACTACTCGTTCTCGTTAAAAACGAGACACGAAACCATACCATCGTTTCCTACCTGATGATGGCAAATTGTATTGCCGAAAGCGCTAGGATCGAAACTTTTGGTGGACTGTTACACCAGTTCCACCCTGACACCAAAAAGATGGCCCGGAAATTAGAAAGGATCAACCAAAAACTTGTCCGACAAGAATTGTCTGTACAGTTCAACAAAACTTGTTATATATATATATATATATATATATATATATATATATATATATGTGTATTTTGGGCAGCATTATTTCCTTTATACGTGTTTAACGATTTTATTGATGATCTTTTCAAGCTTTCTGGACAACATTTTATTAAATATTTGGATGGAATCCGTGGATTACTCCACCGAATTTCATATCCCGAGTACTTTCGGCACTTCGAAGTGCCATCATCAGGGATGATGTGTTCCAGTATTTTTCAAGTTAGTATATTAATGGATGTGGAAGCTGGAAGGAGGAGAATTGATAAGAAAAGTGTTATAGGTATTTTAAAATATGAGTACTGCATTGAAAATTAATTTTATTTAAGGATTGTTTGTATTGTTTGAAGTAAAAAGCTTCTAGTATTTGGAGTTTACATATATATACACAAGTCCGTTCATGTTTATCTATCTATCTTAGTCTGTTCATATAACGCCCTGTTGGCTGGGGCGTTAGAATGCACCGACTGCACCTCTGCAGTGTGGTAAGACTCCCCCAATGGGGCCACCTGTTGGCCGTGGGTGGCGACCCGTGATGCTTAAGGATAGAACCCAGGTGGATGATCAGTTCATGGCATGCATTACTCCACTTTGGCCCTATCTTGGGCTAGACGGGCGGTCGGAGAGGCCCCCTCCGATCAATCGGCTGGTCACGTCAAGCCCTAGCACCTATATGATTTTCCCAACCCTATTGCCCTTATGGCAAGCCCCAACCCCTTTTTATCATATGGGTGCTAGAAGGCGGTGGCTGCGGGTCTACATGTCCTGGGAATGACGTTAAACTCTATCTCATGGTGAAGTTCCAGTTTTGGAGGTTTGGGGAATGTGGAGCACCCCTTCATCACCATTGCTCCCTGGTCCACTCTGACCCGGAGTGGTAGTACCTGTTAGGGTCCCATCTATGGGTTAAATAGAAAAATGTATTTATAAAAAAATGTATTATCCATTAAGAATTGATTTATTTCAAAACTTTATCGGCATTAGATGACCCACTGAGGTTGATATGCCGTAAAACAAAACAAACCGAACCAAATCTGTTCATCTATCTATCTATCTATCTATCTATCTGTGAAGAATGAGTAGGATAATGTTGACTAGACGAATACTCTCTCTACATCTCAGCCATGATCATTTTGATAACTTCCATGTACATTAATTCTTTCTTTACGTTTGATTTTCTGAAATGAAGTATTCTTACTATTATACATTGATTTATTAAAATCAATTCCCATAAAATAATTGTTTCTTTCTTTTTTTATCATCCAAACACCTAAGTCGGTCTACTCCCCCGCCTTGTGTGAATATCTCAGACGAAGTATTTTTGTCAAATTATATATTATATATCAGTTCCCTTATTTTTTTATCGTCTTTATCACTACGTTTGGTTTACTTTATCCTCCAGCCAACTTTTCTTTCTTTGGTATTTTCGAAGTGAAATGTTGATATAATTATATCTTATTTATAAATCGAACAAGAAGCGAAATCTGAAACGGCTTCGGGGGAGTGCGATCATTTAGATATGTTTGGTCGGTTTAACTCAGTCGGTAGATGTATTTTCCTCGTACCCCACTGTATGGGCTGGGCACAAGGCCTCGTTTTAAAGCGTGCCCACCCACAAGCCGAAGCTCATGGGTGGGAAAGAACAAAAATTGCGTCGACCCCTTCGGCATTCCCCCACAAGAGGGGTGCTTCAGGCGCTGGGCAATGAACCCCAGCCCTGCCCCTTTAAGTCAAGGGAGCAGGTGTTGCCTGGGGGGATAACCCCCTGGGATCGACGCTATTAATTTCATTAATAGACACAGGCCCCCGAAGAGCCCATAACATTAATGGGTATTTGCCTCATACCCCACTTGTATGGGCTGGGCACAAGGCCTCGTTTTAACGTGGGCCCACCCACAAGCCGAAGCTCATGGGTGGGAAAGAACAAAAATTGCGTCGATCCCTTCGGTATTCCCCCTCAAGGGGGGCGCCTCAGGCGCTGGGCAATAAACCCAGCCCTGCCCTTTTAAGTCAAGGGGCAGGTGTTTCCTGGGGGGATAGACCCCTGGGATCGACGCTATTATTTAACTCTCAACAAGCCCAGCGGCCGAAGCTCGCTGGACCCCTGGCGTTAACCGGGAAAATTAGTCGGTAGAGCGTTCAGCTGGGAACTTCAAGGTTCTTGGTTCGATACTGGCCCTCACCAACTGAGTGTACGAGTAGCACATGGATCTGTGTAGTAAAGTGTGGGGATGATGGTAGTTGTGGCGCTCCGACTCAGACACTAGAAAAACAATCTCCTTGGTCTAGCGCTAATGAAAAGGGGATAGACTCCCTCACTGTCTGGCTGATACCGATTTAGGCCACCTCGACGAATTTCATTTTTTACACTAAGAAACTTCGAAAATATTTCAACAGATTTGGAATCATTTGAATATTTGGTGCGTCTTGCTTATTCTCCAAATCCACTGTGAAATAAATATGAATTCTGTTTTTCTTTTTAATTTATTTTATTCAAAGTTATTTTTTGCTTGTTATAGCAGCTACTTATTATCATGTCAACACGTTTTCAGTCAGTAGGGATTCCCTGTGGCGTTGTTGCTAACGTGCTGCAGTGCAACATCGCAATAAGCGAGTTCAAACCCAGGTTCTCCGAATATCGATTTTCCCTTGACACTGTTCGCTTTTTTTTTTTTTTACTCTGATTTCTGGTGACATCACGTGACTTGACGGCAGAGAACGAACTTAGTGACAAAAAAAAAAGTAAAATAAATTGATCAGTGCGCCCTTCAGTTCATTCGCTGAAAACTGTGTCAGTTGGTTGGTTGGTTGGTTGGTTGGATGATTTTACGGCATGTCAACCCTTGTTGGGTTATTTTATGCTGAAGACGTTTTGTTTTACTCATTCTTGATGGGTACTCAATTTATTTTTTTAATGAATTCTAAAAAACATATTTTTTTATGTGCAAATATTTTCTTTTTACTTATTTACTTTTTTAAGGTTGATGCGGAAATGAGAAGATGCCCTAGGAGGCATAACAAACTAATAATAAATAGAAACAATTAAATTAATCCAATTGGACACATGGCCTAGTGGATAATTTAGTCAGGTTAAGACAGTTCTAAGTGACAGATATCTCTAGAATGCAGGTTTAATCTTGATCATGGGCAGCAGTAACATAGAATAATAATTAGCACAGCTTAACGCCCCTACCCCAGCTATGGTTAGCGGAATGATAACAGGAAAACCCCGTGGATTGAATAAAAGGTTAGGTTCAAAGTTCCGTGACGGCTCCCGATTACGACAAGAAGGTTTCCGAGTCCGAAAAGAAGGTTCCCGAGTTCGACAAGAAATACCCGAAGAAAGCCAGAAGGCATATCGCCAAAACGTTGTACACATAACAATGAAGATGAGGACAATAGTCCGAATAACGCAGATAATACTAATCATCAAGCTTCATCTCAAACATTCAGAGAAATTAAATTAAACTTTACAAATATAAAATTTCCCTTTTTGCCTCCAGATGGAGATTCATACGTTATAGATTTTTGTAGCATCAATAGTTAAGCATTTGACTTTAGAGATGTTGATTGGTTGGATTTTACGGCATGTCAATCCCATTGGGTCATTTTATGCCGATGACATTGTACTTTACTCATTCCTGACGGGTGCTCAATTTACTTTTTAAAATCAATTCTTAAAAACACATTTTTAGAACATATTTGGTTCTATTTAACCCATAGATGAGACCTTAACAGGTACTATCACTCCAAGTCAGAGTGGACCAGGGAGTAATGGTGATGAAGGGGTACTCCACATTCTCCAGAGCTCGGGAACTGGAACTTCGCCACCAGAGTTTAACATCATACATTGGTCTTATGTCATACCCAGGTCTTATGACCTTCAGCCATCGCCTTCTAGCACATATATGATTAAAAGGATTGATGCTTGCCATAAGGGCAATAGTGTTGGGACAATCAAATAGATGAGGTGACCATCCAATTGATCGATTGGAACCTTTTCGACCACCCGTTTAGCCTAAGTAAGAGCCAAAGTGGAGTGTTGCATGTCATGGACTGCTCAACTCTGTTGGTACTTCTGAAAATCATTACCCTCCATCTGTGATCACATTCAGTATATTTTTACATTATGGTTTGGTCTCTTTGTTTAATTGCATATCAACCTTCTTGGGTTATTTAATGCCAAATCCATCCTTGTAAAACAGGGAAGTCCCCGTGGTTTAGCGGCTAACATGCTGAACTGCCACATCGTAGTCAAGTGAGTTCGAACTCTAGTCGCGCACTTTCTGACTATTATCCTTGGGAAAGTAATATGATGATGAAAAAACAACCCCCTAGAGAAATGACTACACGAAAAACGTACAGTGAATACGATTCCCTAACCTCTGAGCATAAAATAACTCTAGATGTGTTTATATGCCATTAAAATCAAGAATTAAATTAAATCTACAACTCTGTTGTCATTTCTTTTTGTATTAAAAAAAAATCAATTGAGTCTCCCTAGGTGTAGTGGCTAACGTGCTGGACTGTGATATCGTAGTAAGCCAGTCACGCTATTACATTCACTTTTGGACTAATACCCTCGGGAATGCCTTTTTCATTTGAAAACCCGACAAGAATGAATGAAACAAAAACGTTTTCGGCCTAAAATAATCCAAGGGTTGGCATGATATATATTTTACATTATGATTTGGTTTCTTTGTTTAATTGCATATCAACCTTCTTGGGTTATTTAATGCTAAAACCATCCCTGTAGAAGAGGAGAGTCCCCGTTACGTAGTGGCTAATGTGCTGATCTACAACATCGTAGTAATCGAGTTCGAATCCCAGTCGCGCTATTATGTTTACTTTCGGTTTAAAATTTGGGGACTTTTAAAAAACTGAGTTTTAAAAAATTTGAATACCCAACAAGAATAAGTAAAACAAAAACGTCTTCAGCATAACATAAGCCGAGGGTTGACATGATATAAAATTCAGCCAACGGTGAGAAATGTCCGGTTGAAGACAGGTGATATATGAATATTTTAATCTTTATGTTCCAAAGTGCACGTCCTAATGTGCATTCGGCGGTGAGGCTCCTGTTCTGAAGCTCTTGCTTTGTGGTGAATCACAGTTTTGTTGCCATTACTTCAAGTGAATGGCTCACCTCGCCAAAAAAACCCCACCAAAAAAACGAATTTTCATTGGTCTGCGAGTCGAGCATTGCGAGAGGCACACAAGTTTATTGGTTGATTGACTGATTAATTTTAACGGCATGACAACCCCTCTAGAGTTATTTTATGCTAAGAAGTAAGGACATCACATTCATTGTACATTAACGTTTACATTTCTTTAATATATTTTTTTCTTTAGATATATTTTTGCACAGGGTCTAATCTAATACGAATGATATTTAGACTTTATCTATTTGAGTCACAGATGGGTACCTAAAAGGTACTATCAGACTGGACCTGTGAGTAATGACACTGAAGGTGTACTAAAACTCCGGAATCGGAACCTCACCACTATATGAAGTATCATAGCAACTAAGACCATCAGCCATCACCTTCTAGCACATACATGGTAAAAAAAGGGTTGGGCGCTTGCAATAAGACCAATTATGAATACGATCGGGACAAACATATAGGTGCTAGGGTTTGACGTTACCAGCCGATTGATCGGAGGTGGCCTCTCCGACCACTAATCTCCCCCAAGTAAGGTCCAAAGTGGGGTGTTGTAAGTTATGAACTACTCTGCCATCAGGACTAGGGGATGGATCTTATTCCTCTGCAGAGGTGCAGTCGGCGTATTCTACAGTCCCAGATGACAGGGCGAACCGTTTCAGCTAGATCTGTATTTAGCAAGGCTGAGCAAACACCATGAGCTTACACATAGGGTAATATCAAATTCACTGACAAATTTGCTCTGTTGTGAAATTTGGGAAGTGCCTCTGTGTGTCTCAAATCCATTTGATGGCTTGGAGATATTGCAAGGTCGCGACGATTGAATCAGTGTTAACAATACACCGACACTCTGTTCATTGGGAAATTTGTTTCGAGTCCAGGATTGCTTGGAGAGTGTTCAAACATACCCGGTGTTGGTTGATCGATGCCAGAAATCGGAAATATATATTATAACTGCCTGATAGTTTTTTTAGCCTGTTGACGTATGAGGTTGACTTGTTGTTGTTGTTGTTGTTGTTGTTGTTGTTTCTTCCCCAAACTGATCTCTGCACGAAGCTAGACTCTGGCATGCCTTTTCGGAAACTGGAATCGAGCCGAGAGAAAAAGGTAGACAAGAACCATGCCAATATAATTCGGTAAACTGGGGCTTTTCTCTTGATAGTGCAGTAGGACTTATATTTTTTGTTGTTGTTTTCTTTCTATTATTAACATATATATATATATATATTATGTTAATATATATATATATATATAAAATATATGTTAATATATATATATATATATAAAATAGGTGAAGCAGACATTTAATCATTTGGGGACGACTGACGAGATATCTCGAGAGAACGTCTCAAGTTTTCTTATTAT
The DNA here is from genome assembly GCA_023376005.1 of Doryteuthis pealeii. Lineage (NCBI taxonomy): Eukaryota > Metazoa > Mollusca > Cephalopoda > Myopsida > Loliginidae > Doryteuthis > Doryteuthis pealeii. The sequence continues at coordinate 108,630,658 of CM042153.1, forward strand.
CGGTTGGTTGGTTGGATTTTACTGACTCTCCTTGTCGTATAAAAAAAGTCGGACCATATTACCTTTAAGCACCCCTTTGTGATCTCGAATAAGAAAGGACGTTTCATCTCATTTACATCGTCAATATCCGGTTGTTTGTTAGGGGTTAGGGGTTAGTTTTATAATTTAAAAAAAATCTAAAAATCGTCTGTTAAAACAATGAAAAACATGTCCTTTCTTAATATAACACTGTAGTGTTATGGACTGATTGGCGATATCCGATTAGATACTTAAAAACAAAACAATTGAGTCTAGAATCGTACAAGCGACTTAGATTAGAGTACAAGTCAGTGGTGTGGTAAAGTCAACACTAGATAAAATTAATTACTCTAACACAAAGAAATTCTAATGGCTAAAAGTAATTTTCAGGTACAGCCCGGAACAAGCACTTCAACTTTCCTGTGGGTCAAAGAACACCCATCGCGTTAGATTCGACGCTGCGACAGCATTGTATTACATTAATCGAGATCAAAATGAGGTGCCTAAAGGTCATATGGTCCAAAAATCTCCCACATTTACTCAGTAGTTTATTTATTAATCCGTACTTAATTCATTTCTCGTAACTTCTCGGACGAGCCTATCGAGTAAGGGGTGATACATAATACCTTATTTTTAATAAAATTTTGTAAGGTTAAACGCTACGTTCATTTCTAGGAACGGTCACCATGCGCTTGGAAAAGAGTCTGGGGGAACTGGAAATCAGAGAAAGAAGCGAGACTATCCAGAACACAGCACTGTCAAAAATCAGCTACAATACCGAGAAGAGTCCTGGAGGTCTGAGGGGTATTAGACCTCCAGGACTCTCCTCGGTGTTGTTGTAGCTGGGTTATTTGCTGTCACTCAGACTTCAATGAAAAAGTACCAGTTGACACTGGTGTGAACACCTCGAAAGGAATAAGGTAATAGTAATAATAATGTTATTTCTTTATTTCTTAAAAACATGCCTGGATAATGGTTTGTTTTGTTTGTTTTGTTTTACGGCATATTAACCTCAGTGGGTCATTTAATGCCGATAAAGTTTTGATATAAATCAATTCTTAATGGATAATACATTTTTTATAAATACATTGTTCTATTTAACCCATAGATGGGACCCTAAAGGTAGTACCACTCCGGGTCAGAGTGGACCAGGGACCAATGGTGATGAAGGGGTGCTCCACATTCCCAAACCTCCAAAACTGGAACCTCACCATCAGATAGAGTTTAACGTCATTCCCAGGACATGTAGACCCGCAGCCACCGCTTTCTAGCACCCATATGATAAAAAGGGGTTGGGGCTTGCCATAAGGGCAATAGGGTTGGGAAAGTCACATAGGTGCTAGGGCTTGACGTGACCAGCCGATTGATCGGAGGAGGCCTCTCCGACCGCCCGTCTAGCCCAAGATAGGGCCAAAGTGGAGTTTTGCATGTCATGAACTGATCATCCACCTGGGCTCTATACTTAAGCATCACGGGTCGCCACCCACGGCCAACAGGTGGCCCCATTGGGGGAGTCTTGCCCCTCTGCAGAGGTGCCGTCGGTGCATTCTAACGCCCCAGCCGACAGGGCGGATGCCTGGATAAATAAATATTTTGAAATTTTTGATGAATGGCAAACTCTATTGCAAACGGTGCATGTTAAGTCAGTCGCATAATTTAATTTGTCAGAGAGAAGAACTCAAAAAAGAAATACAAACGGAATTTATTGATTGGGGCGTTTGCAAATCGACTAAGAATAACCTAAATAAGAAATCTATTTGAATCTCTGTAGGTCATAGATAGATTTTAGGGTATTTGTTTTGTTTTTTTTCTTTTAGGAGTGTTGGGTTGGGTTGGGGTGGGGTGGAGTAAAAAGAGAAAGAAATAAGTTTTTAAAAAAGGGGATTAGACATAAATAAGTTGTTTATAAGGAAAACCATTTGAAGCGTTCACAATTAGCTCCTTATTTATTCTAGATCAATGCTGTCTACTTTATGGTTGTAGAATGTAAACATCGACCTGCATGTTGTGATTAAGGGCAACACAAATAAAAAAATGTTAAAAACTAACCCTTAACCTAGTTTTTAAAAGTGTTGTGAGGTGTGGTTTCGTATTCTCTGTTGTAGTAGTATCAATAATTCTTCGAGCGTAATCGTAGCTCAGGTCTTAGCTTCAAGTAGCTAATTTCATACCAGTCCTCTAAACTGTCTCTATATCTCTCCTGCTGTAATACACATATGTAAATGAGATAACACGCCATTGGCTATCTCACTACAAAAGGCTCACGGCGACTTTTTTGTCTCATTTTCCTAACGCTCTGACTTGCATATTTCTGTGAATTTTTGTTTGATTCAGTTCGGGAATTATTAATATTAGCAAATATATGCACCCTCCGGGTGCAAGTATTTAAGTTTTAATGTAATAAAATATTGTATTAAATTAGAAAGGCTAATGAAACTAAATAAGAATACAGATAAAAGATTTGAAAAACAGAGGGAGTATAAAAAAGATTTGAAACAGAGGGAGTATAATAAAAAATGGAACAACTGAAACTTACTCTTCCATCACTCTCGTCTTTCATTGTTATTTTTTCTAATTTAAGTATTTAGTTAAAAGAGGAAGAAGAATAAAATGACAGTTATTCTATCTTGTTAATGGATTTCATTTAAGATTCATTGAAGAGATTTTTGCTTATATTCATTAAAATAAAACCAAACAGTTAGAAATCAATAATACCAAGCACATAATTATTAAATTCGATTTTTTAATATGAATATGCAAAGCCTTCCGTTCACACTGTAAACCGTTATTTTGTTGTATATTATAATACAATTGCATGTTATCAGTATGTAAACATAGTTAACAGTATTATAATGTAAGACAATTTTTATTAAATAATTGAGGTTTAGATAAAATCATGGAGAATGTGATGTCAATAACTAAGAGAATTGTGACTTGAGTAGGAATATAGTTTCGGTTACAGACAGAAAAACACACAATCTCCATTATAATAAGATGTAATGCTACAATTT
>CM042153.1:108638686-108640126 GCA_023376005.1 Doryteuthis pealeii
TTTCTGGACCCTTGAGTTAAGTTGTGACTCGGATTAGTTTTCGGTTGGTGAGTTGTTTTATTTTATTTGTCTACTTCGGTAGGCATTTATCTGTTGGTGTTTTTAATCAAAATTAAGCAATATACTTCAATATTGACGCATGCCCACGAATAGTAGCTAAAAAGAAAGTACGCGCGAATGGAATCTCTCATTTTATATATGTGACGATCACGTTTCTGATTGGCTGTTGCCTATCCCCAGGTCATTATATAAGAACTACTCAACTATTCTTTAGATTACACAGAATCGTTGGAGAAGGTGGCATGGAAACAGGTCGGTGGTTACCAGTGGATCGGATATTATGTTGTGAAACCCGTAAACACTAATGAAGCCGGTTTGACCTGATGACCTCCTTTATTGAATTTCGGTAATATTTAACTAGATTAAGTTATGGTTATATACTGCAGTTAACATCAAAATATAATCACACATGTCAGGAGGATCGACAAAGGCCGCATCCCCAAAGACCTACTGTGTGGCGATTTAAGCGGAGGGTACCGCGACAGGGAGACTACGCCTACGCTTCAAAGATGTCTGCAAGAGAGACATGAAGACATGCCACGTCAACTAAACACCTGGGAGGCTGTGCAGAAGACGTGCGACCTGGCGCCTCCTCGTCAAACAAGGAACAAAGAAGTGAAAAAGAGAGGAAGAGCGCCAAGAAAACGAGAAGCTAAAGGAAGAGAGACACACCCCAACATTACACGAAGCTCAACTATTGTTTGCAATCACTGCTCCAGAGCTGCCATTCAGAGATCGGTCTGTTCAGCACACTCACGTAGCTGTGTAAAAATAAATTAAAAATGGACACTAGCGCATCGTAACAATAGACGGAAGTTTTGCAATCATAATCAACTATTGAACAGTAGTAATAGTAGTAATAGAGAAAATGATCTTCATATAAGTTGTAGACATCTATATATTAATACGCTTTGTCTTCTTACTTTCCGGACCGTTATCATCTTTGCAAAACGCCTTGGTTAAAAATGAGACCGTCGAAATGTCCAAGTGAAATGAAAAATCTAATCCTGATTAGCTTGTGTTACTTTAATGCAAATTCTCATTTCTTGAAAATAATGGACATTCGTTTTTAACTCATAAAGAAAGGGTAAGAAAAATCAGCTCACAGAAAATATAATAAGAAATGAAAGAAAAAAGAAAGAAGGAGAGGTAGGGGAAGATATACAGGCGTTGAGTAGTTTGGTAGTGGATTTTTCTTCTCTCTAGATGGGGAGTGTTTATATGGTGATGCAGGTGTGGTCAGAGCAGTTGGAATGAGGGGGAGGGTCAGATGAATGGAGTATGTGTATGTGTGTATGTCTGTTTTAACATTATTTTTAAATATATATTGTGTGATTGGGGAAACTGGATTTGTCATTAGTTATTCTATATTAACTCATA
>CM042153.1:108645226-108665226 GCA_023376005.1 Doryteuthis pealeii
CATTGTTATTTGTATAACGTTTCGGCCGATATACCCTCCGGCCTTCTTCAGGTATTTCTTGTCGGACTCGGGGACCTTCTCGGATTCGGGAACCTTTCTCGGACTCGGGAACCTTCTTTTCGAACTCGGGAACTTTCTTGTCGTATTCGGGAGCCATCACGGAACTTTGAACCTAACCCTTTATTTATTCCACGGGGGTATGCTGTTCTCATTCCGCTAATCATAGTTGGGGTAGGAGTTATGTTAATTAATTATTTTTCTAACTGCTTTCACTCAGGATTGAACTCGGGTTTCAGAGATAACTGTCACTTAGAACTGTCTTAACCTAACTGCCTTATCCACTCGGCCATGTGTTCAAAACGGCCGAAACGTTATACAAATAACAATGAAGATGGGGACAATAGTCAGAATAATGCAGATAATACTAATCTTCAAGCCTCATCTCAAACATTCAGAGAAACAGTTTGTATATTTTGTAGAGTTTGAACATTTTTTCGAAACAGACATAAATTGACTATAAAACGAATCGGCCTGTTAGAATTCTGCCTGCTTACGTGACATGTGGAGCCGTATATATTAGTGGGCTGTGGTCTGACGTAAAAAAAAATAAAATAAAATAAAAATTAATTTTTTAATTAAAACGAAGGAAAGAAAACGATCACACACAGAGATTTTCCAGTAGTTTAGATTACGCCATGTAATCTCTGAACCATTTAATTTTAACTTTGAATTATTCCTGTGTTTGGACACACAATTACTAACCCTCTTCCCTCAAATGCGTGCCCTCCAAAGAAGAACCCACTGTTCTAGACCGAGCTAAAATCAACTCGTGGACACCATTACAAACGTAAAATGAACTTAGTGTACTGATAAAATCCCAGTCTTTATCAACGGCACGTCGTTTCAAACGAAAAGGTGAAAAGGCTTTTAGCTTCGGGAGATTTTATTGTGGATACAGATTGCTAGATCTCTTTATCTGGCAGATGTGCGCACCAGTTGTTATATGTGTTGTGCTTCGAACACCCAAGGGGCAATAGATGCAAATAGCTTTCAATTCTCGCCTGCAGCGAGACTTGCGATGAGATTATCACGGGAAATAGAGGTCAGTATATAAAGAGACAAGTCTTCGACCGGTGGAAAGGCAGGAAGGAAATGATTGGGTCGCACACCAACAGACACTGGGGTTCTCCATCCCCGTTTGGTCGACACGAAATTTGGAATTACCAAAATAAAAGTTTATTCAGTGCTACTTCATTCATGGAATTGTGGCATTGGAATCTCTAAGAACCGTCGGAGAAAAGACTTTCTTTAAGCAGATATTTGCAAAGATTAAAGTTGGCTGGTTGGCTGGTTGGCTGGTTGAATTTTTCGGCATGCCAACCCTTGTCGTGTTATTTTATACCGAAGAGGTTTTGTTTTATTCATTCTTGATGGGTATTCAACATTTTTATTACTTAATTTTTTAAACACATCTTTAACTCATTTTTATATCTAACCTATAGATGAGACACTAAGATGTACTACCACACAGAGTGTAACTGGGAGTAATGGGGATAAATGAGTACTCCACATTCCCCAGAGCTCCAAAATCGGAACTTCACTATTAGATGCAGTTTAACATCATACCCAGGACACAAGATGAACTTGGACAGGCGGTTATATACAAGGTGTCAAAAAAGTATCGAGTTTTTGTACTTTTTGACACACCTTGTATTCTGAAGAAATAACGTTCCATTCATTAATTCTTTTCGGAATACAAGGTGTGTCAAAAAAGTACCAAGTTTAAAGCTGTAGATTGAAATGAAAAATGAATGGAACGTTATTTTTTTAATGTGTCAAAAAGTACAAAAATATCGATACTTTTTTGACGCACGTTGTATATATACAAGGTGTGTCATAAAAGTATCGAGATTGAAGCTGTATTTACCAAGATAGAAATGAACAATGAATGGAACGTTAATTTTTTCAGAATACAAGGTGTGTTATAAAAGTATCGAGATTGAAGCTGTATTTACCAATATAGAAATGAACAATGAATGGAACGTTAATTTTTTTCAGAATACAAGGTGTGTTATAAAAGTGTCGAGTTTGAAGATGGATTTACCAATATAGAAATGAACAATGAATGGAACGTTAATTCTTTTCAGAATACAAGGTGTGTCAAATAGTATTAAAAATCCTGACACTTTTTTGACACACCTTATATATATATATATATATATATATGTGTGTGTGTTGTGTGTGTGTGTGTGTGTGTGCAGAAAAGAATCCCATAAAATGTGATAATATAAATGAACAAAGGTAGATAAACCATCACAAACAATCAAATCACTTTCATGGGTAAAGATTAATAAAATTTCATCAAAGAATTCATCAGAAATGAATCAACAAAGTACACATTTTGTAAACAGAGACAAGAAGAAAAAAATAGAAGGAAAAAATGAAACTAAAAAACAACATGGGAAGAAGAACAGAAGAAAAGGAAACAAAGATAGAGTAAAAGAAAAATATCAGTCAATTATTATCTATTTATCTGTCTGTATCAGTGTATTAATATATATCTATACCACACTCGTTTATTCATCTATCTATCTATCTATCTATCTATCTATCTATCTATCTGTCTGTCTGTCTCAGTGTATTAACACATATCTATATCACACTCCTTTATTCATCTATCTACCTATCTATCTCAGTCATTTCATATCTATCTATCCCTCTATCTATCTATCTATCTATCTATAAATCTATCTTAGTCTGTTCATATCTATCTATCTATCTATCTATCTATAAATCTATCTCAATCACTTCATATCTATCTATCTATCTATCTCACTTCATATCTATCTATCTTAGTCTGTTCATATCTATCTATCTATCTATCTATCTATCTATCTATCTATTAGATGCCTATCTAGCTTGCTATCTATCTGAGCTATCTAACTACCTATCGATCTATTTCAGTATCTTCAGATCTATCTATGTATCTATCTATCTCACTTCATATTATCTATCTTAGTCTGTTCATATCTATCTACCTATCTATATATCTATCTATATAACATATACCTGTTATCTATTTCAGTGTCCTGAGATATATATATATATATATAATATATATATTTATATATTATATATATAATATCTCAATCACTTCATATCTATCTATCTATCTATCTATCTATCTAAGGAGCTAGATATCTAGCTATCGATCTATTTCAGTGTCTTCAGATCTATCTATGTATCTATCTATCTCACTTTATATCCATCCTTGTCTGTTCATATCTACCTACCTACCTATCTATCTATCTATCTTAATCCGTTCATATCTATCTATCCATCAATTTAGCTAGCTATCTATATAACGATATACCTATCAATCTATTTCAGTGTCTTCAGATTTATCTATGTATCTCTCTAACTTCCTATCTATCTATCTATCTTAATCTGTTCATATCTATCTATCTATCTATCTATCTATATATATATATATATATATATATATATATATGCTAGCTAGCTAGCTAGCTATCTCCCTAGCTAGCTATTTGGTTATCTAACGAGCTAGCTATCTAGCTATCGATCTATTTCAGTGTCTTCAAATCTATCTATCTATCTATCTATCTATCTATCTATCTATCTCTTCATATCTATCTATCTATCTATCTAGCTAGCTAGTTAGCTTTTTCAGTCTCAAATATTTCTAAGATGTAGGATTTTTAAACCGTCAAATAAAATCGAATTTTTGTTGGTATATATATATATATATTAGTTAGTTGGTTGGTTGTTTTGTGGTATATCAATCATTTTTGCGTCAATTAATACCGAATCAAGTGATTTTGACTTTGAGTACCAGATGTTGCTTCAGGGGTAACCCAATTAAATATTGAACAGGACTCATCGCTCCTTAACTTCGACGATCTCTTAAATTTGATTATATCTCTTTGATATAAACACCAGACACCAAAGCCCTCAGATAAAAGTTGTATAAATAGCCAAATAAGCCAAAGGGTTTATGTGTTGTGCGTGCGCATATGTGTGTGTGTGTGTGTGTGTGTGTTTGTGTGACAAACTCAAAACTGACCGCTTCACTCTGTAACCTGCCTCAGAATGACCTCTGCCAAATCACTCGTTTTAAAAGCAACTATTGGTAGAAAGGGTACGGTGTGGGGTCTGCACTTAGATTGGATTAACGAAAAATCTTCTCTTAAACTGGCATCAATCCATGACCTTCAGTAGCGGACACTCTTCACATAGAATGAGGCGAATGTCCGTCTGACCGTCCACCAATGAAAGCACTTATAACGCTGCATTACAAAGGTCCCTCCGTCCAGATTCGTACGGCTTCACTCTAATGAAAGCACAACATTTTCGAACTGTTGTGCTCAACTCAAGTCCGCCTTAAAGTCTTTGAAAATTTACCAATAAATCAGTTGGTAAGCATCTGTAAAGACGTAGGAGTATTGTTCATTGGAGGAGTATTGAGTTCGATCCTCGCAAGGAAGTGTGTGGAAAACTGTCAGAGAAGAATGAAGCAAACAGAAAGAAAAGTGAAGGGAAAGGTAAATAAGAAAGAAAGAAGAAAGACAGATAGAATGAAGAAAGAAAGGATATGTGTAAAAATGTAAAGAAAAAGGAAGCAACAAGAAAAAAGGCAAACAAGAGAGGAGAGAAGAGAGAGAGAGAGAGAGAGAGAGAGAGAGAGAGAGAGAAGAGAGAGAGAGAGAGAGAGAGAGTAATCAGTGTAAAAAATATAAGAAAAAGGAAGCACCAAGAAGAAGAAAAAAATAAGAGAGAAAGAAAAAGAAAGAAAGAAAGAGAAAAAAAAAAAAGAAAAGACAGACAGAAAGAAAAAAAGAAAAAGAATATGTATAAAAATGTTAAGAAAAAGGAAAGCAACAAGAAAAAAAAAAAAGCAAACAGAAAGAGGCGAAAGAGAGAGAGAGAGAGAGAGAGAGAGAGAGAGAGAGAGAGAGAGACGAGAGAGAGAGAGAGAGAGAGAAAGTATCAGTGTAAAATATTAAGGAAAGGGAAGCACCAAGAAGAAAAAAAAATAGAAGAAAGAAGAAAGAAAGAAAAAAAGAAAGAAGAAAGAAAGAAAGAATATGTGTAAAAATGAAAGAAAAAGGAAGCAACAAGAAAAAAACAAACAGAAAGAGAGAAAAGAAAGAAGAGAGAGAGAGAGAGAGAGAGAGAGAGGAGAAAGAAGTATCAGTTGTAAAAATATAAGAAAAGGGAAGCACCAAGAAGAAAAAAAAAAAAATAAAGAGAGAAAGAAAGAAAGAAGAAAAAAAAGAAAGAAAGAAAGAAAGAAAAGAATATGTGTAAAATGTAAGGAAAAAGGAAGCAACAAGAAAAAAAGCAAACAAGAAAGAGAAAGAAAGAAAGAGAGAGAGAGAGAGAGAGAGAGAGAGAGAGAGAGAGAAAGAAAGTATCAGTGTAAAAAATATAAGAAAAGGGAAGCACCAAGAAGAAAAAAAAAATAAGAGAGAAAGAAAGAAAGAAAGAAAAAAAGAAAGAAAGAAAGAAGAAAGAATATGTGTAAAAATGTAAGAAAAAGGAAGAAGCAACAAGAAAAAAGCAAACAAGAAAGAGAGAAAGAAAGAAAGAGAGAGAGAGAGAGAGAGAGAGGAGAGAGAGAGAAAGAAAGTATCAGTGTAAAAAATATAAGAAAAGGAAGCACCAAGAAGAAAAAAAAATAAGAGAGAAAGAAAGAAAGAAAAGAAAAAAAAAAAGAAAGAAAGAAAGAAAGAAAGAATATGTGTAAAAATGTAAGAAAAAGGAAGCAACAAGAAAAAAAGCAAACAAGAAAGAGAGAAAGAAAGAAAGAGAGAGAGAGAGAGAGAGAGAGAGAGAGAGAAAGAAAGTATCAGTGTAAAAAATATAAGAAAAGGGAAGCACCAAGAAGAAAAAAAAATTAAGAGAGAAAGAAAGAAAAGAAAGAAAAAAAGAAAGAAAGAAAGAAAGAAAGAATATGTGTAAAAATGTAAGAAAAGGAAGCAACAAGAAAAAAGCAACAAGAAAGAGGAAAGAAAGAAAGAGAGAGAGAGACAGACAGACAGACAGACAGACAGACAGTATCAGTGTAAAAAATGGAAGAAGAAGGAACCATCAAGAAAAACAAACAAAGAAGTAAATAAGAAAGAGAGAAAGAAAGAAAGAAAGAAAGAGAGAAAGTAAGACAGAGAGAAAGAAAGAAAGTAACAGTGTAAAAATGTAAGAAAAGAGAAGCACCAAGAAGAAGAAAGAAAATAAGAGAGAAAGAAAGAAAGAGTGAAAAAAAATGAAAGAAAGAAAGAAAAGAAGAAAAGAAAAAATAAAGAAGGAAAATGCGAAAAAATGTAAGAGAAAATAATCAAACAAGAAAAAAATAGAATAGATAAATAAGAGATAAAGAAAGAAAGAAAGAGAGAGAAAGAGAGAAAGAATGAAAGAATGAAAGAAAGTATGAAAAAAATTCAGAGAAAGGAAGGAACGAGAAGGCAAAACGCAAAAGTAAATAAATACCCGATGAGTACCGTATATTACATCGTATATTGCGCATTTTTAAAGTTTCAATTCTAGATCACTAAAGAGAATGGAGTAACCCTTCATCGCCATTACTCCCAGGTCCACTCTGACCCAAAGTGGTAGTACCTGTATTGCTTAAATAGATTAAAAATGAGCTTTAAATTAATATATTCGAAAAAAATTTAAAATATAATAAAAAGAATAAAATAAAAACGTCTTCAGCATAAAATAACCCAAGGGTTAACATGCCGTAAAATCCAACCAACCAACATTTTTTACAAACAATATGTAGAGCCCAGGTCTCATCTTCATCCCCTAGTTATATTTTGAAATATCTTAAGTATACCCTTTTCATAAAATCAGGTATTGATTTTCCCTGTGCCTCGAAAGTGTACTTAAAAAAAAGAAAAAAAAGAAAAGAAAAAGAATCTGGATGATTCAAACAATTTCTTCGGGAGGAAGTAACGTTATCACCTGCAAATGGGAAACACAACATTCAGTGAGCATTTATATGATAAGTGCATTATCTAAAAAAAATAGATCTGCTAGAAAGAAATATTGGTTATATTCTTTACACAACGGACTGAATACACCTACAATTACGTCTAAAATATAAGACATCAAATATGAACCACCAAATATGTCACAAACACCAAATACAAGATACCAAACAAGAGACACCAAATATGAGACACCAAATATGAGACACCAAATATGAGACATCAATATGAGATAACAATATGAAATAGCTAATATAAGATACTCAATAAGAGGCAACACATATGAGACACCAAATATGAGATACCAATGTGAGACACCTTATATAATATACCAAATAAGAGGAACCACATACGAGACACCAAATATCAGGCACCAATATGAGACACCAAATATGAGACACCAATATTAGACATCAAATAGGAGACATCAATATGAGATACCAATATGAGACACCAAATATAAGATACCAAATAAGAGGCACTACCTATGAGACACCAAATATGAGATACCATTATGAGACACCAAAAAGAGACATTAATATGAGATACCAATATTAGATACCAAATATAAGATACCAAATAAGAGGCACTACTTATGAGACACCAAATATGAGATACCAATATGGAGACACCAAAAAGAGACATTAATATGAGATACCAATATTAGATACCAAATATAAGATACCAAATAAGATTCACCACATATGAAACACCAAATATGAGACACCAATATTAGACATCAAATAGGAGACACCAAATATGAGGCACCAGTATGAGACACCAAATATGAGACACCAATATAAGATACCAATATGTGACAGTTCTTTTTACTATTTTACTTGCACAAACACATTGTGAAAACAGTCCGATTTTGATGTGTTTTCATCATACTTTGATGGATACGATTTAAAAAAAAATTTAACCAAAATTTTCAGTGTTGTCACTTATCAGGTATTATTAGACTCCTAAGAGGCTTGCTATAAATAATAAGTTCAATATTCTTTTACAAGTTTTAAATGTTGCTAAACAAGTTCTTTTTGTTTTTTTCGTGTTTTTTTTTGTGGACCAGGAAGCAATGGTGGTGAAGGGGTGCTCCATATTGCCCAAAACTCCAGAACTGGAACCTCACCATCAGATAGAGATTAACGACATTCCCAGGACATGTAGACCCTCAGTCACCGCCTTCTTGCACCCATATGATAAAAAGGAGATGGTGCTTGCCATAAGGGCAATAGGGTTGGGAAAATCATATAGGTGCTAGGGCTTGACGTGACCAGCCGATTGATCGGAGGGGGTCTCTCCGATCGCCCGTCTAGCCCAATATAGGGCCTAAGTGGAGTATTGCAAGTGCTCACCCACCTGAGTCCTATCCTTAAGCATCACGGGTCGCCACTCACGGCCAACAGGTGGCCCCGTTGGGGGAGTCTTACCCATTTGCAGAGGTGCAGTCGGTACATTCTAACGCCCCAGCCGACAGGGCGGGGTAAATGGATTTGGGTTACCATTAGAGCAATACGGTCAGAACAATCATGCAAGGGCTTGACGGGACCAGCCGCTTGATCGGAGGGAGCATCTTCAACCGCTCAATGGACCGCTCATACACCAGGATTATCTCCTTGGGCAACAGGTGGCCCAATTGAGGGGGGGGGTCTTAATCCTCTGTAGAGGCGCAGTGTGTGTATTCTACGGCAACAACCATTAGGACTAATAAAAAAAATATGTGCGATATGATACCAGAATATATCGTACTCCAAAAAATTCGGCATTGTGTCACACTATACCGAGGGAATGGACAGGGAAACAACTCCTGAACGAGGCTGTTTGCATTTCATATTGTACTAATACTCTTGGGAAAGGTATGAATACAACTATTCTTCCTCCAGTTATGGGTAATTAGTAGAGCAGACTGAGTTCTTTAACCTTGGTATGGCAACCAGACTATAAGAAGGAAAACTCTGAATTCAAACCCGGTAAACTTCGCTTAGGAAATTAACCTTGTCATGACCTACTCATGATAAATATATATACAAAGCTTAGAAAATACTAAATGGATACCTGATCCTAAATCACATACACATAGCAAGTAACGGTGTTGCAGTAACTCCTCCTCTGCTGATGATTACCTACCAATAAACGTTCGTCACCAGAATCGGCTGGTGAAGCCGAGTAGCTAAAACCAGCGTCAGCATTGGGATGTCGTTGATGGTGACGAAGATTTGCAGAAGGCAGCGGTGCGTGACATCTTCGAAACGGCTGGGACAAACAAACAAGTGACGAACACAAGATAACAAACGAGAAGTTCTTATAAACCTCATCACTTTTTAGGCCTCATATTTCATTCTCTCTTTCATCCTTCATTCTTAGCTCCACTTTTCTATCTTTATTCCTTCATTTTTTTTCTTTATGATTGTTTTTTTGTTTTTCATTCATTCTTTCTTTCTCTCACTCTTAATTTTTTTCTCCTTTTCTTTCTTATTTTTTTATTTTTTTAATTATATTTTCCCTTTTACTAGCTTTCTTTCTTTCATCATTTTTTTTTTGCTCCACTTTTCTTCATTTTCTTTTTTTCTTTCTAATCGTTTTTCGTTCATTATCTCTTTCTTTCACTTCATTTTTGTTTCATTCTTATACATTTTCTTCTTTTCAATCACTTTTTTCTTTTTTTTTCTTTTACTTTCATTTTTTCTCTTTTTCTTTTAAACTTTGATTAATCTTTATTCATTTCTGTGTTTTTTTCTCATTCTGTTTCTCTTTTCTTATTTTCCTTTACCCTTTTCTTTTCTTTCTATCTTTTTTTCATTTTCTCTTTCTTTCATTATGAAAAGTTCCTTTTTTTTATTTTCAAATTTTCCTTTTTTTTTCTTCATTTCTTTCTCTTCATTTCCATTTCCCTTTCTGTTTTTCTTCTCTTTTTTTTTTCTTTTTTTACATTACCCGTTTTCTCCATTATTAAATATTTTCTTTCTTTCTTTTTCATTTTCCATTTTTTTTTCTTTTTATCTTCCTTTTTTCCTTTGTCTTTTTCTTTCTTTCTGATTTTCTTCATTCTATTCTTTATTTTGTCTTTCCTTTTCAGTTTTCGTTTTTAAATCTTTATCTTCTTTCTTTCTTTATTTTTTGTTGTTGTTTTATTTTCTTCTGTTTCCTTCCTTTGTCTTACATTTTTCACAATTTTCTTTCTTTCTTTCATTCTTTTTGCTTGTTTGATTGTTTCTGTTTTCTTTCTTTCTTTTTGTTACATTTTTTAACACTTTTCTTTCTTTCTTTCTTTTTCTTTGAATCTCTTTTCTTTTTTTGTTATTATTTGTTTGTTTGCTTATTTGTTTGTTTGTTTGTTTTTACCTTTTTCTTCGGTTTGAATTCTTTTTCTTACATTTTTTCCACCCTTTTCTTTCTTTCTTTCTTTCTTTCTTTCTTTCTTTCTCATTTAATTTCCCTTTCTTCTCTTCTGAAGGATTTCTTTTTTCTTACATTTCTCACACTTTTCCACGTTTCTTCCAATTTCTTTCTTTCTTTCTTTCCATTTTCTTTCTTTCTTTCTTTCTTTCTTTCTTTACCTTTCCCTTTTTTCTGTTTGCTTTCTTTCTCTCACATTTTTTTCACACGTTTCCTTCTTTGCTTTTTTCTTTATTTTATTGTTTCTTTCTTTCTCGCTTTCCTATCTTCCCCCAGCTCCTAATCTTCATTTTTCACCCCAGCTTACATCCCCCTAAAACAAAAAAAAAACAAAAACAAACCCCCAAAACCAAAATGCAAACAAAAGCAAAGCAACAGCTTACCCAGCTTTTAACAAGTCGTTTTCTCTTTCTTTTACTCCACACTAAAAACAAAGAGGACGTATTTTATGACCTATCGTTGAACGTTAGAAACAAAAATAGCTATGATCATTATGTACACTTGCATTCGTTGTGCTCTCTCAGAAGACAAACGCTTTTCACGGCTCCAGAATTCTTGTGCACACGACACACATCTATTCTCCCGAATTCCAAGTGCACAAATGCGTACATTTAAGGAATCACAACCCGCCCCCACACACAAAATAAAAGACAAAACAAAAAACAAAGGAAACTAGCATATAATTTACAGGACATCCAAAAAGACTTAGAGATGTTTTCAATTTTGATAACGTAAAACATGAGAAACTGAAAATTGGTGTTGTTCAAATGTATGTAATATTTTCATGTCAAGGTTGAAAATGAAAGTAACAGTGTTTTTTTTTATTTTTATTACTATCTGAACAGTTAAATCATGTTGGTCTTACAATAAATCATAAATTGTGAAAAAAAAAGAAAAAAAAATTGACATGAAATATTTTCGCTTCATGAAATATTATTATTATTATTATTTTGAGTTTTCACACCAGTGTTAGCTGGTGGTATTTCACTGGAGTCTGAGTGACAGCAAGTCTTCTCATGTCTCCAGGACTCTTCTGAGTATTCTGGCAGATTGCAGCAGTGCAATGTTCTGAATGGTTTCAACCCTTCCTTTGATTTCCAAACTTTCCAGACCCATTTCCAATACTTTTGGGACTGTTCCAAGTGCACCAACTACAATTGGTATAACTTTCACTTTCATATTCCATAACATTTTCAGTTCTCTGGCAAGGTCCAGATATTTGTCCATCTTTTCATTTTCTTTAGCTTCACCCTCTGATCTGCTGGAACTGCAAAATCCACCAGTTGACAAGTTCTTTCTTTTTTGTTTATCAACACTAGGTCTGGTCTTCTTGCTGGAATAAGGTGATCCGTTTTAATTTCAAAGTCCCAGAGAATTTTATGCGTTTCGTTCTCAAGAACAGATTCTAGTTTATGCATATACCATTTTGTTGTATGGTCAAAATTATTATTATTATTATTATTATTATTATTATTATTATTATTATTTACATTTATATCTTATTATTCATATTCATATATTATTTATATCTATATTATTATTATTATTATTATTATTATTATTATTATTATTATTATTATTAACAGTAGTAGTTATTATTAACATTATTATTATTATTATAATGATCATTATTATTATTAGTTGTAGTAGTAGTAGTATTGATATTATTATTATGAATGTTTTTCACACCCGCCTAAGCTAGGGATACACTAGAGGCTGAGTGTCAGCAAGTATCCTCATATCGCCTGAGTATTCTAGCCGATCTTAACAGTGTTGTTGTTTGGATTCTTCTTCGGATTTTCAATTTTCTCAGACTCTTTCTAAAACCGTTCGAATTATTTAATTACAATTGGTTACGGCGTTTACCTTCATGTTCCAAAGTTTATCTGCTCTTTGTCAGGTCCAAATTAATTATTATTATTATTATTATTATTATTATTTTAATTACTATTATTTATTACATATTTGTGTGGAAAAAGTAATGAAAAGTGTGAAAGATAAGCCGCGAGGATGTTTTTATTTATATTCAAAAATAATTGTTGACGTTTAAATGTTTCAAATATTAAATAAAAGCAAATTATATAGCTTTAATTATATGTATATAAAATATTTATCTACAATCATCATCAGGACATTCACATAAGGCGTTTCTTTTTCAACAACGATATTTGAATGAACTGAGGAATACATTAGAGTTTGTCCTACCAGCTAGTGTGTTAAAAAGAACCAGGAACCAACTCGAAAACTCTACATCTAAAGAAGACACTATGAAGTGCAGAAAGATCGGAAAGAAACTCGTCAGATATGAAATATCCGTCGTGTCCAACAAAACATGTACAAAGGAAAAAATGCTGATAAAATATACATATGTCAATAAAGATATACATATATCATAAAGGATCTATGAAGACAAACGACAACCAAAATGCCCTATTCACACACATAGCAGACTTCAACCATACATTCAAATTCAACCACGCATCGCTGCTCAAACATAATAAGAACCTACACCGTGTATGCAAATCGGAACTCATAGTAAATTGTAAAATAATAAAACAAAGACAGGGGTTCTTCAATCTTGACATAGCAATTGCAAAAATCATAGTCCACGAGAACAAAATCAAATTCGAAAACGGATAAACATTTAAAAAAAAATCCAAACAGAAATTATCCGCCCCAGAATCTTTCAAAAATACTCTGCTTACAACCACCATCCGGATAACCTGACCTACAATTACAATTCAATGACCTACTTCTATTTATACTGACCTACCCTGACTATCAAATTTCTGATACACATCTGACATCAACACATTTGACCCACACACCAAATATCAATTTCTCTTCTAAAGTCAACCGACTGACCCCACATGCCCCCACCCGATTTCCCCTAACCCCTCATCCATTTACCTTTTCACTATAAAAGCAAAATGTACAAGTACTTATGTCAATAAAGTTTCGAAAAAGCTTCATCCAATAAAGAGACGAAATATCAACTGAATTCAACAGTCTGTGTTGTTATATCCATATTTTCCACTATTCTCAACCACATTTTGTCGGATTTATTCAAATCCTTCTCTCCTCATATATCAATGAATATACATCAAATATGAGTTTAAAATCTTCATCATGACATGAATATCACTGTTGATAAACAAATGCTAAAATAAACAGGCGAGATTTGAAAGTCCTCATGAATATTGCAGATACATATTTGATATATATTTATATATATATATATTAATAATATATATATATATATATATATTATAAATATATATATATATATATATATGATTATGCATTTTAATGATCGAAACATTTTAACGTTAGACATTTAATTTTCAAATAAAAATAAATATCATCACGGCTATTATTTTCCCATTTATTTATCACTTGTGTTGGAGTTTTTCGTATATAAAGTGTGCTTCAATCACCACCCTGAATTTATAGACTAGCCAGCTTTACTCCTCCGGCCAATCAACAACCAAAATGCGTGGATGATTCACTACTTAAACACTGATATTTGGTACAGTTCACTTGCAATTATTGAGGAGGAACTTAGGACCATTGACGAAGGAACTGAGGACTCTTTACCAGAAGAACCAAAGGATTCATTATTAGAGGATTACCAAGGATCCAATTCCACTGGACAGGCGCTCATGCTTAGAGCCTACAGGATGGCCCAAAAGATTGTAACATGTCCACATATTGTCCACACACACACACACACAACACACATAATATATATTATATATATATATATATATATATATATATATATATATTATATGGTTAAGGGGTTGATTTAGAAGGCTATCACAATGCATGTAAAGAAAAAATAATACGGTAACAATGGTGTTGTGTGTTAACCCGTATAAGGAATAATTTATAGGTTAACACACAACACCATTATTACCGTATTATTATTTTTTTTTACACCTGCATTGTGATAGCCTTCTAAATCAACCTCCTAACCAATATATACACAATGCTTCAAACAAATGATAAAACTCTTCCTCTCTTATAATATATATATATATATATATATATATATATAATATATATATTATGGACTCTCCCGTCGATTTCGACGTATGACGTTCCGACAACCTCCTTCATTTAACCTTAAACCGTGTTAATCGCAGGTGACATTTCAGCCGTGCCAATGATTTGCAAAGAAGTCCACAGATGGAGCAAGAGTGTGGATTATTAGAATGTATTGATGGGACACTTTTGATGGCCAATGCTTTAGTCCTTTCTCTAGCTTGACGCAGCCTGGTGAACACCGATGCTGCAAAATGCTTGATACTATTGTAACACAAAGTCCTCCACGTTTTACGATTGAGTGCTGTGCTCTCAGAAGTAGCGTGATCTATATTTGCAGCCGAGAGGTTACTTTTCAACTTGTCCTTAAACATGAGCGATGGTCGACCCACGTTTCTTTGACCACTGTCAAGCTGACTATACATGAGAATCTTTGGTAGTCTGTCAACATGCATTCGCAAAACATGACCAGACCAGCGCACTTGTGATTTTATGAGGATATATATATATATATATATTATTGTTATCTAAGATATATATATTATATATATATAATATATATATATATATATATATATATATATATATATATATATATATGTAGTAAAGATTAGAGGGAGAAATATGGGCCAGGGAAGAAAACTCAGACACGTATATGTAGGGGATATATTTCGCCGTGCATTGAGCTCGGCTTCATCAGTCGTTTATTTCAACTGATGAAGCCGAGCTCAATGCATGGCTAAATATATCTCCTACATATACGTGTCTGACTTTTGTTCCATTATTCATATTTCTCCCTCTAATCTTTACTAAATTCTGTCGGATTGTATAAATCGTATGGGTTTATAAATAAATGGTACTCAAAATGATAGATAGTCCATTGTTATCTAAGTTACAGTAGCTTTGACACGGAGTCAGTGGCGCCAGGATAGTGACAGTAACCAGGCCAAGTTTATATATATATATATATATATATATATAATGTAATATAATATAATATATAAAGGTTTTACATATCTATTTATTTGGCGGCAAAGGAACAGTCACAACCATTTTAGTTTCATGCGTCAACAATCATCAGGTGAACTTGTTTCAAATGCAAGGAAAATCGAAAAAATTTTCGATTTCCCTTGCATTTGAAACAAGTTATATATATATATATATATATATATATATATATATATATATATATATATATATATATATACCGCAATATACCAAAGTAGAGTGTTGCATATCACGGTACACGTGTCACGGACTGCTCAGTAACAACGATCCTGTCCTTATACAGGGTTGGGTTAGCTCAGTCGGTAGAGCGTTCGGCTAGAAACCACAAGGTTCCTAGTTCGATACCTACCCTCGCCAACTCAGCGTATGAGTAGCACAGGGATCTGTGCGGTAAAGTAAGGAGCTTATGGTAGGTGTGGCACACCACCTCAGACGCAAAAACAATCTCCTTGGTTTAGTGCTTGTGAAAAGGGGATAGACTCCCTCGCTGATTGGCTAATACCGACATTAGGCCGCCCGACGACTTTACTTTTACACACACACACACACACACAGACACACACAGACACACACATATATATATATATATATATATATATATATGTGTGTGTGTGTGTGTGTGTGTATTTATGTTTGGTGTAAGTAGAGGTGAAGTGTGGATAGAAATAGAAAGAAAAATGTGCTCTGTAATCTTAATATAAAACTATATCAAATCTACTTGTTTTTGTTCAAGTGTGAAATTAAAGTACAACCCTGGATTTCTTATAGAAAAAAAGAGAAGCAAAAATAAACAAGAGGAAAAAACAAAACAATTGAAAATAATTCATATTGGCACTGAAAGGCAAAGACACACGAGCTTATTTTTAAACCTATTAACCGTTACTTGCAGAAAAGTGTCTTCACAAATTTCTTTTTCTCTGCAAAGTCAATTCTATGATTGCCAAAACCAAAAATGCCTTACAATTATTGAAAACAGAAATAAAGAAATAAAGAAATAAAGAAATAGATAAATAAAAAAAATAAAAGAGAAAAGAAAAGAGGATGAAGAAACAAATTCACACAGAAGCTAAAAGTGTTTTTACTCGCGCGATTCCGTTTGCCGCTTAAAAATATCCCTGCGAGAACAGATGTTTAAAAAAAAAAAGACAGAGAGAGAAAAGATGAAAATCAATGAATCAAATGCTCGTAGCTTGACGTTCTCCTTTTTGCAAGAAAAATCTATTCCTTGCAATTGAAATAGATAAATAGTTGAACATATTCAATTATCTGTCTTTAATTAGTTCAGGTTTAAATACTCTGCTTGTTTTAATTCATTTCTAATTGAATACATGAACTATTTTTTCATATTGAGCGAATGGTGTTTTACCCTTTTGTTTTCTTGCATGGCTTTAGTACGCAGTTTGAAATTCAGCGTTTTCCAAGTATAAAAGCAAAAAATATCTTAAGAGACTAACACAGAATTCTTTATATTATTTCTACTGTCCAGAATAATAAAGAATTGTTGATATATATATATATATATATATATATATATATATATATATATATATATATATGTTATAGGTGACACACCCTATAAGACCAATGGAATGCGCCAACAGATTACTATAAATAAACAGGGATAATTGTAGCTTAGGAGCACGCCAACGCGAGTGCCAATAACTCTGTTCATCGGACGTAATTTCCACATCTCTCTATTGTATTGTCTACTTTCTGTTAATACATTTTTCTACTTTTCGTTACCCGTTGTTTTGTTCTTATTTGACCCCTTAAAACCCCACAACAATATGAAAAGTAAATGGAAGTGAATCCGAGAGTATGAATAAAAATTATTCCGTCTCTCCATCATAAATATTTCGCTCTTGATGAAGACCGCTTTAATAAAGGTCAAAACAGATTTCCGTCAGCGAACTATAACATCATTTGTTTGTTTTTTCTAAAAATGTTTAATTCACACACATATATATATATATATATATATATATATATATATATAGTGAAAAATTTGAATAAACACAGGTTCAAATAAAATGAGTGATATCTATTCAATCAACGCTGCAGTGTTTCAATCTGTTTAGTAGATCTTCTTCAGGGCTTTTGTTGATATAAGGAAAAGGAAACTTTATCACAGAATAATCTGGAGACTGTCATAGTTTTTGTTGATCAGTTTGTTTAAAATGCTTTGAATGGAAAATTAGCGCTCTTAGAATAGTTCGAACTATTCTAAGAGCACTTTATACCAACAAAAGCCCCGAAGAAGATCTACTGAACAGATTGAAACACTGCAGCGTTGACTGAATAGATATCACTCATTTTATTTGAGCCTGTGTTTTTTTCAAATTTTTCACTATATCGGATTCACTTCCATTTTTCTCTTCACACACACACACACACACACACACACACACACACACATATATATATATATTTATATATGTATGTGTGTGTGTGTGTGTGTGCGCGCATGTGTGTGTATGTGGTAAATAATAAAGAAAAAGTGGACAAATAGAGTAAACTCAAACAAGTAGATGTAGTAGATATATTTTGTCCTGCATTGAGCAGGACTTCATAAGTCATTTATTAAAGCATCAGTGTAACATACATTTGTATTTATAGAAGATAAAGTGAGTGGGTAGGGGTCAGTTTGGTGATGAAGTCAGGAGGAAGGGGGGGAGTTTGTGAGGGAGTTTGCTCTTTTGTCCACCTATTCCGTTATTCTTTACCATATTCTGTCAGATTTACTCCAACCTTCCTATCCTTATATAGATATATATATATATATATATATATATATATATATATATATATATATATATATATATATATATATAATTATATATATACATATATATATATATATATATATATATATATATCAAACCTAAAATCAACCTCCTCACCAATATATACACAATGCTTCAAGCAAATTATAAAACTCTCTTATATATATATATATATATAGTCTTCGGGAGAAATCTGACAGTTTCATAAGGAAAAAGAAAAAGTGCTTGGTAACTACAAAATGTAATGAATTTTAAAGAAATTCCACTGGCACGGAATTACACTAATGTCAACAAGTTTCACTCAAAATAACCGCCATTAGCGTCGATCACAGCTACCACACCGGCTGGAACGCAAACAACAAAAAGAAAGATACTCGTCTGAATAATTCAATGAATAATGCTAATACTAAGGCTTTCTACATCTTATTTCTAAAATTCAGTTGAAACTAAGAAAGTTGGAACTACACCGGCTGGAAACGCAAACAACAAAAATAAAGATACTCGTCTGCGTTATGCAAACGAGTATCTTTATTTTTGTTGTGATACTAAGAGTGATACTAATACTAAATCTTTCTAAATCTTATTTCTAAAATTCAGTTAAAACTAAGAAAGTTGGAACCACACCGGCTGGAAACGCAAACAACAAAAATAAAGATACTCGTCTGAATAATTCAAGCTACTTGCTTTCACTTTGTGCACGTCCACTCAAAATAATATTTCTGTATTGACCAGGAATGAAATCACCCTCATAACTCTAAACCGCCCGGCCCGTGTTCATGAATTTTCATGAGGTGAGTCAATGGTTTGGCAAGGTACGATGTCTTCGACATAATTCAAACTAATCCGACACATACGCTGCTTACTTATATCTTTGGAAATTTCCAGTTGTTGTTACGGCTTCGATGGTATCAGGCAGGACACTATTAAGAAAGAAGATATTTTTTAGGTTTATTGACGATAATTCACTGCACGTATAAGTACATCAGCGTTTATGTATCTGGACCAGCGTATCGATACGTATTGATTGATCTGTTTCTAGGTCTTTATCTTCTATTTGATTTTATTGCTGGTGTGTAGAGACGCAATTTGCACTTCCAGCATGCATAAACGTCTATCCACCTCATTCTGTCTGTTTGTCGCTTTCCCTGTCTCTTTATGTATATGTGTGTCTTTTTTCTTCCACTCTCTTTATTTATTTCTTTTTCGTTCTCCATCTCTTTCTTGTTGTCTCTACATTCTTTCGTTGGTCTCTCTCTCTCTCTCTCTCTCTCTCTCTCTCTCTCTCTCTCTCTCAATATATAATATATATATATATATATATATATGAGAAGTAAACAAACAAACAATGTGTTTGATATGGCGTTTTTAGCCGACAATTTCTGGGAGAATATGTGCTTAATTGAAGTCATACCTAATTTTTGAAAATCAATTAATTGATAATTAATGAATTAGACGGTCATACCCGTTCAAATGTAAGGCTAAACAATCGAGAAAAAGTTCATCTCTGTATGTACATTTCAGCCCATTAGGCCTCATCAGCAGAGCTATAGACAGGAAGACATTTATATATATTATTGTTTGTAGAGGGATCCACGTATGCTTTTAGTTGATTATATATATATATATATATATATATATATATATATATATATATATATATATATATCTGTTTATAATATATATTGTTTGGGATTTAGTATGAAGCATTACGTATGAAATATAAGAAACTCGGTTTTTGAATGTTAAGTTTCGTTTT
>CM042153.1:108670226-108685226 GCA_023376005.1 Doryteuthis pealeii
CCTATCATTCATTGCCCCTGGGAGGTCTTCTGCACAGCAACCAGCATCCTCGCATAGTTGGTCAATGTAGGTCCTTGGTGGACGCCCCACGTTAGCATGTCCATGTGTTGGCTTCCACAGGAGAACGTTGCTTATAAGCTCGTCCTTGCTTCTCCAGCAGTGTCCTGGATGCCTAGTCCGTCTCACTTGGATAGTTTGTGAGATAGGGGGCATGTGGCCGTACAGCTGCTTCCTTGTGGGGTGCTGTTTCCACGACTTGTTCAAGACTGCACGCAGCATTCTTGTGCAGCTCCCATCCAGCTTATTCTCAAGGCGCTTCGTTGGGGTCCAAGTTGTGCAGCCACACAGCAGTACCTATATAACCACAGCCTGGAAGAATTGTCGTTTTAGCTTGTCAGTGAGATCGGATTTCCATATGACTGATAATTTGTTTGTGGCCGACCATGCCTTTGCTGTAATAATACTTGGTGAAAAGGATAATCACAAATACTTGAGAATTTTGGAAGCGGATACCATCAAACAAACATAGATGAAAGAAAACCTTCAAAAAGAATATCTCAGAAGAACAAGAAAACTTCGAGAAACCAAATTCTGCTGTGAAAATTTCATCAACCATGTAATGCAGCGAATGCAGCAAACTAGCACAATAAGGATGGGGACGACTGGGCTGGAAACGTGATCCACTGGGAATTGTGCAAGAAATCTAAATTTTGACCATACAACAAAATGGTATATGTATAAAGCTGAATCGGCCATTGAGAATGAAATATAAAATTCTATGGGACTTTGAGATACAGGCGTCCGCCGCATCCCAGCCAGAAGACCAGACATGGTATTGATTAACAAGAAAAAGAGGAGTTGTCAACTGGTAGATTTTGCTATCCCAGTAGATCACAGGGTGATGGTGAAAGAAAACGTAAAGATAGACATATACCTATTCTTTGCCAGAAAGTGAAAACAACTATGGAATATGAAGATGAAAATGACACCAATTGTTGTTGGGGCACTTGGAACAGTCTTCAGGAGTTCATAAAACAGACTGGAGGAATTCGAAATAAAGGGAAGAATCGATACCATCCAGATAACTGCATTGTTAAGATCGGCTAGAATACTCAGAAAATCCATGGAAACCTGGAAAGTCTTGTCATTCAAACTCCGGGAAAAGGCCATCAGTTTACTCTGGGATGAAAAACTCGCAAAGATTGACATAATAGTATCCAGTATAACGATATCATCTTTTCTAGGGTTAAAAATGATGATTATATTTTGATGATGATATCTAAATAAACTTAACTTTAATATTTGTGAATATATATATATATATATATATATATATATATATATATATATATATATATATATATATATATATATATATATATATATATATATATATGTACACAATACCAAGCGACTACTTCTAGCCAATGAACAAATGCCTACTCTTTTCCCAGACGTTGCCTCGGAAATACTGACACTCGACCTGTCACCATATGATCGATTTTCACATCGTGAAACTGACAGTTATGCTAAAGGGCTTTTGACGACCGTTTTGATTTATAAAAATCTATTTTAATCATCGGTCTACATTCAACTATATATATATATATATATATATATATATATATATATATATATATATATTATATAGCGTCTTTTTTTGTATACTAAAATTTTTATATTTATCATTATTATTCTATTTTATTTTATATTTAGAATAATACTAAATGGGATACTATGTATACAATGAAAAATTCTTGATCGAAACACGTGTCGGCAATGCAATAAAATTTTTATCCATACAACATTTTCTTTCCATTTATCTTTCACTATAATTGTCGGATTCACTTCCTTTTTTTCTCACTTACACACACACACACACACACACACACACACACACATATATATATATTATATACAGGCCGCGGCATAATTAACGCCCTTTTTAATTTCATATCTTATAATGTATATTTTCTTTATTTTTTTGAATAAATTCTCTAAATCTTTATTATATCAATTTTGTTATATTATATTAATCCATTAACCTGTGGCAATAGATTCATGTTCGAAAAAATAAAGAATAATCAAAAAGACTTTAATTTTGTTCCACTTAAACAAAGGGCGTTACTTATGCTGCACCCTGCATATATATGTATATATATATGTGTCTGTGTGTGTGTGTATGTGTGTGTGTGTGCTGGTACGGTGACTTACGTGTTTAATTCGTTACTTTCGTAACTCGGTTTCCTCGTATATCAAATCAATTTTTTCATAAAATAAATGGAACTACCATTGATCCGTTCCAGCCTTTCCACCAAATTTTTTTTCAATAAAAACATGTTAACGTATTGTATAAAAACATAATAAAATAGAATGTAATGTGCTATAATATGTTTTGGTGTGTATTCCCTTATAAATGATATTTCTTTTGGCTTAAGAAATTAACCTGTGTCACATCCTGCTCGTGCAGAGGAATTGGTATATTATATATATATATATATATATATATATATATATATATATATATATCACAGACGGCCTTCATCTTCAATCTTTTGTCATTATGTATTTTTGGCAACAATGCAAACTGCGCCCATAAAACAATTTGTGAAGTCGAAAAAGATGGAAATAATTCCGACAAAATATGTATATAATCACCTTTTGATTAACAAAACAAGAAATAATTTTGGGGATTTTCGCTAACGTCTCGAGAATTATTCTCATTATCATGCAAATATGACAAACCAGATTGATTCGAATTCCTCTTCATCTTCTTTTTTTTCTATCTCACTTGAATGTTACATCAGCGACCTCATTCAGACATACTTCTTCGTATGTTGTTACTATAAAAAGCTAAGAGCAATCTGGTGTGGAGGGAAGTGGGGGGGAAGTAGATACATTCTGCTTCAAATTAATTAAACTTTTGATTCCGACTGTCTTACCTCCGCCCTCTCCCAAAAAACCATATAAATCTCTGAAAGAGTGTGTCATGTTTTTAAAGCGAAGAGTGTTGGTTGGTTGGTTGGTTGGTTGGTTGGATTTTACGGCATGTCAACCCTTGTTGGTTCATTTTATGTCGAAGACGTTTTTGTTTTATTCATTCGTGATGAGTACTCACTTTTTTCAACTTCTCCTGAGAAGGGAGCGAAACCATCAGCTTGGATTCTTCATTTCTTATGTGAGGTAGAGTCCCCGGAGACGCATTTGATTGGAAGTTTCGTAATACAAAAAAAAAGCCTCAAGGTCCACCATAGAATCTTTTCAGAATAGAATCAGTTTAGAAAAAAAAAAAAAAAACTCAAGAAGAAACTCAGAATATAATTTTTGGTACTTATTTTCTATAAGATATTCCACTTAATTTTTTTCTATTTACAACTTCGGTCTTTTATCTTTTATTTCTACTGTAATTAGTATCAATCAATGACCAACTTGCCAATATTTTACACCCCCAAAGTAAGGGGGGGGGTTAAAATTAAGTGACCTGAAAAAACATGAGAACGTTTTGAAATAAAATAAATAATGCATTATAAAGATCATTTATTGACTGAAAATTTCATTAAAATCCGATAATTTCCTGATTTTTGGTAAATTATTTTCTGTAGGGAGGGCTAAAGTCATTTTGTCAAAAACGCATTTTAGGCCACTTTTGGGTATACCTAATGTATACATATGATATATATATTTCACTTCTAATTAATTAAACTTTTGATTCCGGCCGTCTTAAAAAAATAAAGTTAAAAAATAACAAAAAGAAAAAACAAAAAAAAAAAAACAGACTGTCATTAAAGAGTATGTTTTCAAAGCAAAAAATCTGTGACGATATGGTTGGTTTGTAGGTGAATTTCTTGGCTGAATTTTACGGCATCTCAACCCTTATTGGGTTATTTCATGCCGAATATGTTTTTGTTTTATTTATTCCTATTGAGTATTGAAATGTTTTTGCAGATCATCTTATAAGCCATTTTTAACTCATTTTTAAAATCTACTTAACCCATAGATATGTTGTTTTTTGGTTTAACGGCATATCAAATCTTTACCGGTCATTTAATGCCAAATAATTTTTCATATTCTGTTTTTTTTTTCACAGTACCAACAGTTGCTAAAATGGTCACCCATCTAAGTATTGAACAGGTCATCGTTACTTAACTTTGGTGACCTAGCGGGATCCAGTGCTATCAATATGACTTGGCCGTAGGTTCCCATAGATGAAACCCTAACAGATATTACAACTCCGCTTGTGATTAATTAAACTTAACCTTTTCTCCCACCAAAAAAAAAAAAAAAAAATGACAGAGTTGGCGAGAACCAATATTGATCCGGACCCTTACAATTTCTAGACGGAAGCTCTACCGACTGAGCTAAATCAGCCCCTATTCAATCCATAGCTGGGGATGCAGGGGCTCCATACCTTTCCCAAGGTTATCAGAGCGAAAGTGAACATAAATGCGTAAATGGAATTTGAAGATTCTTACTAGGATGTCGCGGTCTGGTACGCTACTCACTACGGCACGAGTACTCACCCACGTGACGATTTGTTGGCTGATTTACCCAGACGTTCTTAGGTCGACAAAGAGTGTCTTATTTTTGTTTTATTTTTGTTTTTTCTCAATAGATAATGGACGACGTCTTGCTGAGGGCATTCTTGAATTTTGTCGACCGTTTGTTCCTGGTAGCGGCCCTTTGCAGCGGTTTTCGTATTTTTCATAGTTTTAGTACATTTTTCGTCATTTCTTATTGTTGTGGGATTTTAAGGGGTCAAATAAGAACAAAACGACGGGTAACAAATGTAGGAAAATGTATTAACAGAAACTAGACAAATACAATACATAGAAGTGGAAATTACGTCCGACAAATAGAGTTATTTGTTTACTCGCATTGGCTTACTCTCAAGCCACAATTGTCCCTATTACTTATAGTAACCTGTCGGCGCATTCCATTAGTCTTATAGGGTGTATCACCTATAACACTTATTATGAATGTGTTCGCGTTAAATGGCCTTGTTTGAGACAAAGCTGGAGCTATAAAATTTCTAAAAGATAAAGCGATCTAGACGAAATCAGGAACAATGTTGGTAGGATGTAATCTGACTTACCAGGAAGTCATATTATTTATGTACACTTGGTCGTATGAACGAACCACGGGTCTATTTTGCTAATGAAACTAAATAAGATTGCAGATAAAGATTTTAAACAGAAAGGGGAATAATCGAAAAATAGAACTGAAGCTTACTCCTCCATTACCCACATCTTTCATTGTTAAATTTTCATAATTTAACTATTTAGTTGAAATAGAAAGTAAAGAATAAAATGGTAATTTATGAGGGAGTACGTCCCGGTCTCCTGCCTCAGAAATTGCTACCGGTGACTACTAAAATAACGTCCCCAGCTATGTCGTCTCGGTGGTGTTACTTGAAAAAAACAACCAACTTAGGGGGTTAAATGTATTTTAGGGGGGGGGGGTCTCTTTTTTGATATGAACAAATGGAGATGGGTGGATAGATATATATCAACAAAGTAAAAAATAAACAAATTGAGGTAGATAGATAGATAGATAGATATCCATCTTCATATCTAAACAAGAATTACGACAAATTTCTATAAATAAACAAGAATTACGACAAATTTCTATAAATAAATTTCTAAACAAATTACAATAAATAAATAAGAATTACGACAAAAAAAAGAAGCCTCCCCCCTCTAAAATACATTTAACGCCCTAAGCTGGTTGTTTTCTTTCAAGTAACACCACCGAGACGACATAGCTGGGGACGTTATTTTAATAATCACCGGGTAGAAATTTTTGAGGCAAATTTAAAATAAAGCTTGATCAAGCAAATCCAGTTTTTGTTATGTTTATTAGATTAAGACAATGACCAGCCTTAGCCCAGCCCAAGAAGAATTAACAAGGAAGAAGCCAGCAGATAAAACTAGACAAGAAAATGGCGACCGAAACAAGTAACCAAGTAAACATTAGCCAGCAGCATAACCAGCAGAGTTTTGAAACAAGTAAGATCATGTCCTCTCTAATCTAACTCTCTCTCTCTCTCTCTCTCTCTCTCTCACACACACACACACACACACACACACTATATATATATATATATATATAAATGGATGTCAACTCGTGTTCGAGTAAGACCATTTCCTGTTTTTTTAATCATCGTAGTCGGGTGCCGGTAGCATTTGACACTCTATCCTTGTGTTTTCTCAGATGACTCCACAGGTCAGCCCTGGAAAGACATACTCTTCCACATAAACTACACGTTGGAACTTCTCCACTTTGAATGTTGCTGGGCTGAAAATTACCCTTTCTAATAGCCCGCTTCAATTTTTAGTGTTTAATTCGGTTGGACCCAAATTCTTCCACAGACAGGTGGATGGTGGCTCTCCAGCCAGGTCTATTACAAGCTAGCTTCTCCCAGTCCTCCACAGCAATGACAGTGTTCTTCAGAGTGTCCTTGAGGCAGTTTTTCAAATCCCAATTTGGATTTGCAATGACGACGTTTACCAGTTGAGATTTCGCAGGAAAAAGAGTTGTTTTGGGGATTCGGCAATCATTCATGCAAACTAGATGACCAGACCAGCGAAGACGAGATCTAAGGATCAAACTCTCAATACTAGGCAGGTGACATCTTTCAAGTATTGTGGTGTCTGGTGTAAATGACAACCATTCTATCCCTAAAATCCTTCGAAGGCAATTCTGATGGAATCTCTCGAGTGTCCTGAGATGTCGTTTGTAAACAACCCAGGTCTCACAGGCGTACAAAACGGCAGTGAACACACAGACTCTGTATACACCCAGCTTGGTGGAGATCTTAATGCCACGTTGTATATATATATATATATATATATATATATATATATATATATATATATTAATGATTTGAAGGCAATTACAATGCGTATAAAAAATAAAAACAAAAAGATGTTATTTTTGTCTTATCGATTTCAAAGTAGAAACTTCATCTTCAGAGGTGAATATCAGATATTAACAATGCTTCAAGCAAATTACCAATTTCTGTATATATATATATATATTATATATATATATATATATATATATATATATATATATATATATATATATATATATATATACAGAAATTGGTAATTTGCTTGAAGCATTGTTAATATCTGATATTCACCTCTGAAGATGAAGTTTCTACTTTGAAATCGATAAGACAAAAATAACATCTTTTTGTTTTTTTGAAATCTTTTCGATTTTCCTCACATTTGAAACATCTTCACCTGATGAATGCATCGCATGAAACCAATATGGTTGTGAAAAGTTCCTTTGTCACCCAATAAATAGATATGTAAAACCTATATATTTATCTTATTATATTATATATATATATATATATATATATATATATATTTATTTATTTCAACCGTATTAATACGGCATCTTCAGGTAATCACAAGAACATGACTCTTACTGAGAATTTCCCAAAGTAACATCCCTTTTATATCTATCAATTTAGGGGAGGGAGGGTTGGTGTTGGTGTCGAGGGTTAATTAAAAATTAAAAAATTAAACAATTGAAATCAAATAAAGATAAAAATAAAAATAAAAAATTTTTAATTTTTAATTTTTTAATTTTTAATTTTCATCTAATTTTTATATTATTGTTTATTTCTATATCATTTTGTTATCTGTATCTTTCTCTTTCTTCTTCTCTTCATCTTTCCTTTTTTTAATTTTGTTAAGTTTTTGGTTTTTTTAATTGTTTTAATTTTTTAAAAATAATTAAAAAAAAATATTTTTTTAAATACTTTTGGCCTTGAATTTCTGCTCATTTTGTATATACACTCTTACAACTATTTCTCCAAGTATTATGCCCCAAGCTAAGCCACACCTCATCCAAAAACATAGACCTCCCTGCCTCATCCAAAGAAAATAACCCCACCCATCCAAAATACGACACCAACCCTCCCTCCCTTAAATTGATAGATATAAAAGGGATGTTACTTTGGAAATTCTCAGTAAGAGTCATGTTCTTGTGATTACCTGAAGATGCCGTATTAATACGGTTGAAATAAATTATTGTAATGAAGCAAGTTTAGAGTTTTTCTTCATTTACTAAATATCTTGCTCTGTCCTTCTACTCACTGGTATTAGGTACATTGAGCTCTCCTTATGGTCTACCTGCATCAGCTTGGTTAAACCACACATGGAAAGACCCTAACTACGAAAAAAACTATATATATATATATATATATATATATATATATATATATATATATATATATATCCGAGTATGCAGAAGGGTATATATACGCCTATACAACAGCATGAGGCATTGACCTCTATGTGGAATTAGATAAAACTGAGTTCATGTGTTTAAACATAGTTGAGGCATCTCTATACTGGATAGTAAGCCTCTAAAATCAGTAGATCAATTCACACACCTATGTAGTAGTATCTCATCAACAGAAAGTGATGTCAATGCATTCGCAGGAAAGAAATATATTGCTATTGGCAGATTATCTATTATATGGAAATATAAGCTCACTGATGAGATAAAGCGAGAATCATTCCAAACCATAGCCGTATCAGTGCTACTCTATAGCTGCACAATTTTAATCCCAACAAAGCACTAAGAAAAAAAGTTAGATGGGAACTGCACATATGCGAAGAAATTGCTCATAATAATTAACTTCTATTTTTATTTTTATCTATTTATAAGCCTTGTTCGAACTATATATAATATTTCACAAATAAACGACAAGTAATTAAGAAATAGATAACTTAATATATTTCTCAACTACATGTATTTTATTTTTAGTTTCAAATTTCAAATTATGTACAGCGTCTTAATTAAAAAATGTGTATGCATAATGTTCCAATCTCAGTCGGTAGAGCGTTCGGCTAGAAACCACACGGTTCCTAGTTCGATACCGGTCCTCGCCAACTCAGCGAATGAGTAGCACAGGGATCTGTGCGGTAAAGTAAGGAGCTGATGGTAGGTATGGCGCTCCACCTCAGACGCCAAAAACAATCTCCTTGGTCTAGCGCTATTGAAAAAGGGATAGACTCCCTCGCTGATTGGCTGATACCGACTTTAGGCCGCCCCGACGACTTTACTTTACATTTTTCAAACTAACTATCAACAACGCAATTCAAACGTATGAATGTTATTCAACCCCTTTTTTCCCCAACCCTATTGCCCTTATGGCAAGCCCCAACCCCTTTTTATCATATGGGTGATAGAAGGCGGTGGCTGCGGGTCTACATGTCCTGGGAATGACGTTAAACTCTATCTGATGGTGAGGTTCCAGTTTTGGAGGTTTGGGGAATGTGGAGCACCCCTTCATCACCATTGCTCCCTGGTCCACTCTGACCCAGAGTGGTAGTACCTGTTAGGGTCCCATCTATGGGTTAAATAGAAAAATGTATTCATAAAAAATTGTATTATCCATTAAGAATTGATTTATTTCAAAACTTTATCGGCATTAAATGACCCATTGAGGTTGATATGCCGTAAAACAAAACAAACCAAATCAACCCCTTTTTTTTAATAAATAAATACGCCAACATCACCGGGCGATAAAATTTATAACGGCAAAATATAAGTATACACTTTTAAATCTCATATTGTGCATCATTGGATAGCACTATCTGTCACACGATGAGCTTATAGAGAAAATGATACAATGTAAATGTGAAAGAACGTGCGGCTTTAGAATTTTCTGGAATAAAACGATGCTGTAACGAGGGAGAGTAAAACATTATCCGTACTAGTATTATCTGCGTTATTCGGACTATTGTCCCCATCTTCATTGTTATCTGTATAAGGTTTCGGCCGATACGCCCTCCGGCCTTCTTCGGGTATTTCTTGTTGGACTCGGGAACCTTCTCGGACTCGGGAACCTTTTTATCGGACTCGGGAACTTTCTTGTCGTAATCGGGAACCTTCTTGTCGTAATCGGGAGCCATCACGGAACTTTTAGCCTAACCCTTTATTCAGTCCACGGGGTTATCTTGTTCTCATTCCGCTAACCATAAGAAAGTTTCCGAGTCCAAAAAGAAGATTCCAGAGTCCGAGAAGGTTCTCTAGTCCGACAAGAAATACCTGAATACATATCGGTCGAAACGTTGTACAGATAACAATGAAGATGAGGACAATAGTCCGAATAACGCAGATAATACTAATCATCAAGCCTCATCTCAAACATCCAGAGAAATATTATCCGTACTTTCACTATAACATATATTTTATTATTGTCCCGCTGCGTTCTGTGCATGCGCACTTATAGTTGGCACTGTTGGATGCGCGTGGTCTAATGGAAGAAAATGGACTCGTCAACGTGAGTTCAATTCCTGGACGAAGCTGTTGGCATTTCACATAGCGCTAATACCCTTGGGAAAGGTATGAATCCAATTCTCCCTCCAGCTATGGGTAAATAGTTGGGTAGATTGGGATCTTTAACCTTAATTAAGCAACCAGTCTAGGAGAAGGAAAACTCTGAATTCAAACCTGTTAAACTCCGCTTAAGAAATTAACCTTGTGTTGCATCCTACTCGTGCGGAGGTGTTAATAAATATATATAGTTGGCACTGTTGGGATCATGTGATCGAAATTTGAGCCTGATTGTGTCATTTTTCTTGCTGCCATTACAGTATAAACATGGCCGCCCCACTAGCAATATGCACCAAGGATTTTTCACACCCACTTTAGCTGATGGTCTTTCACTGGTGTTTGAGTGTCAGCAAGTCTCCTAGGATCTCCAGGACTCTACTGAGTATTCTTATACTGACAATAGGTCATTCCGCCATTTTTTTTTATATACTCGAGTGGCCTATTGTCGGTATTAGCCGGACAGCAAGGGAGTATATCCCCTGTTTGCTAGTGCTACACCAGGCATATTTTTTTTTGCTGTGGTGGAGCGCCACACCAACCACCAGCTCTCCACTTACCGCACAGTAATAGGGAACAAGTCGAATGGAATTTAGTCCAGCCATGGGGGAAATTTGCAGGATTTTTTTTTCTTTTAGAATAATGATCTTAAGTCGGCCATTGATCTGATATTCATGAAAGAAATACCTCAGCTCAAAAATACATGCTGTTCATTCAAATGCAATCACGAATTTCACTTATAAAAAAAAAAAGAAGAAACAACTGATCAATTTTTCCACATGCAATTTTTGTAGAAATCACATATCTTCCGTTGTGTCAAAATTAGCAGAGGTCAATCGGCACAAGAGGTGGACTTATTTTTTCTTTTTTTTCTTTCTTTTTTTCGCAAAGTTCATTTGAGTGCATTCATATATATATCTGTAATAAATAAAAATGAAAATATTTTTGTCTTCCTAAACTGGTGAGAGACACTATACTTGATTATTTCTGTCTCCATCACAGATATCAGTTTTTGGCTCTTCTGTTTTCTGAATTACTAGCAGAGCTAGCAAGCGTTGGCCGGGATTTAGAAAGTTAAAAATAAATCCTCTCTCTATATATATCTTTCTCTCTCTCTCACACACATACTCTCTCCTTCTCTCTCTCCCTCTCTCTCTC
Source organism: Doryteuthis pealeii (assembly GCA_023376005.1). Lineage (NCBI taxonomy): Eukaryota > Metazoa > Mollusca > Cephalopoda > Myopsida > Loliginidae > Doryteuthis > Doryteuthis pealeii. The sequence goes on from CM042153.1 coordinate 108,681,744, forward strand.
CCTCTCTCTCTCTCTATATATATATATATATATATATATATATATATATATATAATATATATATTTATATATATATATTGGGAGAATATGTGGTTAATTGAAGTCATACCTACTTTTTGAAAATTAATTAGTTGATAATTAATGAATTAGGCGAGCGTATCTCTTCAAATGTAAAGCGTAAACAAATCGAGAAAAAGTCAATTTCTGTTAAAAGTCGTGAAATTTCACGACTGGTTTTTAAGATCTCAACCATTGAACTCATCTGATGATTGGATTACCATGAAACTTTAAGTTATGAGTGTGAAACCATAATATTACCATTGATTATAGATCTGCTCTGCTTTATTAGCATTGAGCACCTTTTCATGCCAATACTTTTCTCATTTTTTCATTCACTATTCATTATATATATATATATATATATATATATATAATATATATATACATATATATATATATATTAACCACCATGTGCGAGCAGGATATAACACAAAGTTAATTTCTTAAGTGGAATTCAACAGGTTTGAATTCAAAGTTTTCCTTCTCCGAGACTGGTTACCTAACCAAGGTTAAAGAATACAATCTGCCCTACTATTTACTCATAGGTGAGGAAGAATAGTTCAACTCATGTCTTTCCCAAGGGTATTATCACTATATGAAATGCAAACAGCCTCGTCCAGGATATAAATTCGTCTCGCCGTGTCTATTTCAATCGACGGTAACCATTGCACCACGCGCCTCCACTCTAGTAATACAAATTATTTTCTATATAATATATATATTCTTTATATATTCTTGTCTTTAAGTTTATTTTTTATCATTCATCTTGTTTGTAATTTTGTCTTTTCTTTTTCTTTTATTTGATTTTTATTATCTTTTATTCTTTATCAATTTAAAAAAATCTTTAATCATTTTCTAAGTTCAGTTTTATTACAAGGTGTGTCAAAAAAGTATCGAGATTTTTTGTACTTTTTGTCACACCTTGTATTCTGAAAAAAAAAAGACGTTTCATTCACCCTTCATTTCTATCTTGGTAAATACAGCTTTAAACTTGGTAATTTTTTGATACACCTTGTATTCTGAAAAAAAAATTAATGAATGGAACGTTAATTTTCCAGAATACAAGGTGAGTTAAAAAGTACAAAAAATCTCGATACTTTTTTTGACACACCTTGTATATCATTGATTTATACACTTGTGAGTTTTATTTTGCTTTTCTTATAAAAATTCAAGGTTTAAAAAATTCTTTTAACCCGCTCTTGGACAAAAATAAGACGTGGAATTTTATTGATTTTTTTTCTTTGTCTTTGCAAATATCTACCATTTTTCATTTATAAAAGGAACGAGAGAATAAGCAAATCCGTGCTATCGATCATTGTACAAACATACATACATATATACAAACAGAATCTTTTTTACGTATATAGTTAATACAAGTTCTATAAATAGTATATTATTAGATATTCATTATACTAACGGCTGATAAAAATGGTCTTCAGACCAACTTGAAAGTATCAGACAAATATCAGGAAATTCGGATCAAACCCAATATATACACCATGCGAACAAAAAACAGGATCAATTGAATTTTTACCATCCGATTTATAGAATACTAGAAGCGACTACCTGGCGTCACCTGGGTGCAAAATATGCGTTCATCCCGTCGGCATTCCTCCTCAAGGAAGGGGGGTTTCAGGCACTGGGCAATAAACCCAAACCTGTCCTTTTAAATCGAGGTGGCAGGTGTTGCCTGGGATATGGTCCCCTGGGATCAACGTTGTTAATTTTTTCTGTAGGTCTAGCGGCCGAAACTCACTGGACCCCGGGTTTGACCGGAAACAGTCTATGTGAAAAGATAATCGAATTAAAAAAAAGATACCCTTTCAAAATTGGATATAATATAGGTAAAATTTTTAAGGGTAAATTTTTAAGACTTATTGTGAGAGAGGGGAATAGGGTATTTGATACCAGCAAATCATATATGTGACAGAGAAAACACTTGACTGAATTATTTTAGAGATTATAAAGATCCTTTGATAGATAATTCGACATGTAGGTCAATGCTAATTGGTAGATATTGACATCTTAAAAATCTCCAATCAGCCAGTGCAGTTATATATATATATATATATATATATATATATATATATATATATATATATATATATATATATATATATATATATATATATATATATATATATATATATATATATATTTAACACTATAAACAAATCACTGTGTGAGTGTTCATTGTGTGTGTGAACCCTCATGCGTCGAAAATCGACGAGAGAGTCCATAATATATATATATACATATATATATTTATTATAGTGGTAACTTGACTAACATCCCCACCCCTAATTTTAACAACAAAAACAAAAACAAAACAAAAAACACCGAAATTTTTTTTGTTGCGTATCTTTTAGATAAGAATAATAACACATGATACAATAGAATATAATGAATTATGTGCAGTAATGTTTTAAATATTTTTTCATAAATATATATTTTTTGGCATAAATTCGGATACAGTTTTTAGTGAAGTTATTAATATAAGGGCATATGAGGCTTGCTGGGACCTCAAATATATATTAGTGGTAAATATATATTAGTGGCAAACAGTATGAATAAATGAGTAAATACGAATATCTAGAAAAAGAAATTGAAAAAGTGTGGCATCTTAAAACTATCACCATAAAAGTAGGAAACCTGGATAGTATTAAGAAAATGATAGATAAACATAAAAGAAGATACTACATCTGGTGGTGAGACTCCAGTTCTTGAGCTCTGGGAATTGGATTACTCAGGATTAGTTAGCAGTTAACAATTTTTCTCTCATCCAGACAACTGATTTGAAAACTCCAGACCGACCTCTAAAAGTAATGAAACTTATTCAATTGTTTAATTTGTTAGTCTGAATTTTTGAGACGAGGCTTGATAATTTGTATTATTTAATTTTATTTGGTTTGGTTTCTTTGTTTAATGGCATATCAACCTTTGTGGGAGAACAGTAGTGGTAGTATTTAACTCATAGCTTGGAGGCATGAAGATTTCATACCATTCCCAAGAATATTAGTCTGAAAGTGAATGCAATAGTGCTACTAGAGCTCGAACTCACTTACTATGATGTCGCAGTCCAGCACACTATGGCATAAAATTGTTTACAACATATGGTATCAAATAACTGGAAAGAGGAAATATTTTTTTTTCTTTTTTAGCTGCTGGTGCTGCCTATGCCTATAAACGAGCCCAAAATGGAAAATGTGTGATCTGTTATTTTGGAGGAGTCTAACAGCAGCCAAATTAATTAACTAATCATCACCTTGGAATATTACTATCAATGTGATACTTAAAGGAGGCAGCAAAAAACATAAATATATAGAATTAACATCGCAAAACTTATATATATATATATATATATATATATATATATGTGTGTGTGTGTGTGTGTGTGTGTAAGAATGGAAAGGGGAGTGAATC
>CM042153.1:108687726-108697021 GCA_023376005.1 Doryteuthis pealeii
AATAATGAGGTTATTGCAAATATGGAAAACTATATTATCAATGTATATTATAATTTTGACATGGTCAAGCATTTTTCTTTTCTTTTTGTTATTTATTGTCTTTCACTATCTTTCATTGATACACTACACAGAATTAAATGAGAAAGACTCGTTTTATTATTTCCATCTCATGTCATTTAAAAACCATCGTTGTTTGAACAAAATATGTTCTTCTTTCCTATTATATTGTCCTGAGGAAGGTTTAGCATAAACCGAGATGTTTAAACGTCGACGTCAACATCAAAATAAATTCTACTCCCAATTCCTATGAGTTGTTATTTGTAGTAAAGAAAAATTTACTAAGTTTATCTTAGTTATAGCACTACGGCGTAAGTATGCCCCCTGTCAACTTACGCTGTCGACTGATTGCACCTCTGCATGTTATATAGCGCCTTCTTTACCGGCACTATTTCGTGTAAGTAAGTAGTCGTTGCGAGTATATATGATCATGGTCACATAGCGAAGTATGTAGTAGTCGCTTAATGAAATCACAACACATGGGTATTGTAAAAACTTTGAGTTTATTTCTTTCTTCCTCGTGTGGTGGGTGGCGAGCGTTGACAATGACTACTACTATTGTTGAGGTAATGGGGTGGCTGGTGGCGTCTCACCGCCCTTGGCCGCGACGGACCGTAAGCGTTGGTCACTCACTGTTCTCTGTCCGCCGTCCGCTGTCTGACTCTCTGTCGGCTCGAACCGCCTATAGCGATAGATACTCCTACGCATCTTTATCTTTTGATCTGATAACGGACCTTTGTTATAGAATTCTTTATCCTCTCTCTGCTTCTTGGTTCGCTTTTACCGGGAAAAAAGTCCTTTGTCATTTTTGTCGTCTTTTCTTTTTTTCGACCCAACCGGAAAATCCTACTTCCACTCGTACAATATACAACATGCAGAGGGGTTAGACCCCTCAAATTGGGCAATCAGACTGATATAGGTTTAACCCTTAAGACCGGGATTCAGGTGGATGAGCAGACTATGACTTGCAACCCTCCACTTTCGCATTTACTTGGGCTAGAATCTCAGTCGCAGAGGCCCCCTCCGATCAATCAGCTGGTCACGTCACGCCCTTGCAACTATATTGTTGTTCCGATCTTATAAAAAAACACGACCCTTTTTTTCCTATATATGCTAGAAGGCGGTGGTTGCCGCTCTTGTAGTCCTGGGTATGATGCTAAACTGCATTTTCAAGTGAGATTCCAATTCTGAATCTTTGAGTTGTGTAGTGTACTCGTTCATTGCCATTACTCCCTGTCCACTGCGACCCAGAGTGGCAGTATCTGTTAGGATCCCATCTATAGAATAAATAGATTTGATTGCACCTGCACGAATGATAACCGTACTCAACAAAGAATGAAGAAAACAAAAACGCCTTCGATATAAAATAACCTAAGGGTTTTCATGCCGTAAAATCCTTTTAATCAACCAACCAACCAACTGCAAGTATGGGCACCCAGTGAGAATCATACTCACCAACAATGGTTTGCTAATCCAACTTGCTAACCATTACACCTTGTGAGTTGTCTAAGGCGTTCGGCTAGAAATCACAAGGTTCCTAGTTCGATACCGGTCCTCGCCAACTCAGTGTTATGTGTAGCACAGGGATCTGTGCGGTAAAGTAAGGAGCTGATGGTAGGTGTGGCGCTCCACCTCAGATGCAAAACAATCTCCTTGGTCTAGCGATAGTGAAAAGAGGGATAGACTCCCTCGCTGATTGGCTGATACCGACATTAGCCCCCCACCGACGGCTACTATAGGGTAATATTATGAAAAATATCTAATAGATTAAAAATATAGATAAATATGAATCACAGAGAAGACCAAGATATCATCATCATCATGTCACTCAGGCCAGAGTGGAACTGGGAGTAATGGCAAGGGAGAGGTACTGGTTGATTGATTCTAACGACATGACATCCTGGCTTGGGTTTTGTTGTGGTCTGGTTAGGGACCAGAATAAAGACACAAGAGAGGAAATGAGTTAAACAAATATATTAACAAAGAACAGTAGTACAAACATATACAAATGAAAAGGTGACTCGCGAGGCTGTCTTATCAGCTATCTGCTGAAATATTAACTCTTGCTTAAGTGCAGAACCTGCTGCTATTTATAGTTGGAAGAGTTCATGCGTACGTGTTAAATTACCATAACAGGTTTGGACTTTGACATCGTCGTAAAAACGAGTTCGAATTCCCGTCCCACTATTAGGTTCACTTTTAGACTAATACCCTTGGGAAATGTACGGAAACCTCCCATCCCCCAGCTATGGGTCAAATAGTTCCACTATTATTCTCCTACAAGGATTGGTTTGGTACTAAATAACCCATGTTGGCTGATTTGCTATCAAACAAAGAAACCAAACCGTCCTGGAAATTTTTATGCTTAGATTTTAATGAATTGGGTATATGCTACGTTTATATATACATGTTTGCAGAACTGGAGCCTCACCACCGAATACAGTTTAGTGCCCATCCAGCACACGATAGAATAGGTACCAACCTTTTTCTAGCAGTGGTTTCAAAATGGCGGCTGCTGCTGATAATGATTTTATTGACGAAAATAGCTAAACCATCAGAATTTCAGTTATTGTATAAATGAATCCTTTTCAATATATCTCAATTATTCTTATATACGTACCGACAAACTTGATAAATATAGCCCTTTTTAAAGCTCTGCTGTCAAAACCGACCATACCGACCCTACGCTCACCACACCAAACCCACCGCCCCAGAGTCAGCCGTCGCATATTTATTTCCAAAAGATCTCTTTTTATAGTGAAAAGATACGACATTGCGTTCACTTCGTAAGTAGGTTTTCTATTCGCCGAAGTTTAACGGACTCGTACGGAAGCCAAATAAAGCATTCAGTTTCAAGATGAACAACTTACGACAAAAGGAAAAACAAAATCGCCCTGCTGGGTAAGAAGCTTCAAAAACGAGATAAAATGTTAGCAGACGGTTTCAATAAAAAACAGTTCTGTGGCCAAACGGAAGAATGGAAGAATAAAGTTAAAAAGAAAATCTTAAGCTACTGTTTGGAACGTCGCCATTTTGTACGGTTTGAATGTGTAAGTCGCCAAACACAGATCAACAAAAATGTTTCTGTAAACATCTGTACTACTGGTCTATCTCACAAGTGGTTGATAATCAAGTAACTTTCGATTCACCCTTCAAGCTTAATAAAAATACAAGTCTTTTTGAAAGAGTTTTTTTTAAATTAAAAACAAATGTTACATAATGAAGAGTATAAGTTAAAAGAAAGGAAATGAATCCGACGGTATGAGTATATATAGAAAGATATGAAAACACACAAAAATGCTGTTAAAATGAAAAAATTTATAACTTAGCTGATATTGAGCAATATTTCGATTTTACGAGATGTTTATACTCCGTGTTGTTAAGAGCGGAGACAAAAGTCATATGAGTTCAAAACAAAAAACCTTGACGTTTCAAAAAAGAAAAAGTTATATAATTTGTTTCGAATGTGAGCACTTCCGCCGCATTTTTCTCGGTCATAAGATTATGTATATCTTATAGTAACAGTTTTAAAAAACAAGATATATTGACAAGATTTGACACTAGACGAATTCTTCTTATTCAAAAAAGGGATGAGTATAGCCTGTTGACGTTTAGTTTATTTTTTATATCTACTCAAATGAAGAGAGTAGCCCGAGGTTCTCAACCTTTGGTGTTTGTTACAATTCATGAGAAGTCATGAATTGTGAAGTACTGTAAGTTGGAAATTTGAATTAAGGTTGTTGATTTAGAATCAAGGGGTCCCTATAGAAAAACTACCGGTAACTGTTAATAGCCCTTGACCCCTTAGAGGCGCGTGATTTTGGGCCCATGACAGACACGTGATTTGGTTAGTTATGCAGATGCGATCAAGCTTTTGAAGAAAGAGACACAATTATCGGCTCTCCTGGGGCCATCTCATCCCTGCGATGGAATCAATCAAATAGGCTAAGAATAAATAAAAAACTTGATCAAGAACAAACAAGGTCTTGTGTTTAAATAATTAAGACAATGACTAGCTTAGACCAGACCAAAGAAAAAACTCACAAAGAAATCAACACCCAGTAGAAGCCCCTATATAGGGGTCAGCCCAACGAAGAACTAACAAAGGAATCAACACCCAGTAGAAGCCCCTAGATAGGGTCATCCCAAAGGACTACAAAGGAATCAACACCTAGTAGAAGCCCCTAGATAGGGTCAACCCAAAGAAGAACTAACAAAGGATCAACACCAGTAGAAGCCCCTAATAAGAGGTCAGCCCAAAGAAACAATGGCAGCCAGACAAGGTAGCAGAAATCAGTCAACAAGCAGAAATGAAACAATCCTATCACTTATTATGTCTGTCTGTCTGTCTGTCTCTGTTACATTACCGAGTTTTTGGGAGACTATGTGCTTAATTGAAGTCGTACCTAATTTTGAAAATTAAATTAATTAATAATTAATGAATTAGGCGGGCATACCTATCCAAATGTATGTTTAGCCTTACATTTGAATAGCATGCCCGCCTAATTAATTAATTATTAATTTAATTTTCAAAATTAGGTACGAACTTCAATAAGCACATATTCTCCCAAAATTGTCGGCTAAAAAGCCATATCAAATCACATTGTTGTTTGTTTACTTCTCATACGCCGAGTATGTCAGGAAGGGTATTATACACTATACAATAGGTTCAATATGCTCTCGTGGACCATTATAATATGTTTGGAAATATGACCTTTAGGCACCCCTTTTTGATCTCGATTCAGAAGGATATGTTTTTCCATTTTACACCGTCCAATATCCAGTTGTTTGTTAGCGGTTAGGTTAGGGTTAGGGTTAGGGGTTAGGTGTCAGGGGTTGTTTTATAAATAAAACAATTTCTAAAAATCCTCGTCTGTTAACAAACAACCGGATATTGACGGGTAAATGTAAAACATGTCCCTCTGAACGAGATGAAAAAGGTGCCTAAAGGGTCATATGGTTCATATGTTTTTATTCAAGCAAAAAAAATATATTTGAGGATAAAATTTCTTAAACATCGAATCGCTATTGGAGGTCCAATAGAGTGTGCACTCTCGTAACAATGTTGATGACTCCACATGTAATAACTCTGCGCTGGCTGCCTTCGAAAGGTACGGGATAGAAGTTAAGTTACGAAGATTTAAAAAAAAAAACACACGACAGCACTAAGTTTTATAACAGGAACGCCTATGGGGGAGACGGGTGTGACACTTTTATGCAGTTTGTGATGGCGAGCAAGGGACTAGATGTATGTCGTTAGCTGACAAGAAGTTCTCTTAAGTCCGGTAGCTAGAATAACTTCAAGTTGTCTTATCATGTGGAATCCATGACTATTTTCTATCTATCAACTGATATAATGTTCTCCTCTGACTGCTGGTCTGGATCTGCTGAAGGGAATCGAACCAGCTGAAAGATAGCAGATTTCTCCCCAACCTGCATCCAGCTAATTTGACCACCAGAAATTGGTAATAACTTTTTTCGGATAGATTTATGGCTCCAATTTCTCAGAATGATGGGCTTACTTTTTTACCAGTCTCAGTGTCCTCAATTTTCAGACAATAAATTTTTCGAGACCCATTTTCTTTAAAACACCAACATGAAGAATATTATCTTTAAGTGGCTTCTATTCAATATGGTAGTTATCATCCATTTTATGGACCTAATATAGTCTATTTTCCTTCCTTTTTTTCTGACCGTATGCCCACTCAACCTATTATTCACAATAGTAAAATAAAAAATCAAAGGGAATATATAGGTAAAAAAAAAACAGGGGATACCACTGGGGTAAAACTATTCATATTTTGCTGCAGTTGTAAATTTGAATTTAAAAGTTAACTCGTAATTCATTAGAAGAATCATGGAAAATAACATATATTTTTAATTGAAGCTTTTAACCTCTTTTCATCTTTTGGTGTCACATTCTCGTGGTTGAGAGTGTCACCGATAACTGAAATCTGTGGGAAATGTTAGAGTAGTTTCTTGAATTGAACTTACGTGATCATCGGAGCAGACCGGCTACTAATCCCTATCTCTGAATCTTATCCGTGCAAAAGGAAATGTGAGTCTTGGAGCAAATAAAGACGTCAAAATTGAAACTATGTCTTCAAGTTCATCATCAAAAACTACGACCCAATGAAGACCCCTGCTAACTCAAGATGACTCAGAAACCAGAGGATTCAACCCGGATAAAAGAAATAGAAATACCAACTTAAGATAATAATAATAATAATAATCAATTATAATAATAATAATAATAATAATAATAATAATAATAGTGGAGATTCGGTCTCTAATTATCTATAACCGAAACTACGTCACTGCTGACGTCACATTACCCACATTCGTCAATACATTGTATTACAACCATTCAAAATTTTTAGTATGCCACTTTAGACGGTACTTATGTTTTTTTTAAACAAGTTTTAATAAATACATGCCCATTATTATAAATTTATATATATGTCTGTTTCATTTTAGTATATATTTTACGTTATATAACATAAAGAGTTTTACGTGAAAATTATTTACAAACAAGGAATTGTCATTTTTCACAATCAAGATCATTTTTTCACTATCAAAAAACTTAACAAATAAATAAGTATCAACGATTTCGTATAACATCTATATGTAAATATTAGAAAATAATTTATTTGATTAATTATCAGTAGCTGCAGCAGCATTTTATTGGAGGGAAAGGGTAAGTGCCCATTTAAATTGTTTTATTTTTTAGAATCCTTAAAAGATTTGATTTGATTTTACTTACTTATGATACAAAACAATCTGACATTGAATTTTTTAACTCCCACTCCGACCGGGCAATATCTTTCAAAAATAATTTTTACACCTCTGGGGGTGTTTTTATTCTTGTGATACTACTACTACTACTACTACTAATAATAATAAATAATAATAATAATGGGCATTTCAGTCTCGGAAGACTGAAGTTTTTGTGCCCCTGAAGTTGTTCTGTGAAGTCCGATGTTTGGAAAATATATATATTATATATTAAAATATAATAATAATAAAATAATAAATAATAATAATAATAATAATTTATCACCAGCAAGAAGACCAGACCTAGTGATGATAAACAAAAAAGAAAAACTGTCAACTGGTGATTTTGCAGTGCCAGCAGATCACATGGTTAAGCTAAAGGAAAATGAAAAAATGGACAAAAATATCTGGACCTTGCCAGAGAACTGAAAAGTTATGGAATATTAAAGTGAAAATGATACCAATTGTAGTTGGTGCACTTGGAACTGTCCCAAAAAGATTAGAAAAAGGGTTTGGAAAGTTTGGATATCAAAGGAAGGATTGAAACCAATTCAGAACCACTGCCACTGGCTGCAATCTACCAGATACTCAGAAGAGTCCTGGAGACCTAGGAGACTTTCTGCACTCAGGACTCCAGTGATTAAGACCATCAGCTAATGCTATGTAAAAACTCAAAAGAGAGAAAAATAATAAATAATAATAATGATAATAATAATACAACTCAAAATTGAGCATCAACATTAGACAGTCCGCAATTGTTTTTTTAAAACAAGTATTTAATAGATACAATTTATAGAACTTAGTGTCGCATTTCAAAATTGTTTGATTTTTTACCCCTTTAATAAATTTACTGATTTCATGTTTATGCTTCAAATTCTTCCGACATTTAATTTTTTAACTACCACCATCCTTTAGCAGATATCTTTCAAAATGGTATTTTTATATCGCCCGGAGGGTGTTTTGTTTTATATTTTGCTAGTAATAATAATTGAAAGTAATTGTTTTCACGTCCGAGAATTAAAAATCCAGGTTAAGGAAAAAAAGGTTAAGCCCCGAATAACAAGTCTAACGACAAAATCGTAACATGGAAAATTTGCAAACAAAACCTCCAGCACATACCACAAATGAAGCGCTCGCACAATTCCACATATCCCGGTACTACTCAGTACGCTGAGTTGGCTTGAGGGCCGGTTATCGAACCGAGAAACCTTGCGAGTACATTGTACAAAGTGCCTCTTACGACTAAGCTAAACGCGGCCCTGATAAAAAGATTATCGTAAACACAAACAAGACTTAACAATCATTGATGTTGATGTCGTGCTTTTTTAATGCTTAAGTTCTGTAATTATACTGTATAAAAAATTGTAGAACTGCTAACACGAAGATTAATGTTTCTTGTTAGCCACCTGGAGAGACAGAGAAAACACACTAATATAGAAGTACTAAAAAACGTTTAAAGTTGTTAAAGCAGCCGCAAAGAGGAAAAGACAACCAGGATTAGAACTCTTAAAGTCCTAACCACCCTTATGGAAAGGCACGTGGTGTAATGTTAAAGTCATGGGAAATGCGATTCGTCGCCCCGTGCTCAAATCCTGACATGGTAATTGCGATTTCACTGTAGCGCTAAATACCCTTGGAAAGGTATGGAATCCTACCTTCTCCTCCAGCTATGCCGGCAAAATAGTTAGGGCAGACTGGGCTCTTTAACCTTGGTTTAGGCAACCGTCTACGGAGAAAGAAAACCTCTGATAACCATCAACCGCCTTGGTAACCGTCAAGTTCTCGCCCTATGCCATTTTTCAAACCAAGTTTACCCTTGGAAAAGTATGAATCATACTCTCTCTCTCTCTCTCTCTCTCTCTCCAGCTATGGATAAAAGTAGGACAGAGCTGCCGGCTCTTTAACCTTGGTTTAGTCATACCTATCTAGGAGAAGGAAAACTCTGAATTAAAACCTGAAAACTCCGCTTAAAGAAATTGACCTTGTTCAATCCTGCTCGTGTGGAGGGTTTGGTAGAATATATATATATGTGTGTGTATATACTGTGGGACCTTGACTGTAAGTTCCCAACTTATGACTACCCACGAGTTATGAGCTGTCACTCAATCGATCGATTTTTTTTGCTTTGAGTCGTAAGCGAAAATTTGAGTATCGAGCAAGCTTAGATACGCTTTATGTTTTCCCTAAAGAATCATTTAAGTTTCCAAACTTTATAAGCCAAAGAAAAATATTATTTATAAGAAATACACCCCAAAACATTTATACACATTTATGATGAACCCTACTCTCCCTCCAGCTGTGGATAAATAGTATGCAGACTAGGCTCTTTAACCTTGTTTAGGCAACCGGTCTAGGAGAAGAAAACTCTGAATTCAAACCTGTTGAACTCCGCTTAAGAAATGGACCTGTTCACAACCTGCTCGTATGGATGGCGGTGGTTGTAAATATATATAATCTCTCTCTT
>CM042153.1:108697121-108719621 GCA_023376005.1 Doryteuthis pealeii
TTATATATATATATTTATTATATAATTTGTATAGAGTATGGCGTTTAAATTATTGGTACTCAAGATGTTGATGGCCATGTTTATCTAAGTTACGGTAGCGTTGACACGGAGTCAGTGGCGCCAGGATAGTGACAGCAACATGACCAGTTATATATTATATATATATATTTCAATGCAAGGAAAATCGAAAAAAATTTCGATTTCCTTGCATTTAACAAGTTTACCTGATGATTGTTGACGCATGAAACCAAAATGGCTGTGACTGTCCTTGTCCACCAAAATAAATGATATGTAAAACCTTTATCATTTATTATTATATTATATAACAGCTCTATTTTATATTAGCACTCTCCAATAATACTGCGTTTGACAACCGTTCCAGTAAAAGCGGAGACAGTGGACATCCACACAATAGTATAATATATATATATAATATATATATATATATATATATAGTTTTTTCCTGTAGTTAGGGTCTTTCCATGTGTGTTTACAAGCTGATGCAGGTAGACCATAAGGAGAGCTCAATGTACCTAATACCAGTGAGTAGAAGGACAGAGCAAGATAAGTAAATGAAGAACTCTAAACGCACAATAATTTATTTCAACCGTTATTAACGCATCTTCATCACAGGAACATGACTCTACTGAGAATCCCAAAGTAACATCTCTTTTATATCTATCAATCTATGGGAGGAGGGTTGGTGTCTATTTTGGAATGGGGATTTTCGATGAGGCAAGGAGGTCTATGTTGGATGAGTGGCTTAGCTTGGGCATATTCCTTGGAGAATAGTTGTAAGAGCGTATATACAAAATGAGCAGATCAAGGCCAAAAATATTTTTTAAAAAATATATATATATAGGTTTTCAAGTTTGTAACAAAATTGTTATACCAAAATCCAGTAAGCAATAAAATTCCTGTCACGTTTCGCATTCTAATGAGAACACTCATCTTCAAAATAGTTAACAATAATGCAAATCAAACGAAAACTTTCTCCACTCACCTCAGAAACATAAATAGTTTATACCAGGCAATATCTAATGTTTCTGCGAAGATTATGATGTATGATAATACATATTTAATATCTAATAATTAAACGTCGACTACATTTCGAATGTTAATAAATATTCTTGTTTTTCACATTTAATTATTATTTTTCCTTCATACTGTCGGATATATTTCCATTTTTTCCTAATACACACCACCACAACACACACACACACACACCACACACACACACACACACTTAACACACACACCACACACACACACACAATAAAAACCATTTAATATTGTTAAGATTTTAAAAGCCATCTTAGCCAGGAAAGTGTACAGTAAGTAAGTCCTGAGTTATGGAATCCTTGGTAGTGAATAAGTCCTATCCTGCGATAAGTCCTATCTTGCGTATTGTTAAAGTCCAGTGATTTAATCCTATGTCCGTCGTCAATGAAAGTCAAAGTAGTTTATGGTCAGTATGCTTCGTTTAAGTATTGTATCAACAGCAGAGTACTACCAGCGATTGGCCAATAGTTTGATCACATGTTTCTCGCCGAGTCTATAAGTAGGAGCAGGCGTCTAGCACACAATTTATATCCCAAAATTCTCAACAAATATAAGTAACAATATGCTAAATATCTTCAATTAACACACTAATCTTAGCAACCCTATAAAAAAATTGACTCTCCTAATTTGAAAATGCAATATATAAAATAACGAAAAAAATACCTAACACACTACACCCTACAGTCCCCTGATGACGACCGACGAAACGGTTGAAAGTGCTAGGTTAAATATTATGGGACAATTCCTATACCAGCTGGATCCCGAACTGAGAAAAATAACTAGACGACTAGAAACTTCAGATAAGGATCAGGAAAAAGAATACTCCTGGTTTCAACAATAACTTGCAATATATATATATATATTATATATAGAAGAGAGAAGAGCTGCACAGAACAATGGACATGCACTACTAACACACTCGTCTCCCGGATTTAATAGCATGTCAAACCCTCAAAAAACTTCAATTTTTATAGTTCTTCTATATGTTCCTTTCCAAAAATCTATAAACAATAGTTCAAATAAGAAATTTTCTCCTGACGATGACCTAAGGTCGAAACTAGTTGAGAATAAACAACATATAAGAAAATATCCTGATTGTTATTACTTTTTGTTCATACTATATATATATATATATATATATATATATATATATATAACATATATATATCGCAATATACCGCAAGGTTCTTAGTTCGATAACGGCCCTCGCCAACTCAGCATATGTGTAGCACAGGGATCTCCTTGGTCTAGCGCTAGTAAAAGGGGGATAGACTCCTTCGCTGATTGGCTAATACCGACATTAGGCCGCCCCGACGACTTTACTTTTACTTTTACACACACACACACACACACACATATATATATATATATATGTGTGTGTGTGTGTGTGTGTCTGTGTGTGTATTTATGTTTGGTGTAAGTAGAGGTGAAGTGTGGATAGAAATAGAAAGAAAAATGTGCTCTGTAATCTTAATATAAAACTATATCAAATCTACTTGTTTTTGTTCAAGTGTGAAATTAAAGTACAACCCTGGATTTCTTATAGAAAAAAAGAGAAACAAAAATAAACAAGAGGAAAAAACAAAACAATTGAAAATAATTCATATTGGCACTGAAAGGCAAAGACACACGAGCTTATTTTTAAACCTATTAACCGTTACTTGCAGAAAAGTGTCTTCACAAATTTCTTTTTCTCTGCAAGTCAATTCTATGATTGCAAAACCAAAATGCCTTTACCAATTATTGAAAACAGAAATAAAGAAATAAAGAAATAGATAAATAAAAATATAAAAAAAAAAAGAAAAAGAGGATGAAGAAACAAATTCACACAGAAGCTAAAAGTGTTTTTACTCGCGCGATTCCGTTTGCCGCTTAAAAATATCCCTGCGAGAACAGATGTTTAAAAAAAAAAAGACAGAGAGAGAAAAGATGAAAATCAATGAATCAAATGCTCGTAGCTTGACGTTCTCCTTTTTGCAAGAAAAATCTATTCCTTGCAATTGAAATAGATAAATAGTTGAACATATTCAATTATCTGTCTTTAATTAGTTCAGGTTTAAATACTCTGCTTGTTTTAATTCATTTCTAATTGAATACATGAACTATTTTTTCATATTGAGCGAATGGTTTTTTACCCTTTTGTTTTCTTGCATGGCTTTAGTACGCAGTTTGAAATTCAGCGTTTTCCAAGTATAAAAGCAAAAAATATCTTAAGAGACTAACACATAATTCTTTATATTATTTCTACTGTCCAGAATAATAAAGGATTGTTGATATATACATACACACACACACACACACACACACACACACACACACACATATAATATATATATATATGTGTGTGTGTGTGTGTGTGTATATATATATATATATATATATGAAAAGTAAATATATATATATATATATATATGAAAAGTAAATGGAAGTGAATCCGACAGTATGAATAAAAATTATTCCGTCTCTCCATCATAAATATTTCGCTCTTGATGAAGACCGCTATGATAAAGGTCGAAACAGATTTCACACATATATATATATATATATATATATATATATATATATAGTGAAAAATTTGCAAAAACACAGGTTCAAAATAAAATGAGTGGTATCTATTCAGTCAACGCTGCAGTGTTTCAATCTGTTTTGTAGATCTTCTTCAGGGCTTTTGTTGATATAAGGAAAAGGAAAGTTTATCACAGAATAATAAGGAGACTGTCATAGTTTTTATTTACAATGTTTCGAATGGAAAATTAGCGCTCTTAGAATAGTTCGAACTATTCTAAGAGCGCTAATTTTCCATTCAAAATGTTTTAAAACAAAGTTTCCTTTTCTTTATACCAACAAAAGCCCTGGCGAAGATCTACTAAACGGATTGAAACACTGCAGCGTTAACTGAATAGATATCACTCATTTTATTTGAGCCTGTGTTTTTTCAAACTTTTCACTATATTACATACCGTCGGATTCACTTCCATTTTTCTCTTCACGCACACACACACACACACACACACACACACACACACACACACACACACACATATATATATATATATATATATAATATATATATATGCGTGTGTGTGTGTGTGTGCGTGCGCGCGCGCGTGTGTATGTGGTAAAGAATAAAGAAAAAGTGGACAAATAGAGCAAACTCAAACAAGTAGATGTAGTAGATATATTTTGTCCTGCATTGAGCAGGACTTCATAAGTCATTTATTAAAGCATCAGTGCAACATACATTTGTATTTATAGAAGATAAAGTGAGTGGGTGGGGGTCAGTTTGGTGATGAAATCAGGAGGAAGGGGGAGTTTTTGTCCACTTTTTCCTTTAATCTTTACCATATTCTCTCGGATTTACTCCAACCTGCCTATCCTCATATATATATATAGTTACTTTTGTAGTTACCAAGCACTTTTCCTTTTTCCTTATGAAACTGTCAGATTTCTCCCGAACACACACATTCTCTCTCTCTCTCCTCTCCCTCTCTCTCTCTCTCTCTCTCTCTCTCTCTCTCTATATATATATATATATATATATATATATATATATATATATGATGTTCGGGAGAAATCTGACAGTTTCATAAGGAAAAAGTAAAAGTGCTTGGTAACTACAAAATTTAATGGATTGTAAAGATATTCAACAGGCATAATAATTAGACTACTGTCAACTAGTTTCCCTCAAAATAACCGCCATTAGCGTCGATCACAGCAAACAACAAAATAAAGATACTCATCAGAATAATCCAATGAATAGTGCTAATACTAAGGCTTTCTAAATCTTATTTCTAAAATTCAGTTAAAACTAAGAAGGTTGGAACCACACCGGCTGGAAACGCAAACAACAAAAATAAAGATACTCGTCTGCGTTATGCAAACGAGTATCTTTATTTTTGTTGTGATACTAAGAGTGATACTAATACTAAATCTTTCTAAATCTTATTTCTAAAATTCAGTTAAAACTAAGAAGATTGGAACCGCACCGGCTGGAAACGCAAACAACAAAAATAAAGATACTCGTCTGAATAATTCAAGCTACTTGCTTTCACTTTGTGCACGTCCACTCAAAATAATATTTCTGTATTGACCCAGGAATGAAATCACCCTCATAACTCTAAACCGCCCGGCCCCGTGTTCATGAATTTTCATGAGGTGAGTCAATGGTTTGGCAAGGTACGATGTCTTCGACATAATTCAAACTAATCCGACACATACGCTGCTTACTTATATCTTTGGAAATTTCCAGTTGTTGTACGGCTTCGATGGTATCAGGCAGGACACTATTAAGAAAGAAGATATTTTTAGGTTTATTGACGATAATTCACTGCACGTATAAGTACATCAGCGTTTATGTATCTGGACCAGCGTATCGATACGTATTGATTGATCTGTTTCTAGGTCTTTATCTTCTATTTGATTTTATTGCTGGTGTGTAGAGACGAAATTTGCACTTCCAGCATGCATAAACGTTTATCCACCTCATTCTGTCTGTTTGTCTCTTTCCCTGTCTCTTTATGTATATGTGTGTCTTTTTTCTTCCACTCTCTTTATTTATTTCTTTTTTTCGCTCTCCACCTCTTTCTTACTCTCTCACACATTCTCTCTCTTTCTCTCTCTTTCTCTCTCTCTCTCTCTCTCTCTCTCTCTCTCTCTCTCTATATATATATATATATATATATATATATATATATATATATATATGGTGGTAAAATACGGATATGATTCCAACAATATATAGAAAAGGAAAAAAATTGTTCAAAAGATGAATTTATTATATTTACTAGCAAAATAAAAAGACACCCTCCAGGCGATGTAAAAATAATTTTTTGAAAGATATTGCCTGAGGGGAGGAAAATTCAATGTCATAGAATGTATGTAAAATCGTCAAATTTATTAAAGGAGTAAAAAAATAAAAAAAAAATAAAAAAAGAAAGAAAGAAGACAATTTGAAATCGAAACAGTTCCGATAACTTTAAATATTATATTAGAATAAACAATTTTATATAAAATAATAACGCTGGGCATCTTTTTATTGAAACAATGAGGATTGTCTAACGTTGCATGCTTATATTTTGAGTATATTTATTCTATGTCATGACGTTGGATTATGTGTTGGGTAATGTGACGTAAGCAGTGACGGAGTTTTTGTTACAGACAAAAACCGGAAGCGAATCTCCATTATTAATAGATGTCATATGACATATTTATGTCTTTCACACTCTATCTCTTTCTTGCCCTCTCTCTATCCCTTTGTTAGTCTCTCTATATATACATATCTTTCTTTCTCTCCTCTCGCTCTACCCTCTCTATCTATCTATCTATCTCTCTCTCTCTATCTCTCTCTCTCTCTCTCTCTCTCTCTCTCTCTCTCTCTAATATATATATATATATATATATATATATATATGGGGTATAATATGGATATGATTCCGACAATATATAGAAAAGGAAAAAAATGGTCCAAAGATGAATTTATTTTATTTATGTCAACATTTAAACGTTTCGGTTTATATAAAACCTTCTTCAGGACAATAGGATAAGAAAAAGAGAAAAAGATTTATGTTCTTCAAAAGGTGGTGGCATTTTTTTGAATGACTTGAGTTTGAATTATGTAGAAAAAGGCTCACAATCGTTCATTGATCAGCGTTTAAATTGAATGTTCCTGACGTGATTGGTGCATGTGAAAACGAAATTCAAGATGCGATTGAAACACGTGAATTCATATATATATATATATATATATGGATAATTATATATATATATGTATATATATACATACACTCACACACGCACGCACGCACACACAGACACACTCACAGACACAGACACAGACACACACACACACTCATAGACACACACTCACAGACACACATATATACATATACATATATATATAAAGAGAGAGAGAGAGAGACAGAGAGAGACAGAGACAGAAAGAAAGAGAGGCAGACATACATACAGAATGAGTTATATATATATATATATATATGTATATATGTGTAGAGAAGAGAGTGTGTGTAATATATATATATATATATATATATATATATATATATATATATATATATATATATATATATGTGTGTATATTTCTCACTTTCTTTCTCTCTATATATATACAACTCTGTCTCTCCCTTTTCCCCTCTCTCTGTACACACACACACACACACACACACACACACACAGAGACATATATATATATATATATATATATATATATATATATATATATATATATATATATATATATATATATTCCTTTTATTAAATGTTAATAAACACCAACAAAGGAATATTATCCTCAATTTCAGAACAAAGGGTAATTACAATAAAATTGACAGGCGAATTATGCAAAATTTGAAAAGACAAAATCATTTGTACAATACAAATTATCGTTTTAAATGTCTTGGTTCGTGTAAGTATAAGTAATTTACATTCTATCGGTGCAGCCTTTTAAACTATTTATTCAGTAGAATATTTATAATAATTACAGCAAAAAACATCGTGCATTGTAAGTAGTAGCACCATTAGGTTTTTCTTATGTTAACAATACGATGCGGAAGACAAACATGGTGTAGAATATTTAAATTCAAAATGTTAACGTTTTATTTACAATGACCCGTTGGAATTTTTTATTGACAGATTTTGTCCCTTGATTGATCTGCAATGTGATATTTCTGTGGGTTAGAATGTAACACGGCTAAAATCTATTCATGTATAAAAGACTAAGGAAAGAGACAGTTGATACTGTTTTAGAACAAAGGCAAATGCGAACTAATTGCGGTTTTGTTGGTTTTTTTTCGATATAAGGTGTGTACCAGATGGCCACTTGTACTTAGAGACTAACCGACAATCATGTGACCAACTTCTTGTCCAATCACTGGCAGTGCTCTGCTGCTGATATTACTATTTATACTGGCCTTTTCTGGTCATACCTGAGCATTACTACTTGGATCTTCTTGGACGACGGACCATAGGATTCTATATCACAGGACCTATTCACTTACCGAAGGATTCTATATCACAGGACTTATTCACTTACCAAAGGATTCTATAACTCGGGACTTACTTACTTAATTACTTTAAGTTCTTTTCAACTGGCCAAGGATGGCGGCCAGATACTTAACAAACTTGGAGTGCGAAAGATAGAGGGAGAAGGAAGAAACTGTTGGAGATAACTTTTTTGTAAGCTAGATTAAGATGTTAAATAGCCGAATGGAAGATATCATAGAAACATCTTCATAAAAGATATATACTTTTTGGAGTATTTGAGTTTATATTTGTCTGAGTTTTTCAGAGGAGGCTTGATAATTGGTATTATTTGGATTATTCGGACTGTTAAGGAGGTCTACAATTCTGGTTCGAAAACATTTGCCTGGTCCACATTTGAGAGCTCAATATTCAATATTTTTGAACAGGACAATATAATTGATGGAATGAAAATGAGCGATTTTAAACCTTTTTCTTTTACACACACACACACACACACACACACACACACACACACATATATATATATATATATATATATATATATAATATATATATATATATATATATATATATATATATATATATATATATATATATATATATATATATATATATATATATATATATATATATATATATATATATATATATATATATATATATATATATATATATATATATATATATATATATATATATATATATATATATATATATATATATATATATATATATATATATATATATATATATATATATATATAAATATATATATATATATATATATATATATATATATATATATATATAATATATATATATATATATATATATATATATATATATAAATATATATAATATATATATATATATATATATATATATATATATATATATATAATATATATATATATATATATATATATATATATATATATATATATATATATATATATATATATATATATATATATATATATATATATATATATAATATATATATATATATATATATATATATATATATATATATATATATATATATATATATATATATATATATATATATATATATATATAATATATATATATATATATATATATATATATATATATATATATATATATAATATATATATATATATATATATATATATATATATATATATATATATATATATATATATATATATATATATATATATATATATATATATATATATATATATATATATATATATATATATATATATATATATATAATATATATATATATATATATATAATATATATATATATATATATATATATATATATATATATAATATATATATATATATATATATATATATATATATATATATATATATATATATATATATATATATATATATATGTATATATATATAATTAATAAATGCCTGAAGAAGATATCAGAAGATCTGAAATTCGTGGCGCAAATGTAAGATAAATTTTTCTAAAAACATAATCTTGGGAAAGGTATGAATCCTACTCTCCCCCCAGCTATGGGCAAATAGTTGGACAGTCTGATCTCTTTAACCTTGGTTACGCAACCGGTCTAGGAGAAGGAAAACTCTGAAATCAAACCTGTTAAACTCCGCTTAAGAAATTGACCTTGTGTCGCATCCTGCTCGTGCGGAGGGGTTGGTAATATATATATATATATATATATATATATATATATATATATGTGTGTGTGTGTGTGTGTGTGTGTGTGTGTGTGTGTGTGTGTGTAAAATATGTGTATATATGTATATATATATATATGTTATATATACGTATGTGGGGTGTGTCCAATAGAAAACAGGCTACATGTTTTCGCTGGTATTTACCTATGTTTACGTCGTCGTGGTAGTATCTGGAGTTGATTCAACTTCCCCCATAAAGATCAGGAGACGGAGTTAGAAGCTTTATATATATATATATATATTATATATATATATATATATATATATATATATATATATATAATACCTCAGTTTATTCTAATGTATCTATCTATCTATCAATATATCTATTTATTTATCTCAATTTCTTCCTATCTATCTTAGTGCGTTCCTATCTATTTATCTATCTATCTTATTTACCATATTTATATATCTCATTTTGTACCTATCTATCTATCTGTTCATCTATCTGTCTGTCTATCTATCTCACTTCGTTCCCATCTATGTTTTTTATTTACCATATCTATTTATGTATTTATTTATCTACATCGCCATCACATTGTTCTTATCTATCTAGCTAGCTCATTCTCTTCATATCTATATATCTATAACTGTTAATATCTTTCTCATCCCTCTCTCTGTCTGTCTGCCCCCAACCTCTCTCTCTCTCTCTCTCTCTCTCTCTCTATATATATATATATATATATATATATATATATATATATTCCAAAAGTCCAGAGAAGAAATCTTCCTTACGACACAAGAGTTTTATTTAAAAAACCCGTCGCAGTTTGAGAGCTCAATGTGTGCTCTTAATGTTAGAGTCACGGAGCAAATACAACAACCCTTGTACAAACCATAAGTATATGCAACTAGAATATAGGAATGGAATTCGGCATTGAAAAATGTATCATGCTAGTGATGAAAAAGGTGAACAGAGAAACAATGGACGGAATCACCATCATCATCACCATCATCATCATGTCGTGCATGTAGCACGGATATCCATGACAATCTCTCGCCAACCCTCTCTATCATTCATTGCCCCTGGGAGGTCTTCTGCTCAGCAACCAGCATCCTCGCATAGTTGGTCAATGTAGGTCCTTGGTGGGCGCCCCACGTTAGCATGTCCATGTGTTGGCATCCACAGGAGAACGTTGCTTATAAGCTCGTCCTTGCTTCTCCGGTAGTGTCCTGGATGCCTAGTCCGTCTCACTCGGATGGTTTGTGAGATAGGGGGCATGTGGCCGTACAGCTGCTTCCTTGTGGGATGCTGTTTCCACGACGTGTTCAAGACTGCACGCAGCATTCTTGAGCAGCTCCCATCCAGCTTATTCTCAAGGCGCTTCGTTGGGGTCCAAGTTGTGCAGCCACACAGCAGTACCTATATAACCACAGCCTGGAAGAATTGTCGTTTTAGCTTGTCAGTGAGATCGGATTTCTATATGACTGATAATTTGTTTGAGGCCGACCATGCCTTTGCTATAATAATACTTGGAGAAAAGGATAATTACAAATACTTGAGAATTTTGGAAGCGGGCACCATCAAACAAACATAGATGAAAGAAAAACTTCAAAAAGAATATCTCAGAAGAACAAGAAAACTTCGAGAAACCAAATTCTGCAGTGAAAATTTCATCAACCATGTAATACAGCGAATGCAGCAAACTAGCACAATAAGGATGGGGACCGACTGGACTGGAAACGTGATCCACTGGGAATTGAGCAAGAAATCTAAATTTTGACCATACAACAAAATGGTATATTTATAAACCTGAATCCGCCATTGAGAATGAAATATAAAATTCTATGGGACTTTGAGATACAGGCGCCCGCCGCATCCCAGCCAGAAGACTAGACCTGGTATTGATTAACAAGAAAAAGAGGAGTTGTCAACTGGTAGATTTTGCTATCCCAGTAGATCACAGGGTGATGGTGAAAGAAAACGTAAAGATAGACATATACCTATTCTTTGCCAGAAAATGAAAACAACTATGGAATATGAAGAGGAAAATGACACCAATTGTAGTTGGGGCACTTGGAACAGTCTTCAGGAGTTCATAAAACAGACTGGAGGAATTCGAAATAAAGGGAAGAATCGATACCATCCAGATAACTGGATTGTTAAGATCGGCTAGAATACTCAGAAAATCCATGGAAACCTGGAAAGTCTTGTCATTCAAACTCCAGGAAAAGTCCATCAGTTTACACTGGGGTGAAAAACTCGCAAAGATTGACATAATAGTATCCAATATAACGATATCATCTTTTCTAGGGTTAAAAAATGATGATTATATTTTGATGATGATATCTAAATAAACTTAACTTTAATATTTGTGATATATATATATATATATATATATATATATATATATATATATATATATAATATATATATACACAATACCAAGCGAATACTTCTAGCCAATGAACAAATGCCTACTCTTTTCCCAGACGTTGCCTCGGAAATACTGACACTCGACCTGTCACCATATGATCGATTTTCACATCGTGAAACTGACAGTTATGCTAAAGGGCTTTTGACGACCGTTTGATTTATAAAAATCTATTTTAATCATCGGTCTACATTCAACTATATATATATATATATATATATATATATATATATATATATATATATATATAGCGTCTTTTTTTGTATACTAAAATTTTATATTTATCATTATTATTCTATTTTATTTTATATTTAGAATAATACTAAATGGGATACTATGTATACAAGGAAAAATTCTTGATCGAAACACGTGTCGGCAATGCAATAAAATTTTTATCCATACAACATTTTCTTTCCATTTATCTTTCACTATAATTGTCGGATTCACTTCCTTTTTTCTCACTTACATATACACACACACACACACACACACACACACACACACACATATATATATACATATATACAGGATGCGGCATAATTATCGCCCTTTTTAATTTCATATCTTATAATGTATATTTTCTTTATTTTTTTGAATAAATTCTCTAAATCTTTATTATATCAATTTTGTTATATTATATTAATCCATTAACCTGTGGCAATAGATTCATGTTCGAAAAAATAAAGAATAGTCAAAAAGACTTTAATTTTGTTCCACTTAAACAAAGGGCGTTACTTATGCTGCACCCTGCATATATATGTATATATATATGTGTCTGTGTGTGTGTGTGTGTGTGTGTGTGTGTGTGTGCTGGTACGGTGACTTACGTGTTTAATTCGTTACTTTCGTAACTCGGTTTCCTCGTATATCAAATCAATTTTTTCATAAAATAAATGGAACTACCATTGATCCGTTCCAGCCTTTCCCACCAATTTTTTTTTCAACAAAAACATGTTAACGTATTGTATAAAAACATAATAAAATAGAATGTAATGTGCTATAATATGTTTTGGTGTGTATTCCCTTATAAATGATATTTCTCTTTGGCTTAAGAAATTAACCTTGTGTCACATCCTGCTCGTGCGGAGGAATTGGTATATATATATATATATATATATATATATATATATATATATATATATATATATAACTATCACAGACGGCCTTCATCTTCAATCTTTTTGTCATTATGTATTTTGGCAACAATGCAAACTGCGCCCATAAAACAATTTGTGAAGTCGAAAAAGATGGAAATAATTCCGACAAAATATGTATATAATCACCTTTTGATTAACAAAACAAGAAATAATTTTGGGGATTTTCGCTAACGTCTCGAGAATTATTCTCATTATCATGCAAATATGACAACCAGATGTTGATTCGAATTCCTCCTCATCTTCTTTTTTTTCTATCTCACTTGAATGTTACATCAGCGACCTCATTCAGACATACTTCTTCGTATGTTGTTACTATAAAAAGCTAAGAGCAATCTGGTGTGGGGGAAGTGGGGGGGAGTAGATACATTCTGCTTCAAATTAATTAAACTTTTGATTCCGACTGTCTTACCTCCGCCCTCTCCCAAAAAACCATATAAATCTCTGAAAGAGTGTGTCATGTTTTTAAAGCGAAGAGTGTTGGTTGGTTGGTTGGTTGGTTGGTTGGATTTTACGGCATGTCAACCCTTGTTGGTTCATTTTATGTCGAAGACGTTTTTGTTTTATTCATTCGTGATGAGTACTCACTTTTTTCAACTTCTCCTGAGAAGGGAGCGAAACCATCAGCTTGGATTCTTCATTTCTTATGTGAGGTAGAGTCCCCGGAGACGCATTTGATTGGAAGTTTCGTAATACAAAAAAAAGCCTCAAGGTCCACCATAGAATCTTTTCAGAATAGAATCAGTTTAGAAAAAAAAAAAAAAACTCAAGAAGAAACTCAGAATATAATTTTTGGTACTTATTTTCTTATAAGATATTCCACTTAATTTTTTTTCTATTTACAACTTCGGTCTTTTATCTTTTTATTTCTACTGTAATTAGTATCAATCAATGACCAACTTGCCAATATTTTACACCCCCAAAGTAAGGGGGGGGGGTTAAAATTAAGTGACCTGAAAAACATGAGAACGTTTTGAAATAAAATAAATAATGCATTATAAAGATCATTTATTGATAAATAAACACTGAAAATTTCATTAAAATCCGATAATTTCCTGATTTTTGGTAAATTATTTTCTGTAGGGAGGGCTAAAGTCATTTTGTCAAAAACGCATTTTAGGCCACTTTTGGGTATACCTAATGTATACATATGAATATATATATTTCACTTCTAATTAATTAAACTTTTGATTCCGGCCGTCTTAAAAAAATAAAGTTAAAAAATAACAAAAAGAAAAAACAAAAAAAAAAAAACAGACTGTCATTAAAGAGTATGTTTCAAAGCAAAAAATCTGTGACGATATGGTTGGTTTGTAGGTGAATTTCTTGGCTGAATTTTACGGCATCTCAACCCTTATTGGGTTATTTCATGCCGAATATGTTTTTGTTTTATTTATTCCTATTGAGTATTGAAATGTTTTTGCAGATCATCTTATAAGCCCATTTTTAACTCATTTTTAAAAATCTACTTAACCCATAGATATGTTGTTTTTTGGTTTAACGGCATATCAAATCTTTACCGGTCATTTAATGCCAAATAATTTTTCATATTCTGTTTTTTTTTTCACAGTACCAACAGTTGCTAAAATGGTCACCCATCTAAGTATTGAACAGGTCATCGTTACTTAACTTTGGTGACCTAGCGGGATCCAGTGCTATCAATATGACTTGGCCGTAGGTTCCCATAGATGAAACCCTAACAGATATTACAACTCCGCTTGTGATTAATTAAACTTAACCTTTCCTCCCACCAAAAAAAAAAAAAAAAAATGACAGAGTTGGCGAGAACCAATATTGATCCGGACCCTTACAATTTCTAGACGGAAGCTCTACCGACTGAGCTAAATCAGCCCCTATTCAATCCATAGCTGGGGGATGCAGGGGCTCCATACCTTTCCCAAGGTTATCAGAGCGAAAGTGAACATAAATGCGTAAATGGAATTTGAAGATTCTTACTAGGATGTCGCGGTCTGGTACGCTACTCACTACGGCACGAGTACTCACCCACGTGACGATTTGTTGGATGATATACCCAGACGCTCTTGGGTAGTCAAAGAGTGTCTTATTTTTGTTTTATTTTTGTTTTTCTCAATAGATAATGGACGACGTCTTGCTGAGGGCATTCTTGAATTTTGTCGACCGTTTCGCTTTCGATTTGTTTCTGGTAGCATCCCTTTAGAGCGGTTTTCATATTTTTCATGGTTTTAGAACATTTTTCGTCATTTCTTATTGTTGTGAGGTTTTAAGGGGTCAAATAAGAACAAAACGACGGGTAACAAATGTAGGAAAATGTATTAACAGAAAGTAGACAAATACAATACATAGAAGTGGAAATTACGTCCGATAAATAGAGTTATTGGCTTACTCGCATTGGCTTACTCTCAAGCCACAATTGTCCCTATTACTTATAGTAACCTGTCGGCGCATTCCATTAGTCTTATAGGGTGTATCACCTATAACACTTATTATGAATGTGTTCGCGTTGAATGGCCTTGTTTGAGACAAAGCTGGAGCTATAAAATTTCTAAAAGAGAAAGGTATCTAGACGAAATCAGGAACAATGTTGGTAGGATGTAATCTGACTTACCAGGAAGTCATATTATTTATGTACACTTGGTCGTATGAACGAACCACGGGTCTATTTTGCTAATGAAACTAAATAAGATTGCAGAAAAAGATTTTAGACAGAGAGGGGAATAATCGAAAAAAGCTTACTCCTCCATTATCCACATCTTTCATTGTTAAATTTTCATAATTTAACTATTTAGTTGAAATAGAAAGTAAAGAATAAAATGGTAATTTATGAGGGAGTGCGTCTCGGTCTCCTGCCTCAGAAATTGCTACCCGGTGACTACTAAAATAACGTCCCCAGCTATGTCGTCTCGGCGGTGTTACTTGAAAGAAAACAAGAATTACGACAAATTTCTATAAATAAACAAGAATTACGACAAATTTCTATAAATAAACAAGAATTACGACAAATTTCTATAAATAAATTTCTAAACAAATTACAATAAATAAATAAGAATTACGACAAAAAAAAGAAGCCTCCCCCTCTAAAATACATTTAACGCCCTATGTTGGTTGTTTTCTTTCAAGTAACACCGAGGAGACGACATAGCTGGGGACGTCATTTTAATAATCACCGGGTAGCAATTTTTGAGGCAGGAGACCGGGACGCACTTCCTCCTAATTTACCAATAAAATTACTGTTATTTCTTCTTGTTAATGGATTTCTGTTATGATTTTATGGAATATAAAATAAAGCTTGATCAAGCAAATCCAGTTTTTGTTATGTTTATTAGATTAAGACAATGACCAGCCTTAGCCCAGCCCAAGAAGAATTAACAAGGAAGAAGCCAGCAGATAAAACTAGACAAGAAAATGGCGACCGAAACAAGTAACCAAGTAAACATTAGCCAGCAGCATAACCAGCAGAGTTTTGAAACAAGTAAGATCATGTCCTCTCTAATCTAACTCTCTCTCTCTCTCTTTCTCTCTCTCTCTCTCTCTCTCTCACACACACACACACACACACACACACACTATATATATATATATATATACATATAAATGGATGTCAACTCGTGTTCGAGTAAGACCATTTCCTGTTTTTTTAATCATCGTAGTCGGGTGCCGGTAGCATTTGACACTCTATCCTTGTGTTTTCTCAGATGACTCCACAGGCCAGCCCTGGAAAGACATACTCTTCCACATAAACTACACGTTGGAACTTCTCCACTTTGAATGTTGCTGGGCTGAAAATTACCCTTTCTAATAGCCCGCTTCAATTTTTGGTGTTTAATTCGGTTGGACCCAAATTCTTCCACAGACAGGTGGACGGTGGCTCTCCAGCCAGGTCTATTACAAGCTAGCTTCTCCCAGTCCTCCACAGCAATGACAGTGTTCTTCAGAGTGTCCTTGAGGCAGTTTTTCAAATCCCAATTTGGATTTGCAATGACGACGTTTGCCAGTTGAGATTTCCCCGGAAAAAGAGTTGTTTTGGGATTCGGCAATCATTCATGCAAACTAGATGACCAGACCAGCGAAGACGAGATCTAAGGATCAAACTCTCAATACTAGGCAGATGACATCTTTCAAGTATTGTGGTGTCTGGTGTAAATGACAACCATGCTATCCCTAAAATCCTTCAAAGGCAATTCTGATGGAATCTCTCGAGTTTCCTGAGATGTCGTTTGTAAATAACCCAGGTCTCACAGGTGTACAAAAGGGCAGTGAACACACAGACTCTGTATACACCCAGCTTGGTGGAGATCTTAATGCCACGTTGTATATATATATATATATATATATATATATATATATATATATATATATATTAATGATTTGAAGGCAATTACAATGCGTATAAAAAATAAAAACAAAAAGATGTTATTTTTGTCTTATCGATTTCAAAGTAGAAACTTCATCTTCAGAGGTGAATATCAGATATTAACAATGCTTCAAGCAAATTACCAATTTCTGTATATATATATATAATATATATATATATATATATATATATCCGAGTATGCAGAAGGGTATATATACGCCTATACAACAGCATGAGGCATTGACCTCTATGTATAATTAGATAAAACTGAGTTCATGTGTTTTAAACATAGCGGAGGCATCTCTATACTGGATAGTAAGCCTCTAAAATCAGTAGATCAATTCACACACCTATATAGTAGTATCTCATCAACAGAAAGTGATGTCAAGGCATTCGCAGGAAAGAAATGTATTGCTATTGGTAGATTATCCATCATATGAAAATATGAACTCACTGATGAGATAAAGCGAGAATCATTCCAAGCCGTAGCCGTATCAGTGCTACTCTATAGCTGCACCATTTTAATCCCACTAGGGAAAAAAGTTAGATGGGAGCTGCACATAATAATTAACTTCTATTTTTATTTTTATATATTTTCAAGCTGTATATTCCCGGCCTTGTTCGAACTATATATAATATTTCATAAATAAATGACAAGTAATTAAGAAATAGATAACTTAATATATTTTCTCAACTACATGTATTTTATTTTTAGTTTCAAATTTCAAATTATGTACAGCGTCTTAATTAAAAAAATGTGTATGCAGAATGTTCCAATCTCAGTCGGTAGAGCGTTCGGCTAGAAACCACACGGTTCCTAGTTCGATACCGGCCCTTGCCGACTCAGCGAATGAGTAGCACAGGGATCTGTGCGATAAAGTAAGGAGCTGATGGTAGGTGTGGCGCTCCACCTCAGACGCCAAAACAATCTCCTTAGTCTAGCGCTATTGAAAGGGGAATAGACTCGCTCGCTGATTGGCTGATACCCACTTTAGGCCGCCCCGACGACTTTACTTTACATTTTTCAAACTAGCTATCAACAACGCAATTCAAACGTATGAATGTTATTCACCCCCTTTTTTCCCCAACCCTATTGCCCTTATGGCAAGCCCCAACCCCTTTTTATCATATGGGTGCTAGAAGGCGGTGACTGCGGGTCTACATGTCCTGGGAATGACGTTAAAATCTATCTGATGGTGAGGTTCCAGTTTTGGAGGTTTGGGGAATGTGGAGCACCCCTTCATCACCATTGCTCCTTGGTCCACTCTGACCCAGAGTGGTAGTACCTGTTAGGGTCCCATCTATGGGTTAAATAGAAAAATGTATTCATAAAAAAAATTGTATTATCCATTAAGAATTGATTTATTTCAAAACTTTATCGGCATTAAATGACCCATTGAGGTTGATATGCCGTAAAACAAAACAAACCAAATCAACCC
This sequence comes from Doryteuthis pealeii, assembly GCA_023376005.1. Lineage (NCBI taxonomy): Eukaryota > Metazoa > Mollusca > Cephalopoda > Myopsida > Loliginidae > Doryteuthis > Doryteuthis pealeii. The sequence goes on from CM042153.1 coordinate 108,716,190, forward strand.
CCTTTTTTTTTTATAAATAAATACGCCAACATCACCAGGCGATAAAATTTATCCGGCAAAATTTAAGTATACACTTTTAAAATCTCATATTGTGCATCATTGGATAGCACTATCTGTCACACGATGAGCTTATATAGAAAATGATACAATGTAAATGTGAAAGAACGTGCGGCTTTAGAATATTCTGGAATAAAATGATGCTGTAACGAGGGAGGGTAAAACATTATCCGTACTAGTATTATCTGCGTTATTCGGACTATTGTCCTCATCTTCATTGTTATCTGTATAAGGTTTCGGCCGATACGCCCTCCGGCCTTCTTCGGGTATTTCTTGTTGGACTCGGGAACCTTCTCGGACTCGGGAACCTTCTTTTCGGACTCGGAAACTTTCTTGTCGTAATCGGGAACCTTCTTGTCGTAATCGGGAGCCATCACGGAACTTTTAGCCTAACCCTTTATTCAGTCCACGGGGTTATCTTGTTCTCATTCCGCTAACCATAAGAAAGTTTCCGAGTCCAAAAAGAAGGTTCCCTAGTACGAAAAGAAATATATGAAGAAGGTCGGAGGGCATATCGGCCGAAACGTTGTACAGATAACAATGAAGATGAGGACAATAGTCCGAATAACGCAGATAATACTAATCATCAAGCCTCATCTCAAACATCCAGAGAAATATTATCCGTACTTTCACTATAACATATATTTTATTATTGTCCCGCTGCGTTCTGTGCATGCGCACTTATAGTTGGCACTGTTGGAGGCGCGTGGTCTAATGGTTAGAGTTGTAGGAAATGGACTCGTCAACGTGAGTTCAATTCCTGGACGAAGCTGTTGGCATTTCACATAGCGCTAATACCCTTGGGAAAGGTATGAATCCAATTCACCCTCCAGCTATGGGTAAATAGTTGGGTAGATTGGGCTCTTTAACCTTAATTAAGCAACCAGGAGAAGGAAAACTCTGAATTCAAACCTGTTAAACTCCGCTTAAGAAATTAACCTTGTGTTGCATCCTGCTCGTGCGGAGGTGTTAATAAATATATATAGTTGGCACTGTTGGGATCATGTGATCGAAATTTGAGCCTGATTGTGTCATTTTTCTTGCTGCCATTACAGTATAAACATGGCCGCCCCACTAGCAATATGCACCAAGGATGTGACCCGATTTCCTACGTCAGAAGGAGTATCAGAGGCTGAAATTCATTGGAGACTTTTATCACAATACAGAGATAGTGAAATACCGCACGGAAGTGTGTTTGAGGGGATAGAGAAGTTTAAAAGTGTCCGGACAATCGTGACGTACGAAGAGGGAACAGGACGCCTGTCAAACTACACCACTGAGGAAAAGATTCAGCAAGCTCGAGAGATGTTACAGCAAACCGGCAAGTTATCACCGATGAAGTATCTTGCTCTCTGCTCGGGTCTCCAGGACTCTACTGAGTATTCTTATACTGACAATAGGTCATTCCGCCATTTCTTTTTTTTTTATATACTCGAGTGGCCTATTGTCGGTATTAGCCGGACAGCAAGGGAGTATATCCCCTGTTTGATAGTGCTACACCAGGCAGATTTTTTTTGCTGTGGTGGAGCGCCACACCAACCACCAGCTCTCCACTTTACCGCACAGTAATAGGGAACAAGTCGAATGGAATTTAGTCCAGCCATGGGGGAAATTTGCAGGATTTTTTTTTCTTTCAGAATAATGATCTTAAGTCGGCCATTGATCTGATATTCATGAAAGAAATACCTCAGCTCAAAAATACATGCTGTTCATTCAAATGCAATCACGAATTTCACTTATAAAAAAAAAAAAAAGAAGAAACAACTGATCAATTTTTCCACATGCAATTTTTGTAGAAATCACATATCTTCCGTTGTGTCAAAATTAGCAGAGGTCAATCGGCACAAGAGGTGGACTTATTTTTTCTGTTTTTTTCTTTCTTTTTTCGCAAAGTTCATTTGAGTGCATTCATATATATATCTGTAATAAATAAAAATGAAAATATTTCTGTCTTCCTAAACTGGTGAGAGACACTATACTTGATTATTTCTGTCTCCATCACAGATATCAGTTTTTGGCTCTTCTGTTTTCTGAATTACTAGCAGAGCTAGCAAGCGTTGGCCGGGATTTAGAAAGTTAAAAATAAATCCTCTCTCTCTCTCTATCTTTCTATCTCTCTCACACACATACTCTCTCCTTCTCTCTCTCACTCTCTCTCTCTCTCTCTCTCTATCTATCTCTCTCTCTCTCTCTCTCTCTCTATATATATATATATATATATATATATATTGGGAGAATATGTGGTTAATTGAAGTCATACCTACTTTTTGAAAATTAATTAGTTGATAATTAATGAATTAGGCGAGCGTAAAATTTCACGACTGGTTTTTAAGATCTCAACCATTGAACTCATCTGATGATTGGATTATCATGAAACTTCAAGTTATGAGTGTAAAACCATAATATTACCATTGATTATAAATCTGCTCTGCTTTATTAGCATTGAGCACCTTTTCATGCCAATACTTTTCTCATTTTTTCATTCACTATTCATTATATATATATATATATATATATATATATATATATATTAACCACCATGTGCGAGCAGGATATAACACAAAGTTAATTTCTTAAGTGGAATTCAACAGGTTTGAATTCAAAGTTTTCCTTCTCCGAGACTGGTTGCCTAACCAAGGTTAAAGAACACAGTCTGCCCTACTATTTACTCATAGGTGAGGAAGAATAGTTCAACTCATGTATTTCCCAAGGGTATTATCGCTATATGAAATGCAAACAGCCTCGTCCAGGATTTGAACTCGTCTCGCCGTGTCTATTTCATTCGACGGTAACCATTGCACCACGCGCCTCCACTCTAGTAATACAAATTATTTTCTATATAATATATATATATTCTTTATATATTATTGTCTTTAAGTTGTTTATTTTTTTATCATTCATCTTGTTTGTATTTTTGTCTTTTATTTTTATTTTATTTTATTTTTATTATTTTTTATTCTTTATTAATTTAAAAAAATCTTTAATCATTTTCTAAGTTCATTTTTAATACAAGGTGTGTCAAAAAAGTATCGAGATTTTTTGTACTTTTTGTCACACCTTGTATTCTGAAAAAAAAAAGACGTTTCATTCACTCTTCATTTCTGTCTTGGTAAATACAGCTTTAAACTTGGTAATTTTTTGATACACCTTGTATTCTGAAAAAAAAATTAATGAATGGAACGTTAATTTTCCAGAATACTAGGTGAGTTAAAAAGTACAAAAGAACTCGATACTTTTTTGACACACCTTGTATATCATTGATTTATACACTTGTGAGTTTTATTTTGCTTTGCTTATAAAAATTCAAGGTTTAAAAAGTTCTTTTAACCCGCTCTTGGACAAAAATAAGACGTGGAATTTTATTGATTTTTTTTC
>CM042153.1:108724621-108737121 GCA_023376005.1 Doryteuthis pealeii
TATTTCGTGTAAGTAAGTAGTGCGGGTATATATGGTCATGGTCACGTAGCAAAGTATGTAGTAGTCACTTAATGAAATCACAACACATGGGTAGTGTAAAAACTTTGAATTTATTTCTTTCTTCCTCGCGTGGTGGATGGTGAGCGTTGACAATGACTACGACTATTGTTGGGATGACTGGCTGGTGGCGTCTCACCGCCCTTGGCCGCGACGGACCGTGAGCGTCGGTCACTCACTGTTTTCTGTCTGACTCTCTGTCGGCTCGAACCGTCTTGCCCCTATAGCGATAGATACTCCTACGCATCTTTATCTTTTGATCCGATAACGGACCTTTGTTATATATTTATTTATCCTCTCCCTGTTTCTTTGACCGGAAAGCCTCGCTTCCGTTTTTTGACAACTTTGTTCGCTTTTAACGGGAAAAATGTCCTTTGTCATTTTTGTCGACTTTTCTTTGTTTCGATCCAACCGGAAAACCCTACTTCCGCTCGTACAATATACAACATGCAGAGCGGTTAGACCCCTCAAATTGAGCCATCTGTTTGATATAGGTTTAACCTATGATGCTTAAGACCGGGATTCAGGTGGATGAGCAGACTATGACTTGCAACCCTCCACTTTTGCATTTACTTGGGCTAGAATTGTAGTCGCAGAGGCCCCCTCCGATCAATCGGCTGGTCATGTCAAGCCCTTGCAACTATATTGTTGTCCCGATCTTATAAAAAAAAAGACACGACCCTTTTTATCATATATATTCTAGAATGCGGTGGTTGCCGCTCTTGATGTCCTGAATATGATGCTAAACTACATTTTCTTGTGAGATTCCAATTCTGAAGCTTTGAGGTGTGTAGTGTACTCGTTCACTGCGACCCGGAGTGGTAGTATCTTTTAGGATCCCATCTATAGGATGAATAGATCTGATTGCACCTACACGAATAATAACCGTACTCAACAAAGAATGAAGAAAACAAAAACGCCTTCGGCATAAAATAACCCAAGGGTTGTCCTGCCGTAAAATCCTTTTAACCAACCAACCAACCAACCAACCAACTGCAAGTATGGGCACCCAGTGAGAATCATACTCACCAACAATGGTTTGCTAATCCAGCTTGCTAACCATTACACCTTGTGAGTTGTCTAAGGCGTTCGGTTAGAATTCACAAGGTTCCTAGTTCGATACCAGTCCTCACCAACTCAGCGTTATGAGTAGCACAAGGAATCGGTGCGGTAAAGTAAGGAGCTGATGATAGGTGTGGCGCTCCACTTCAGATGCAAAACAATCTCCTTGATCTAGCGCTAGTGAAAAGGGGATAGACTCCCTCGCTGATTGGCTGATACCGACATTAGGCCGCCCCGACGACTACTATTGGGTAATATTATGAACAATATCTAACAGATTAAAAATATAGATAAATATGAATCACAGAGAAGACCAAGATATCATCATCATCATGTCACTCAGACCAGAGTGGAACTGGGAGTAATGGCAAGGGAGAGGTACTGGCTGATTCTAATGACATGGCAACCTGGCTCGAGTTTTGTTGTGGTCTGGTTAGGGACCAGAATAAAAACACAAGAGAGGAAAAGAGTTAAACAAATATATTAACAAAGAACAGTAGTACAAACAGATACAAATGAAAAGGTTACTCGCGAGGCGGTCTTATAAACTGTCCGCTGAAATATTAACTCTTGCTTAAGTGCAGAACCTGCTGCTATGTATTGTTGGAAGAGTTTATGCGTACGTGTTAAATTACCATAACAGGTTTGGACTTTGACATCGTCGTAAAAACGAGTTCGAACTCCCGTCCCACTATTACGTTCATTTTTAGACTAATACCCTTGTGAAATGTACGGAAACCTCCCATCCCCCAGCTATGGGTAACATAGTTCCACTATTATTCTCCTACAAGGATTGGTTTGGTACTAAATAACCCATGTTGGCTGATTTGCTATCAAACAAAGAAACCAAACCGTCCTGGAAATTTTTATGCTTAGATTTTAATGAATTGGGTATATGGTACGTTTATATATACATGTTTGCAGAACTGGAGCCTCACCACCGAATACAGTTTAGTGCCCCATCCAGCACACGATAGAATAGGAACCAACCTTTTTCTAGCAGTGGTTTCAAAATGGCGGCTGCTGCTGATAATGATTTATTGACGAAAATAGCTAAACCATCAGAATTTCAGTTTATTGTATAAATGAATTCCTTTTCAATATATCTCAATTATTCTTATATACGTACCGACAAACTTGATAAATATAGCCCTTTTTAAAGCTCTGCTGTCAAACCGACCATACCACCCCTACCTCACCACACCAATCCCGCTGCCCAGAGTCCGCCGTCGCATATTTTATTTCCAAAGATCTCTTTTTATAGTGAAAAGATACGACATTGCGTTCACTTCGTAAGTAGGTTTTCTATTCGCCGAAGTTTAACGGACTCGTACGGTAAGCCAAATAAAGCATTCAGTTTCAAGATGAACAACTTACGACAAAAGGAAAAACAAAATCGCCCTGCTGGGTAAGAAGCTTCAAAAACGAGATAAAAATGTTAGCAGACGGTTTCAATAAAAACAGTCTGTGGCCAAACGGAAGAATGGGAAGAATAAAGTTAAAAAGAAAATCTTAAGCTACTGTTTGGAACGTCGCCATTTTGTACGGTTTGAATGTGTAAGTCGCCCAAACACAGATCAACAAAAATGTTTCTGTAAACATCTGTACTACTGGTCTATCTCACAAGTGGTTGATAATCAAGTAACTTTCGATTCACCCTTCAAGCTTAATAAAATACAAGTTCTTTTGAAAGAGTTTTTTTTAAATTAAAAACAAATGTTACATAATGAAGAGTATAAGTTAAAAGAAAGGAAATGAATCCGACGGTATGAGTATATATAGAAAGATATGAAAACACCACAAAATGCTGTTAAAATGAAAAAATTTTATAGCTTAGCTGATATTGAGCAATATTTCGATTTTACGAGATTGTTTATACTCCGTGTTGTTAAGAGCGGAGACAAAAGTCATATGAGTTCAAAACAAAAACCTTGACGTTTCAAAAAAGAAAAAAGTTATATAATTGTTTCGAATGTGAGCACTTCCGCCGCATTTTTCTCGGTCATAAGATTATGTATATCTTATAGTAACAGTTTTTAAAAAACAAGATATATTGACAAGATTTGACACTAGACGAATTCTCTTATTCAAAAAGGGATGAGTATTAGCCTGTTGACGTTTAGTTTATTTTTTTATATCTACTCATAATGAAGAGAGTAGCCCGGAGGTTCTCAACCTTTGGGTGTTTGTTACAATTCATGAGAAGTCATGAATTGTGAACGTACCTGTAAGTTGAAATATTTGAATTAAGGTCTGTTGATTTAGAATCAAGGGGTCCCTATAGAAAACTACCGGTAACTGTTAATAGCCCTTGACCCCTTAGAGGCGCGTGATTTTGGGCGCCATGACAGACACGTGATTTGGTTAGTTATGCAGATGCGATCAAGCTTTTGAAGGAAAGAGACACAATTATCGGCTCTCCTGGGGCCCATCTCATCCCTGCGATGGAATCAATCAAATAGGCTAAGAATAAATAAAAACTTGATCAAGAACAAACAAGGTCTTGTGTTTGTTAAATAATTAAGACAATGACTAGCTTAGACCAGACCAAAGAAGAACTCACAAAGAAATCAACACCCAGTAGAAGCCCCTATATAGGGGTCAGCCCAACGAAGAACTAACAAAGGAATCAACACCCAGTAGAAGCCCCTAGATAGGGGTCATCCCAAAGGACTAACAAAGGAATCAACACCTAGTAGAAGCCCCTAGATAGGGGTCAACCCAAAGAAGAACTAACAAAGGAATCAACACCCAGTAGAAGCCCCTAGATAAGAGGTCAGCCCAAAGAACAATGGCAGCCAGACAAGGTAGCAGAAATCAGTCAACAAGCAGAAATGAAACAATCCCTATCACTTATATGTCTGTCTGTCTGTCTGTCTCTGTTACATACCCGAGTATTTTGGGAGACTATGTGCTTAATTGAAGTCGTACCTAATTTTGAAAATTAATTAATTAATAATTAATGAATTAGGCGGGCATACCTATCCAAATGTATGTTTAGCCTTACATTTGAATAGGCATGCCCGCCTAATTAATTAATTATTAATTAATTTTCAAAATTAGGTACGACTTCAATTAAGCACATATTCTCCCCAAAAATTGTCGGCTAAAAAGCCATATCAAATCACATTGTTTGTTTGTTTACTTCTCATACCCGAGTATGTCAGAAGGGTATATACACTATACAATAGGTTCATATGCTCTCGTGGACCATATAATATGTTTGGAAAATATGACCTTTAGGCACCCCTTTTTGATCTCGATTCAGAAGGATATGTTTTTCATTTACACCGTCAATATCCAGTTGTTTGTTAGGGGTTAGGGTTAGGGGTTAGGGTTAGGGGTTAGGGTCAGGGGTTAGTTTTATAAATAAAACAATTCTAAAAATCGTCTGTTAACAAACAACCGGATATTGACGGTGTAAATGTAAAACATGTCCCTCTGAATCGAGATGAAAAAGGGGTGCCTAAAGGTCATATGGTTCATATGTTTTTATTCAAGCAAAAAAAATATATTTGATGATAAATTCTTAAACATCGAATCGCTATGGAGGTCCAATAGAGTGTGCACCTTCGTTGAACAATGTTGATGACTCCACATTGTAATACTCTGCGCTGGCTGCTTCGAAAGGTACGGGATAGAGTTAAGTTCACGAAGATTTAAAAAAAAAAACACACGACAGCACTAAGTTTTATAACAGGACGCCTATGGGGGAGGACGGGTGTGACACTTTATGCAGTTTGTGATGGAGCAAAGGGAACCTAGATGTATGTCGTTAGCTGACAAGAAGTTCTCTTAAGTCGGTAGCTAGAATAACTTCAATCGTCTTATCATGTGGATCCATGACTATTTTCTATCTATCAACTGATATAATGTTCTCCTCTGACTGCTGGTCTGGATCTGCTGAAGGGGATCGAACCAGCTGAATATATGCAGATTTCTCCCCAACCTGATCCAGCTAATTTGACCACCCAGAAATTGGTAATAACTTTTTCGGATAGATTTTATGGCTCCAATTTCTCCTAGAATGATGGGCATTACTTTTTTACCAGTCTCAGTGTCCTCAATTTTCAGACCAATAATTTTTCGAGACCCATTTTCTTTTAAAACTAGCCACATAAGAATATTATCTTTAAGTGGCTTCTATTCAATATGGTAGTACATCATTTTATGGACCTAATATAGTCTATTTTCCTTCCTTTTTTTTCTGACCGTATGCCCACTCAACCATTATGTCACAATAGTAAAATAAAAATCAAAGGAATATATAGGTAAAAAAACAGGGGGATACCCACTGGGGTAAACTATTCATATTTTGCTGCAGTGTAATATTTGAATTTAAAAGTTAACTCGTAATTCATTAGAAGAATCATGGAAAATAACCATATATTTTAATTGAAGCTTTTAACCTCTTTTTCATCTTTTGGTGTCACATTCTCGTTGGTTGAGAGTGTCACCCGATAACTGAAATCTGTGGGAAATGTTTAGAGTAGTTTCTTGAATTGAACTTACGTGATCATCGGAGGCAGACGCTACTAATCCCTATCTCTGAATTCTTATCCGTGCAAAGGAAATGTTGAGTCTTGGAGAAATAAAGACGTCAAAATTGAAACTATGTCTTCAAGTTCATCATCAAAAACTACGACCCAATGAAGACCCCTGCTAACTCAAGATGACTCAGAAGACCAGAGGATTCAACCCGGATAAAAGAAATAGAAATACCCAACTTAAGATAATAATAATAATAATAATAATAATAATAATAATAATAATAATAATAATAGTGGAGATTCGGTCTCTAATTATCTATAACCGAAACTACGTCACTGCTGACGTCACATTACCCAACATCGTCAATACATTGTATTACAAACATTCAAAATTTTAGTATGCCACTTTAGACGGTACTTATTGTTTTTTTTAAACAAGTTTTAATAAATACATGCCCATTATTATAAATTTATATATAGTCTGTTTCATTTTAGTATATATTTTACGTTATATAACATAAAGAGTTTTACGTGAAAATTATTTACAAACAAGGAATTGTCATTTTTTCACAATCAAGATCATTTTTTCACTATCAAAAAACTTAACAAATAAATAAGTATCAACGATTTCGTATAACATCTATATGTAAATATTAGAAATAATTATTTGATTAATTATCAGTAGCTGCAGCAGCATTTTATTGGAGTGGAAAGGGGGTAAGTGCCCATTTAAAATTGTTTTATTTTTTAGAATCCTTTAAAAGATTTGATGATTTTACTTACTTATGATACAAAACATCTGACATTGAATTTTTAACTCCCACTCCGACCGGGCAATATCTTTCAAAAATTAATTTTTACACCTCTTGGGGGTGTTTTGTTATTCTTTGATACTACTACTACTACTACTACTACTAATAATAATAATAATAATAATGGCATTTCAGTCTCGGAAGACTGAAGTTTTTGTGCCCCTGAAGTTGTCTGTGAAGTCCGATGTTTGAAAATATATATATTATATATTAAAATATAATAATAATAATAATAATAATAATAATAATAATAATAATTTATCCCAGCAAGAAGACCAGACCTAGTGATGATAAACAAAAAAGAAAGAACTTGTCAACTGGTGGATTTTGCAGTGCCAGCAGATCACATGGTTAAGCTAAAGGAAAATGAAAAAATGGACAAATATCTGGACCTTGCCAGAGAACTGAAAAAGTTATGGAATATTAAAGTGAAAATGATACCAATTGTAGTTGGTGCACTTGGAACTGTCCCAAAAGGATTAGAAAAGGGTTTGGAAAGTTTGGATATCAAAGGAAGGATTGAAACCATTCAGAACACTGCACTGCTGCAATCTACCAGAATACTCAGAAGAGTCCTGGAGACCTGAGGAGACTTTCTGTCACTCAGACTCCAGTGAAAGACCATCAGCTAATGCTGATGTAAAAACTCAAAAGGAGAAAATAATAATAATAATAATGATAATAATAATACACTCAAAATTTGAGCATGCAACATTAGACAGTCCGCATTGTTTTTTTAAAACAAGTATTAATAGATACAATTTAATAGAACTTAGTGTCGATTTCAAATTGTTTTATTTTTTTACCCCTTTAATAAATTTTATGATTTCATGATTTATGGTTCAAATTCTCCGACATTTAATTTTTAACTACCACCTCCTTTAGCAATATCTTTCAAAAATGTATTTTTATATCGCCCGGAGGGTGTTTTTTTTATATTTTGCTAGTAATAATAATTGAATAATTGTTTTCACGTCCGAGAATTAAAAATCCAGGGTACAGGAAAAAAAGGTTAAGCGCCCGAATAACAAGTCTAACGACAAAATTCTAACATGGAAATTTGCAACAAACCTCCAGCAACATTCCACAAATGAAGCGCTCGCACAATTTCGCACATATCCCGGTACTACTCATACGCTGAGTTGGTGAGGGCCGGTATCGAACCAGGAACCTTGCGATTACATTGTCAAGTGCTCTACCGACTAAGCTAAACCGGCCCTGATAAAAAGATTATCTAACACAAACAAGACTTAACATCATGATGTTTATGTCGTGTTTTTTAATGCTTAAGTTCTGTAATTTATACTGTAAAAATAATTGTAGAACTGTAACACGAAGATAATGTTTCTTGTTAGCCCACCTGGAGAGACAGATGAAAACAACTAAGTGATAAAAGTACTAAAAAAACGTTAAAGTTGTTAAAGCAGCCGGCAAAGAGGAAAGACAACAGATAGAACTCTTAAAGTCCTATACCACCTTATGAAAGCACGTGGTGTAATGGTTAAAGTCATGGGAAATGGATTCGTCGCCCCGTGTTCAAATCCTGGACATGGTAATTGCATTTCACTTAGCGCTAATACCCTTGGGAAAGGTATGAATCCTACTCTCCCTCCAGCTATGGGCAAATAGTAGGGCAGACTGGGCTCTTTAACCTTGGTTAGGCAACCGGTCTAGGAGAAGGAAAACTCTGATAACCATCAACCGCTTGGTAACCGTCAATTTCTCGCCTATGCCATTTTCAAACCAAGTTTACCCTTGGAAAAGGTATGAATCATACTCTCTCTCTCTCTCTCTCTCTCTCTCTCCAGCTATGGATAAAAAGTAGGACAGACTGGGCTCTTTAACCTTGTTTAGGCAACCGATCTAGGAGAAGGAAAACTCTGAATTAAAACCTGAACTCCGCTTAAGAAATTGACCTTGTGTCACATCCTGCTCGTGTGGAGGGGTTGGTAGATATATATATATGTGTGTGTATATACTGTGGGACCTTGACCTGTAAGTGTCCCAACTTATGACTCCCACGAGTTATGAGCTGTCACTCAATCGATTTTTTGCTTTGAGTCGTAAGCGAAAATTTGAGGTATGAGCAAGCTTCAGATACGCTTATGTTTTCCCTAAAATCATTTAAGTTTCCAAATTTATTAAGCCAAAGAAAAATATTATTTATAAGAGAATACACCCCAAAACATATTATAGCACATTTATATGAACCCTACTCTCCCTCCAGCTGTGGATAAATAGTAGGGCAGACTAGGCTCTTTAACCTTGTTTAGGCAACCGGTCTAGGAGAAGGAAAACTCTGAATTCAAACCTGTTGAACTCCGCTTAAGAAATTGACCTTGTGTCACAACCTGCTCGTATGGAGGGGTTGGTAAATATATATACCACCTCATTCCACCCGGCCAGAAGTCTCATTCGTTTTCCTAATCCACCCCAAACGCCTTTGTTTAAATGTAATATTAAACATATTTAGAAGTCTAAGATTTAAGGGAAATAACAGGTAACTTTAGATTCAAAGGTCATTTTTAGCCATTTTTTTTATATATCCTTATAGGAATGCTCTGGACTTTGAAAATTCTCAACGGGATGTTAAGAAATAAGCCTTTAAAATTCCATCCAGAATATGTATGTATCTTAGCACGTTCATATCTATCTATCAATCTATTAATCGATCTATATCCGTTTGTATATATACATATTTTCATAATACACACACACACACACACACACACACACACACACACTCATATATATATATAAATATGTGTGTGTGTGTGTGTATATATATATATATATATATATATATATATACATATTATTATTATTATTATTATAATAAAGCTGGGTGAATCAACGTTTGTTTCCTAAAGGCTTTTTTACTGTTTAGTTTAATGACACGAAAATTATACTAAATTATTCCTTACTTTTAGGATTGAGATATATTTGAAAAAAAATCCGTTTTAATTGGTTCTAATTAGTCGTAATTTGCAGTTAAGTAAAAAAAAACTGACCTATTTCTTATTTTACTTTTTGCCTAACAATTTCTTCCCCTCTATGTATCTCTTGATTACCTCCTTCTTATATAATATTAGTTTCTGGAAGAGATAGAGAGAGAGAGACAGACAGACAGACAGACAGAGACGGAGTGGAGAATTTGAAATATATTTCTATGTTAAATTTCACATGCAGCAACCCATTGTTTGAATTAGATCAAACATTCTCTTTCTTAGAAAGCTTACAAAATGATTTTTTATGTTAGTATTTATCTTAAAAAAATGTTATTCGCTTTGCTAACTCACGTTTCCTAATCTCAATTATCTATCCAGAGCTGAATGGGTTACCCAACGGGTTACGTTTTGTCTTATATATATATATATATATATATATATATATATATATGAAAAGAAGACGGTTTGAAATATGACATCAAATATTCTATTTTATGATATGGGACGCTGTAAGTGTGTGTATCGAAAGTCACGTGGTTAGCTCATAGTTCGATACCGGTCCTCGCCAACTCAGTATGAGTAGCACAGGGATTTGTGCGGTAAAGTAAGTTGCTGATGGTAGGTGTGTGATGTAATAGCGCTAGTGAAAAGGGATAGACTCCCTCGCTGATTGGCTGATACCGACTTTAGGCCGCCCCGACAACTTTACTTTACTTATATATATATATATATATATATATATATATATATATATATATATATCCAGCACGAGCAGAATACGACACAAGATCAGTTTCTTAAGCGGGGTTTAACAAGTTTGAATTCAGAGTTTTACCTCTCCTAGACTGGTTACCTAACCAAGGCTAAAGAGCCCAGTCTGCCCTACTATTTATCCATAGCTAGAAGTAGAGTAGTTGGATGCATACCCTTCCCAAGTGTATTAATGCTATGTGAAATATAAACGTCCTTGTCTAAGATTTGAACTCGGATTGACGAATCCATTTCCTGCGACTCTAACCATTACACCACGCGCTTCCTATACTCGATTGGATATATTGATTACAAGAAAACCTACGGTTTCTGTCAACCAATAGAACAAGTGAAACCTTACAATGGCGACACAGATTCGAATACAAAGAGCGACGGCCGATAGGAACGGACGAGAGAGAGAGAGAGAGAGAGAGAGAGAGAGAGAGAGAGAGAGAGAGAAATAATTTACAGTTGCATGGCATCTGAAAAAAAAACGATTTTTTTATCCATACATGGGACAATAACAGGTACTACCATTACATTACACCACGCGCTTCCGGTCACGTGATATACGCGCCTGGAAACTGATACGTACCATAATATCGCACAGCATTTGTTAATAAACTTTTCCTGTGATTTCTAAATGTCTTTACCCTGGAATGATAATGATTTATTATTTAAATATAATAATAAATAATGTAAATATAATAATGTTGATTAATAATATAAATTGAATATTAATATAAGAATATATTAATAAATTAATAAAATAGGAATTAATTAATTAAATGAATTAAAATTAGAATATTAATATAAATATAATAATAATAAATAAATAATGTAAATATAATAATATAATGATTTCTAAATGTCTTTTACCCTGGAATAATAACATCGTTCTGTCAGTAAGTCATTGGCTATGTATTTGTGGGTTTTTTTTGTCCATTATAAGGAAATCAGATCTCACAGACAAGTTAAAGCGACAATTCTTCCAAGCCATGGTGATATCGGTGCTAATATCTGGCTCCAACACTTGGACCTTGACGAGGCGCTTGGAGAATAGGAGACACAACTGGTGAGTTATCTCTGACGGCTGGAGGGTCAAAGAGAAAAAGGGATTGACATGGGCGGTACTGTTTTTTTTATACTACCGGTCGCAACGATACCTAGTTGCCTAACGGAGATTCACTTGTAAGTAAAGGGAATAATTCCAACACAAGGTTTAGAAAAGAATGTATTAGGTACATGGAATTATTGTGGAGGTCAAGTCTTTCCCGTCCCAATGGACAACAGACACAACTGGTGTGTTACCTCTGAAAGCTGGAGAGTCTAAGAGAAAAAAGGGGATTGACTTTGGCGGTGCAGCTTTTATGCTACCAGTCGGAACGACTAACAGAGAAATTGATGCAAGTAAGGGACATTTTCCCAACATATGTCAGGACGAGTTTTGGATTATTTTAACATTTAAAAGTGTGCTGTGGTCCACCACTTATACTTATAGACTCGGCGTGGTCACGTGGATTAAATCCAGACAACCAACAGCTCGAATACGTGGTTAGTTAACTATTTAATCGCCGATATTGAACGCCGTTCATTTGCACGTATTCGACATTGATGAAACGGACTTGCAACAAATGACTTTGCTCAACGCAAGGATTTTACCCAACCACCAAGGAACAACCAAAGGATCATATCCAACATTTGGGGACACCGAGGAACAACCAAAGGATTCTTCACTAAAGATCGTTCTCTACTTAACACAAGGAATCTCCACTGTAAAGTGCTCTCACTTGAAGCCTAAAAATGGCCACAAAAATTGTAACAACGAGAATACATTCAACAGTTGAAATTGTTTGTAGTCAACCTCTGAATAATAAGAAAGATTAGTATTATTTGGATTATTCGGACTATTGTCCTCATCTTCATTGTTATCTGTACAATTTCCGGTCGATGGTTGGAGTACACGTGTTAAACTGTTTTATTCATTATTCTCTATTACTGCTGCCCCTGGCCAGAATTGAACCTGCAGTCTAGAGATAACTGTCATTATAAATTGTCTTAACCTAACTCCTTATCAACTAGGCCATGTGTCAATTAACAATTCAGTGTGAATTTTGGAACTTATAAACCTAATGTCTTGTTTATTTTTTGTCTATGGTTAGCAGAATGAGAAAAGAAGAGCCCCGTGGACTGAATAAAGGGCTAGGTTTAAAGTTTCCTGATGGCTCCCAATTACGACAAAAAGGTTTCCGATTACGACCAAAAGGTTCCCCAGTCCGAAAAGAAGGTTCCCTAGTCCGAGAAAGTTCCTGAGTCCGACAAGAAATACCTGAAGAAGGCCGGAGGGCACATCGGCTGAGACGTTGTACAGATAACAATGA
>CM042153.1:108742121-108746195 GCA_023376005.1 Doryteuthis pealeii
TAATAAATATATTTCTTTTTCTCTGAGTTTTTTTTAGATGAGGCTTGATAATTAGTATTATTTGGATTATTTGGACTATTGTCCTCATCTTCATTGTTATCTGTACAACGTCTCGGTCGATATGCCCTCCGGCCTTCTTCAGGTATTTCTTGTCGGACTCGGGAACTTTCTCGGACTAGGGAACCTTCTTTTCGGACTCGGGAACCTTTTGGTCGTAATCGGAAACCTTCCTGTCGTAATCGGGAGCTATCAGGAAACTTTAAACCTAGCCCTTTATTCAGTCCACGGGGGTATCCTGCTCTAATTCCGCTAACCATAGGCAAAAAAATAAACAAGACATTAGGTTTATAAGTTCTCAAAATTCACACTGAATTGTCTAATTGACACATGGCCTAGTTGATAAGGAGTTAGGTTAAGACAATTCTATAATGACAGTTATCTCTAGACTGCAGGTTCAATTCTGGCCAGGGGCAGCAGTAATAGAGAATAATGAATTAAACAGTTTAACACGTGTACTCCAACCATCGACGGAATTGTACAGATAACAATGAAGATGAGTACAATAGTCCGAATATCCAAATAATACTAATCTTTCTTATTATTCAGAGGTTGACTACAAACAATTTCAACTGTTGAATGTATTCCGTTCTTACAATTTTGTGGCCATTTTAGGCTTCAAGTGAGAGCACTTTACAGTGGAGATTCCTTCTGTTAAGTAGAGAACGACTTTAGTGAAGAATCCTTTGGTTGTCCTCGGTGTCCCCAAATGTTGGATATGATCCTTTGGTTGTTCCTTGGTGTGGGTAAAATCCTTGCGTTGAGCAAAGTCATTTGTTGCATGTCCGTTCATCAATGTCGAATAACGTGCAAATGAACGGCGCTTCAATATCGGCGATTAAATAGTTAACTAACCACGTATTCGAGCTGTTGGTTGTCTGGATTTAATCCACCGTGACCACGCCGAGTCTATAAGTATAAGTGGTGGACCACAGCACACTTTTTATGTTAAAATAATCCAAAACTCGTCCTGACATATGTTGGGAAAATGTCCCTTACTTGCATCAATTTCTTCTGTTAGTTCGTTCCGACTGGAGCATAAAAAGCTGTACCGCCAAAGTCAATCCCCTTTTTTCTCTTAGACTCTCCAGCTTTCAGAGGTAACACACCAGTTGTGTCTGTTGTCCAAGGGACGGAAGACTTGACCTCCACAATAATTCCATGTACCTAATACATTCTTTTCTAAACCTTGTGTTGGAATTATTCCCTTTACTTACAAGTGAATCTCCGTTAGGCAACTAGGTATCGTTGCGACCGGTAGTATAAAAAAACAGTACCGCCCATGTCAATTCCCTTTTTTCTTCTTTGACCCTCCAGCCGTTCAGAGATAACTCACCAGTTGTGTCTCCTATTCTCAAGCGCCTCGTCAAGGTCCAAGTGTTGGAGCCAGATATTAGCACCGATATCACCATGGCTTGAAGAATTGTCGCTTTAACTTGTCTGTGAGATCTGATTTCCTTATAATGGACAAAACAAAAACCCACCAAATACTAGCCAATGACTTTACTGACAGAACGATGTTATTATTCCAGGTAAAAGACATTTAGAAAATCATTATATTATTATATTTACATTATATATTATTATTATTATATTATATTAATATTCTAATTTTAATTTATTTAATAATTAATTCCTATTTTATTAATTTATTAATATATTCTTATATTAATATTCAATTTATATTATTAATCAACTTATTATATTTACATTTATTATTATAATTTAAATAATAAATCATTATCATTCCAGGGTAAAGACATTTAGAAATCACAGGAAAAGTTTATTAACAAATGTTGTGCGATATTATGTACGTATCAGTTTTCCAGCGCGTATATCACGTGACCGGAAGCGCGTGGTGTAATGTAATAGTAATGTAATAGTAGTACCTGTTAGTGTCCCATGTATGGGTAAAAAAATCGTTTTTTTTCAGATGCCATGCAACTGTAAATTATTTCTTTCTCTCTCTCTCTCTCTCTCTCTCTCTCTCTCTCTCTCTCTCTCCGTCCGTTCCTATCGGCCGTCGCTCTTTGTATTCGAATCTGTGTCGCCATTGTAGGTTTCACTTGTTCTATTGGTTGACAGAAACCGTAGGTTTTCTTGTAATCAATATATCAATCGAGTATAGGAAGCGCGTGGGTGTAATGGTTAGAGTCGCAGGAAATGGATTCGTCAATCCGAGTTCAAATCTTAGACAAGGACGTTTATATTTCACATAGCATTAATACACTTGGGAAGGGTATGCATCCAACTACTCTACTTCTAGTATGATAAATAGTAGGGCAGACTGGGCTCTTTAGCCTTGGTTAGGTAACCAGTCTAGTGAGAGGGTTAAACTCTGAATTCAAACTTGTTAAACCCCGCTTAAGAAATGATCTTTGTGTCGTATTCTGCTCGTGCTGGGATATATATATATAATATATATAATATATGTATATTATATATATATAAAGAAGTAAAGTAAAGTTGTCGGGGCGGCCTAAAGTCGGTATCAGCCAATCAGCGAGGGAGTCTATCCCCTTTCACAGCGCTAGACCAAGGAGGATTATTTTAGCATCTGAGTGGAGCGCCACACCTACCATCAGCAACTACTTACCGCACAAATCCCTGTGCACTCATACGCTGAGTTGGCGAGGACCGGTATCGAACTAGGCAACCTTGTGCGTCTAGCGAACGCTCTACCGACGAGCTAACCACGTGACTTTCGATACACACACTTACAGCGTCCCATACTCACGCCAATAAATAGAATCATTGATGTTTTTTCTGTATCAAAAAATTTCTTCAACAAATTTCAATAAATTTTCAAAATAAAAAAAAAACAATTTTTTTTTTTTTATTTTTTTTTTCATTTCTCTCCATTTTTCACTTAATGCATTTTTTAACTCTTCTTTTTTTTTTTTTTTTTTATTCTTTTTTTGTTTTTTTCTTTAACATATCTTCCGCTCTTTTCTTTTTTTTTTTTTTTTTTTTCAAACCGTCTTCTTTCATATATATATTATATATATAATATATATATATATATATAAGACAAAACGTAACCCGTTGGGTAACCCATTCAGCTCTGGATAGATAATTGAGATTAGGAAACGTGAGTTAGCAAGCGAATAACATTTTTTAAGATAAATCTAACATAAAAATCATTTTGTAAGCTTTCTAAGAAAGGAATGTTTGATCTAATTCAAACAATGGGTTGTGCATGTGAAATTTAACATAGAAATATATTTCAAATTCTCCACTCCGTCTCTGTCTGTCTGTCTGTCTGTCTCTCTCTCTTATCTCTTCCAGAAACTAATATTATATAAGAAGGAGGTAATCAAGAGATACATAGAGGGGAAGAAATTGTTAGGCAAAAAAGTAAAATAAGAAATAGGTCAGTTTTTTTTTACTTAACTGCAAATTACGACTAATTAGAACCCAATTAAAACGGATTTTTTTTCAAATATATCTCAATCCTAAAAGTAAGGAATAATTTAGTATAATTTTCGTTGTCATTAAACTAAACAGTAAAAAGCCTTTAGGAAAACAAACGTTGATTCACCCAGCTTTATTATAATTTTAATAATAATATAATATGTATATTATATATATATATATATATATATATACACACACACACAACATATTTATATATATATATGAGTGTGTGTGTGTGTGTGTTGGTGTGTGTTGTGTGTATTAGAAAATATGTATATTATACAACGATATAGATCGATTAATAGATTGATAGATAGATATGAACGTTGCTAAGATACATACATATTCTGGATGGAATTTTAAAGGCTTATTTCTTAACATCCCGTTGAGAATTTTCAAAGTCCAGAGCATTTCCTATAAGGATTATATAAAAAAAATGGGCTTAAAATGACCTTTGAATCTAAAGTTACCTGTTATTTCCCTTAAATCTTAGACTTCTAATATGTTTAATATTACATCTTAAACAAAGGCGTTTGGGGTGATTAGGAAAACGAATGAGACTTTCTGGCGGGTTGGAATGAGGTGGATCTCTCTCTTTTT
>CM042153.1:108751295-108758795 GCA_023376005.1 Doryteuthis pealeii
TTTCTAAGATACACTGTATTATTATTGTATGATCCAGTATGTATAAATACAGTGTATCTTTAAATCACTAAAGAGAGCTCAATGTATAATAAACTTCTTAGACTATATACAGAGCAATATTTATCTTTGAAAGGAAGGAAAAACTCAACACCGTTATTCCATAATAAATTTATTTCGACCAAAATTGGGGCCTTTATAAATCTAAGTTGATTTAATATAGCTCCCCAAAATTCAGTCTCATCAGATGGAAAATTAGGTTATTTAATAAATAAGAAATAACCTGATCTTCCATCTGATGAAACTGGATTTTGGGGAGCTATATTAAATCAACTTAGATTTATATAGGCCCCAATTTGGTCGAAATAAATTTATTATGGAATTACAATGTTGAGTTTTTCCTTCCTTTCTAAGATATATAATATATATATATATATATTATATATATATATATATAATATATATTATATATATATATATATATATTTATTTTATTATATATATATATATACATTATTTTATTATTATATATATATTTGATCATATTTTATTATATTTAATATAATAATATATTAAGAAATTTGAAAAAAACAAATGTTCGAAAAATAGGATGAATTTATTTATCGATGTTTAAACATTTCGGTCTCTTAAACCTTCATCAGGATGTATCTTGGGGTGAAGAAATTTTTTTAAATATTGTCGGATTCATTTTCCATATTTACTCCCATATATATATATATAATAAAATAATATTATATTATTTTATTATTATATATCATTATTATATATATATATGTATATTATTATTATATATATATATATATATAGAGAGAGAGAGAGAGAGAGAGAGAGAGAAAGAGAAGAGAGAGGAGAGAGAAGAGAGAGAGAGAGAGAGAGAGAAGAGAGAGAGAGAAGGAAAGAAGGTCATTTTGATGGTATAATTAAATACACGAAGGAAGTATATATTAAATCTATTAACATATTATTATATATATATATATCTGTGTGTATATATTATTTTATCATAATATATATATATATATTATATATATATAGAGAGAGAGAGATAGAGAGAGCGAGAGATAGAGAGAGAGAGAGCGAGAGAGAGAGAGAAGAGAGAGAGAGGAGAGAGAGAGAGAGAGAGAGAAAACAAGGTCATTTTGATGGTATAATTAAATACACGAAAGAGAAGTCCTAGAACGTATTTGCTAAAATGCAATTTATCCTCATAAATATTGGAATGGTGTTTATACTTTATGAAACAAGATGCCCTCAATATATCTCAATCCTTTGTAACAATTTTCTCGTTTTATTGCTTTTAGTCTGTTGGTTTTTCAGAAAGTCGGAGACGACAATAATCGAAAGACAGAGATCAAAACAGGAAGGATAAAAACTAAATAAAATACGAGGGTAATCCAAAAAGTAAGGTCTCCAAAGTGCTAGGGACACATGGAAAATGTTCGTGCGTCTGTTGGAAACGCTCTCATGTCTATTGTGTATGCGCGTTTGCATGTGCCTGCTCTTGCACGCATCTCACTGCCACGCCCAATCTTGGCTTGGCAGTCGCTTCTGATGAAGCTCCCGATTGACTCTACCGCCAAATGTGAAATTCACGCAGTTATCGACCTTAGAACGCAAAAGGTCTTAAACCGTTTAAATTTAATCGCCAATTAACGGAAGTGTGTGGTGAGTAGTGCATGAATGTCACAAATACCCGCTAATGGTACAGGGGATTTGCAACGACGACGAGGTTCAACACTTCCTCAAGAACATATAAAAAAACGCTGCAACGTTTTCAAATATGCATCGACGGAAATGGCGATTATGTAGAAAGATTCTACATCCAGATTACAACTGCAGTCGAGCCACCATTTGTGACAGATCCGGGACGTATGCACGGTGTTGAATTGTTGTGTCGTGAAGAGCCAGGATGTTGGTAGAATGGAAATTCAGGCACCCGGATATAGGATGACCGCCGCCTTAAAAATTGCGGTATGCCACGACGGTTGGCAGAACAAATTCGGACATGCTGCGAGCCTTTTTGAGTCTTCGACAACAATAAACGTTTCTGTGATTTCTAAATATTTTGGAGACCTTTTTTCGGATTAACCCTCCTATGATAATGAGAATACTTAATCTTCCTTCGACACTTGACTTTTCAGACGCATTGGCAAATATTCATCTTAAATTTTGTATGTTTATTTGCGCGACCTGAACTTTCAGAACCCCCCCCCCATCTAAAATTTTTGTTTTTAATCTTTTTTTTTTTTTCAACGGATTATTATCGATTCCACATAAATCTATCTGATAGTAAAAACAAAATTTAAAAAAGTTCTTTATTTTTCGAGTTTTCAGAGGTGCTCATTTCCCCGTATAAGTTTATAGTAAATCGACCCCCCCCTCATATCGGAACCGCTCGATAATAAATAATTTGGGTTCTGTTTTTTCTGGGCCACCCTAACTTTGACACCCTTGCGCCAGTTTCCTTTCGAGCGGTTCCGATATGGGGGGGGGGTGATTTACTATAAACTTATACGGGGAAATGAGCACCCTGAAAACTCGAAAAATAAATAATTTTTTCGAATTTTTTTTCACAGTCTGATAGATTGGTGTGTAATGGATAATAATCCATTGAAGGAAAAATAAAATAAATAAATAAACATTTCTTTTTAGCGGTTCCGATAAGGGGGATCGGTTTACGATAAACTTATACGGGGAAATGAGCACCCCTGAAAACTCGAAAAAAAAATAACTTTCAAGAATTTAAAAAAAAATCTGATAGATCGGTGTGTAATGGATAATAATCCATTGAAGGAAAAATAAATAAAATAAATAACATTTTCTTTTTAGCGGTTTCGATAAGGGGGGGTCGGTTTACGATAAACTTATACGGGGAAATGAGCACCCCTGAAAACTCGAAAAATAAATAACTTTTTTTAATTTTTTTTTCACAGTCTGATAGATTGGTGTGCAATCGATAATAATCCATTGAAAGAAGAAAAGAAAATTAAAAAAAAAAAATTTTAGATGGGGGGGGGTCTGAAAGTTCAGGTCCACCGTTATTTTTCTTCTTTTTTTCTTCTTTTTTTGGCTGTAACCAGGGAATTAGTTCGTCTATCTATGTGGCTGATAGCTAAAGAGACTACTAAAAGGAATTTGAAATGGAAACAATATTCCATTGACAAATGGTAATGTTAGTCTTTTCTATTTTGTGTTTCTTTGACTCACTTTCCGGAGAGGTGTTGAAAAATCGATGATAATAACCTGAGACGTTTTTATCATGGCTGCAGCACGAAAGGAACAAGTTGGAAGCTGATCAGATTGTTAAAGTCAACTATAAACACAGCATCAAGTTTTATTACACACGCCATATTGTTTTTTTCAGCCTCGTTTTCGCTGTTTCATTTCTTTAGTTTTTCTGTTTCTCGTACAAATCGGATTGTTTATTTTATCTTATTTCATTTCGTTCATTTTGGCCTCCAATTTTATCTTCTTTGTTCATTTATTTAAATTCGAGCTGTTGGCTTTTCTAAACTGATTATAAATCGTGTTTGAATGCTTAAAATTTTCCATGAATTTGATGAATGTTTTAGTAGAATGATTTGGTTGTAAAATCTACAAAGGGTGAATAACATGTTGAATACTAAGACAAGAGAAATTAATAGGCGATTTGGTTTGGTTTGTTTTATGGCATATCAACCTCAGTGGGTCATTTAATACCGATAAAGTTTTGAAATTAATTAATTCTTATTGGATACACAATTTTTTTATAAATACATTTTTCTATTTAAACCATAGATAGGACCCTAACAGGTACTACCACTCCGGGTCAGAGTGGACCAGCGAGCAATGGTGATGAAGGGGTGCTCCACATTCCCCAAACCTCCAAAACTGGAACCTCACCATCAGATAGAGTTTAACGTCATTCCCATGACATGTAAACCCTTCTTCTAGCACCCATATGATAAAAAGGGGTTGTGGCTTGCCATAAGGGCAATAGGGTTGGGAAAATCATATAGGTGCTAGGGCTTGACGTGACCAGCCGATTGATTGGAGGGGGTCTCTCCGACCGCCCGTCTAGCCTAAGTGGAGTGCTGCAGGCCATGGACTGCTCATCCACCAAAACTCCGTCCTTAAGCATCATGGGTCAACAACCACGGTCAACAGGTGGTCCCATTTGGGGGAGTCTTACCCCTCTGCAGAGGTGCAGTCGGTGTATTCTAACGCCCCAGCCGACAGAACGGAAGTGATTTGGATAGGAATATTTGTTAGTTTAAGACAATTTTAAATTTTAAATCCAGAGTTTCATATGTAATTTTCAATAACTATTCCATACTAGTTAACTTGTTTTTGGTTATTTCTCTGAATTTCTAAGTTGAGGCTTGAGAATTTGTGTTATTTGGATTATCCGGACAATTTTCCTCATCTTTATTGTTTTATCTCCCCAAGTTTTCAGCCGATGTGCTCGCCGGTCTTCTTCAGGTATTTCTTGTCGAACTTGGGAACCTTCTTTGACTCGGAACCATTCCCGTCGAACATGAGAGCCTTCATGGAACTTAGAACCGAACCCTCTATTCAAATTACAGGGGTAGATTGTTTTCATTCCGTTAACTATGACTACGTTAAGTATTCTATGTTATTATCGTCCTTGGCCAGGATTGAACCTGCAGCCTCGAGATGATTATCACTTAGAACTGTATTAACACAACCCTTATATTCATTGTGCCATATGTCCAACTGGATAATTCAGAGTGAATTTTTGGAACTTATAAACCTAATGTTCTATTTACCTAGAATATTTATCTTTTATACTAATGTATTTTTACCTTGACTAATATTACGTTTAAATCTAATCTAGCTTTTTTAATTATACGTTCTCATACTCTATTCATATCTATACTTGGTCTACTTACGAGGTTGCTATACAGGTTGCACATGTTAACATATGAGCGCATTCTTTGAGGCGTCTTTTTCCCCAATCTTCTATTATCTTACAAACACGTAATATGAGTCAAGGTAAAAAAAAGTCATACATAAGTATAAAAAGGTAAATATTGTCTTTTGTTATTTTTTAATGTTCATCAAAGAGAACCACGCACTTACTAAATGTTAGTAAATGTAAAAAAAAAACAACAAAAAAAAAACATGAGCATAGTGTGTTGGGATGTGGAGACTTACATAAAATTTCTTCGTTTTGTTGTTTTTATTAAGATGTTTTTTGTTTGCTCGTGAGTCAACAGTTTGGGGGGGGGTGTTCTCGTGAGGGAGTGGCTAATGTGCTGGAGTGCGACATCGTTGTAAGCGAGTTCGAATTCAAATAGCACTATTATGTTCAATTTCGGATTGATACTCTTAGGAAAGGTATGAATCCCATTAATCCCCCCGCTAATGGTTTAAATAGTAACTACTGTTCTTATACAATGATGGTATTTGGTATTAGATAAACCACGAAGAGTTGCTATGCCATTAAACAAAGAAACCAAAACCAAATCAAAGGTTAGCGACACTAGTCAAAATAATTCCAAGAATAATAACAATGTTACAATCAGCGTCTGTATATGCATATAAGTAAGTAAAATAAAGTCGACGGGGCGGCCTAAAGTCGGTATCAGCCAGTCAGCGAAGGAGTCTATCCCCTTTTTAATAGCGCTAGACAAAGGAGATTGTTTTTAGCATCTGAGGTGGAGCGCCACACCTACCATCAACTCATTACTTTACCGCACAGATCCCTGTGCTACTCATACGCTGAGTTGGCGAGGGTGGGTATCGAACTAGGAACCTTGTGGTTTCTAGCCGAACGCTCTACCGACTGAGCTAACCAAAATACCATAATATTATAAACGTCCATGTTTACTGTGTTGTTTGTCAATCGGGGGATACTGGGAATATTGAAACAAACGTTTTCAAGACCGGATGATAATATCAAGGAAATATAGAAATACTTCCCATATTTTAAACTGTCACTATTTATCTATCTCAGTCTGTTCATATTCATCTATCTATCTATCTATCTATCTATCTATCTATGAAAAATGAATGGAAGTGAATCCGACGGTGTGAAATAAATATTTAGAAAAAACAAACACATGATGTAAAAATGTGTTTGTTTTTCCTAAATATTTATTTCACACTGTCGGATTCACTTCCATTCTTTTTTCATATTGTCTTTTGAAAAAACAAAAATACCTGGATTTCTACATCTTATCCGGTGAACATCGTGGTCTACAGTGCTGGGATTTTTGAACTTTTTGATACTTTCTTATCCATTTTTATACACATTTACATCAAACTCTTTTGAGTTTTCTTTGTGGACTATAATGCTCCTGATTTATTAAAATAAAATTTAAAAAAAATTATTTTATTTTATTTTCAAAACAGAATACGCATTTTCTAAATTAAATTTTTTTTTTAAATTAAAAAAAAAAATTCCGGCTATAATATTGAACGTTTCATCTGCACCACTTTCGTCTCATAACGGTCCGCTTTCACCGTTCTCTCTATCATACACAACTATCTATCTATCTATCTATCTATCTATCTCTCTGTTCATATCTATCTATCTATTTATCTATCTATTCATCTTCTCAGTCTATCTATATATCAATCGGTCTATTTATTAATATCAATCTAGACAACAGCGAGAGAGAGAGAGAGAGAGAGGGAGAGAGAGAGAAGAGAGAGAAGAGAGAGAGAGAGAGAGAGAAGAATAGAACAAATTAAGAGATATCCGGTAGTTCCACACCGTTCCTGTTTATAGAATCTTACCCCAATGGTGCAAGCGAACTTAAGCAAGTGGCAATGATAGCTAATGTATAAACATTTTTCTTAGATATGATCATAATATGGACAAGTACGCTCCATGCTTTTGCTGTTGAAATCTTTTAATGACTGTTGAATCTTTAATTGCTTTTACAGAGAACTGCTCATTTCATGTTATATCAGTTGGCTGGTTAGTCGCTTGGCTTTATGGCATGTCAACCCTTGGGTTATTTTATGCCGAAGATGTTTTGTTTTATTCATTTTTGTTGAGTATTCATGTTGTGGACTAGCCTGGTGTACCTTGTATAGAGAGTGAATGCACTGATCCGTGACTATTCATACACGGCTGTCTGAAAACATCGGAGTGATAACAGGGACTGCAAGGATTACGGAACCATTACGCGAACCGTCTTCCTCGAGGTTTTAGCACTCTGTTGCGAGTTACTATATGTCTGATGCACATGTAGTTTGAATGTACCAGTAGTATACTGAATACTGTATGATCGAGTAGACAAAAAGTGACCACCTTAGGATTCAAAAACATACGTGGAGGTTTTTCCTTGCCATTTCGAGTTATTGCAACAGTTTTGGCAACATTATTTTTTTAGAGATCAAAAATGAAATAGAATCATAATATTTAGGTGAGGTACCTGTTGTGTAATGGTTATCGTTGTTGAAAATGGACACCGTGACACGAGTTCAAATCTTAAATGAGGCTGGTTGCATTTCGCATACTGCTATTAC
>CM042153.1:108763795-108816295 GCA_023376005.1 Doryteuthis pealeii
GCATCGAAAGAGCAACTGGCCAGAGACGCATGTGGTAGTCACGGAAAATAATTCATACCGTGACGGTATAGAACTACACCTGGTCCCGTGACCAGTATAGGACCACACCCCTCAAGGGGCGCCCCAGACACTGGGCAATAAACCCAACCCTGCCTCTTTAAATCAAGGGAGCAGGTGTTGCCTTAGGTGATGGCCCCCCTGGGATCAACGATGTTAACTTGTAAGGTCCAGCGGCCGAAGCTCACTGGAACCCCGGTCGAAACCGGTTAGATATGTTGGCCATATCTACATACTAATAATATGCAAGTAAATTTATGTATACAACAAATAGCGGTTTACAGTGTGAACGGACAGGCTAATTTGCATATTGATATTAAAAATTTGGTTTTAATAAATATGTATTTAGTATTATTGATTTGGTTTTATCTTAATGAATACAAGCAAAAATCTCGAGGGAAAATCTTAAAAGATATCGCTTAACAAGAAAAATTAACTGTAATCTTATTCTTTACCCCCTGATTTAACTGAATAGTTAAATTAGGAAAATTTAGCAATGAAATACCGGAGTGATGGAAAAGTAACTTTCATTTCTTCTATTTTTCGATTATACCCCCCTCTGTTTCAAATCTTTTTATCTGCAGTCTGGTTTAGTTTCATTAGTCTTTCTAATTTAATATAATATTTTATTACATTAAAACTAAAATACTTGCACTCTGTTTCAAATCTTTTTATCTACCTTCTTATTTAGTTTCATTAGCCTTTTTAATTTAATATAATATTTTATTACATTAAAACTTAAATACTTGCAATCGGTTTCAAATCTTTTTATCTGCATTCTGATTTAGTTTCATTCGTCTTTCTAATTTAATATAATATTTTATTACATCAAAACTTAAATACTTGCACCCTACGGAGGGTGCATATATTTGCTAGTGCTATTTAAATCAATCAATCAATCAATCTGGTCGACATCAGTGTCAGAATTTGGAAGTTCCAAAAACAAGCGGTGGAGCCAGTGCATTATTGTCGAACTCACTGAAACCATTGACAAAATCTATTTGCCGATTATTCAAAACGAGGCAAATTCATTTGTCTGTCTAGGACCATTACTGCAGAATTGCTATTGTTTATGCTAAATAATCACACAAAAAGTGCCACAATGAGATCAATAAAATTTCCTTTATTTTTTTCTTTTGAAGAGAACTGTTTTATGAAAGTCAATATTTTGTACGCCACAAAGTAATGACTCAGCAAGGTGAGTAAATTATTAGCTTTTACGACTGCCGCCATTTTCCAGTATCAAGCAAGTGAATTAGATAAAAAAATGAAAATGTTTGGGAGCGGAGGTGGGGGTCTTATGGTTTTACTTCCTGTTTGAAAAAAAGTATCTTCAAAGATGCTGACCTTATGATGAATAAATGAGGTTATATATCTGAATTTTTGAGATGCAGCTTGATAATTTGCATTATCTAGATTTTTCGGACAGTTGTCCTCATCTTTATTGCTAATTACCCAACATGTCGGCCGATGTTCCCTCCGACCTTCTTCATGGCTTTCTTGACATTTTTCAGATGAGGCTTGATAAGTTCTAATATCTAGATTTTCTGACAGTTGTCCTCATCTTTATTGCTATATACACTACGTTTCGGTCGATGCGCTCTCCAGCCTTCTTTTGGGGGATTTTGGTATTTTTCAGATGAGGCTTGATTATTCGTATTATTTAGATTTTTCGGACAGTTGTCCTCATCTTTGTTGCTATTTACCCAACGTGTCGGCCGATGTTCCCTCTGGCCTCTTCAAGGGTTTCTTAAAATTTTGCAGATGAGGCTTGATAATTTGTATTATCTAGATTTTTTGGGACTGCTGTCCTCATCTTATATATACACAACATTTCAGCCGATGTTCCCTCTGGTCTTCTTCAGGTGTTTCGTATCAAATTCTGGAACAAGAAAATCGCAATATGAGTTAAGGTAACAAATCATTCATAATAAATATAAATGTAAATTCTAGGTAAGAGAGCATTAGGTTTATAGGTTCCTAAATACTTACATAGAATTATCCAATTGTACACATGGCGTAACGAATATAAGGGTTGGGTTAATACATTTCTAAATGACAATCATCTGTAAGTTGCTGGTTCAATCCTGACTACAGGCGAAACAAAATATTTTACATAGCTTTAACACTTCTAACCGGTCTTGGTTAACGGAATGAGAACCCAATACCCCTGTAGGGGATCATCTTCCTTTTGCTGGAAGAGTTATCTTCTCGCTGCGTTGCTGTTTATTCCCACTAGGGGGACCTGGTAGTTAAGCGCGTTCATTGAAACTTGTCTTCCTCTTTCAGCTGGACGCTTCTCAACGAACTGCTATGGGCTAGAGTCTATCTACCCCCTTCTCGGTGGGCTTTTGCCCCCCCCCCCTTACATTACTGTAAGTCTTTATACAGCATGGACTATCCTTTAGTTCCATATCTGTAACATTTATATGTTAGGTACATTTGGGTATCTTGTTTATACCTAAATATTGTATATGTATTTACATGTTCTATTCTCCTGTACATTATGTATCTTATCGTTTCCATGTGCTGTTATATATATTAAATGTTTTGTCTCACAACGTGTCAGAATTATATATTATTCAATTATCAACTTTGAACCTTACACCCCGATTAAATAAAGAGTTCGGTTCGAACTTCCGCGAAAACTCCCGATTACAACATGAAGGCTCTTGAGTTCGACATGAACCTGAAAAAGGTCGGATTGCAAATCGCACATAATTTTATAATAGATAACAATGAAAATGAGGACAAAGCAGTTTGCATAAAAACCAACATACCTAACATAAAAATCCTCTCATAATTGAATAAACAATAAATGAACGAATGAATAAATCCAAATTGACAAAACTAAACACAGATTTTGGTTTGTTTTACGGCATATCAACCTCAGTGGGTCATTTAATGCCGATAAAGTTTTGAAATAAATCAATTCTTAATGGATAATACAATTTTTTATGAATACATTTTTCTATTTAACCCATATATGGGACCCTAACAGGTACTACCACTCCGGGGCAGAGTGGACCAGGGAGCAATGGTGATGAAGGGGTGCTCCACATTCCCCAAACCTCCAAAACTGGGACCTCACCATCAGATAGAGTTTAACGTCATTCCCAGGACATGTAGACCCTCAGTCACCGCCTTCTAGCACCCATAGATAAAAGGGGGTTGGAGCTTGACATAAGGGCAATAGGGTTGGGAAAATCATATAGGTGCTAGGGCTTGACGTGACCAGCCGATTGATCGGAGGGGGCCTCTCCGACCGCCCGTCTAGCCCAAGATAGGGTCAAAGTGGAGTATTGCAAGTCATGAACTGCTCATCCACCTGGGCTCTATCCTTAAGCATCACGGGTCGCCACCCACGGCCAACAGGTGGCCCTATTGGGGGAGTCTTACCACTCTGCAGAGGTGCAGTCGGTGCATTCTAAAGCCCCAGCCGACAGGGCGGAGAACAGAATGTGAGCTTAGTTAAGTAAGTTAGCAGTTAAGCGGGAGACATCATGAGGTAGACATCGTCCCTGTTTCGCTCTAGCGGCGGTGGAGAAGTCTGGTACTAAATAAAGAAAAGTGATCACTTAAAATATAAGCCTTATGTTGTCCTTGTAAACTAATGGCGAACCAGCTTCTACAGGATCAGAACTAAGAAGAAAAAATAAAGTCAGAGCAGCATCTTTAGAACAGACAGACCAGTTAGAAGAATATCCCAGCTACACAAGAAACAGAAATAAGGTAGCAGCCAGCTAGCCGAGCTACTCCAGTCAGAAAGTAAGTAAGATAGAAACTTTACTTATGCGGGGTTCCTATACGAATTCCTCTAATGCATCTCTCAATGCCTCCCACCTTTCTCAACATCTCATGAGAAACTTCTCCCCATTATATACCCAGCAGATGAAGTGTGTATCTAACACTGCCACTCGACCGATGTCTTGTTTTGTGTTGCGAGCTAAAATTTGAGCTAAGAGTGAGCTTCAGATACTGTGACAGAGAACACGAGGTGAGTGGTGAACGTCAAGGCCTGCCGTATTCTCGAAGGAAGCGGGCTAGGCTTTGCCTGACATGTCGGACTGTAGAATCGAACCCGCTTCCTTCAGAATGCAAACATTGTCACCGAAGTCGAGAAGCTACAGTCCCGGATGTAAGCGCCAGGTGCCCGGATGATAGCTATGAGGATTCCGGCGGTCGGTTTTGGCTCGAGAATTTCGTGTGTGGGGCGCAGACACCCGGGGTGTTGAGGGAGAAATTAGTACAAGTAGAGGTGAGGTGACGACAGGAGTGAGTTGCGATTTTGAGTTGTTGAAGATTTTACGACGACGGATTTTTCAGCTGCTGAAGATTTTTGAGTTGATAAAGATTTTTTGACGGCGACGACATTGTCAACAAGTCGAATATTTATTATTTTTCCCCTCTATTTTTTTATTTCTCATTCTAGAGATACGTTAATAAGTTCGTTAAAAAACATGTAAGTTTCAAAATTTATTACGTCAAAAAATATCATTCATAAAAATAAAAATAAACATTAAAACATTACTGCACGTAATTCATTACATTCTATCTTATTATTTTTATACAATTCAGTATTTTTCTCATTAAAAAAAAAACCCTAACAAAAAGATAACGTTCTTTTTTTTGGGAGGTTGGGGTGCTGGAATGGATTAATGGCATTTCAGTTTATTTTAATGAGGAAGTTTGATTTGATATACGAGGAAATTAAGTTACTAGCGGAACAAATTAAAATCCTGGGGATGATGGGGGTACGACTTTATTGCTATTACTCTCGTATTTTCTCGGAATTGGGAAAGGTATGAATCGAATCTATCTCTTCTTCTTCTCATTCTAGACATGGTGTAAATAGTAGAGCCCACTGGATTCGTTAGCATTTGTAAGGCAACTTGTCTAGGAGAAGGAAAAGTGAATTAAATCCAGCTGTAAAAGTAGCAATATCTACGCAGTGGCTTAATGGAATAATATTTGCCCCCAAACCCTCATTTCATTGGGCCGAAGCGATGATAGCGATTATTCCAGTGACGAGGAAGTGAAATCTGTAGTGAAGAAGTGGCTCAAAGAAGAGTCAACAGAATTTTACGGGGCAGGGATACATACTCTCATTCGAAGGTGGAACATTGCTATTGAGAGAAACAGTGACTATGTGGAGAAGTAGTGATGTGATCCACAGAGGACCAGCTTCATTTTGATGTATGATACACGTTCCTGTGTTGGTAATTATACCTGTCCTAAACAAAATTGCATTACATTTTGACTCACCTATGTGGAGAAGTAGGGATGTGATCTACAGAGGGCCAGCTTTATTTTTGACGTATGATACACGTTCCTGTGTTGGTAATTATACCTGTCCTAAACAAAATTGCATTACATTTTGACTCACCTATGTGGAGAAGTAGGGATGTGATCCACAGAGGGCCAGCTTCATTTTGATGTATGATACACGTTCCTGTGTTGGTAATTATACCTGTCCTAAACAAAATTGCATTACATTTTGACTCACCTATGTGGAGAAGTAGGGATGTGATCCACAGAGGGCCAGCTTCATTTTGATGTATGATACACGTTCCTGTGTTGGTAATTATACCTGTCCTAAACAAAATTGCATTACATTTTGACTCACCTATGTGGAGAAGTAGGGATGTGATCCACAGAGGGCCAGCTTCATTTTGATGTATGATACACGTTCCTGTGTTGGTAATTATACCTGTCCTAAACAAAATTGCATTACATTTTGACTCACCTATGTGGAGAAGTAGGGATGTGATCCACAGAGGCCAGCTTCATTTTGATGTATGATACACGTTCCTGTGTTGGTAATTATACCTGTCCTAAACAAAATTGCATTACATTTTGACTCACCTATGTGGAGAAGTAGGGATGTGATCCACAGAGGGCCAGCTTTATTTTGACGTATGATAAACGTTCCTGTGTTGGTAATTATACCTGTCCTAAACAAAATGGCATTACATTTTGACTCACCTATATGGAGAAGTAGGGATGTGATCCACAGAGGACCAGCTTTATTTTGACGTATGATACATGTTCCTGTGTTGGTAATTATACCTGTCCTGAACAAAAAGGCATTACTTTTTGACACCCCTATGTGGAGAAGTAGGGATGTGATCCACAGAGGACCAGCTTTATTTTGACGTATGATACATGTTCCTGTGTTGGTAATTATACCTGTCCTGAACAAAAAGACTATCATCTCTTAGGCCCCATGAAAAAGGGTTGGAGAGGTAAACATTATTCCAGTGACGAGGAAGTGAAATATTTAATGAGGAAGTGACTCAAAGAAAAGTCAACATAATTTTATGGGGCAGAGAAACATGCTTTCATTCGAAGATGGAACATTGCTATTGAGAGACAATGGTGACTATGAAGAGAAGTAGGGATGTGATCCACAGAGGGCCAGCTTTATTTTGACGTATGATACATGTTCCTGTGTCAGTGAATATACCTGTCCTAAACATAATTGCATTACTTTTTGACTTAACCTCGTATATACGTGTGGGGGGTGGGGTCTGTTCAAGGATGCGGAGCACAGTCCCTTCTAATTAGTTACCAATTCACGTCAAGACCAGGTGGATGTGACTCGAGATATTGAAATTGGTTTAAGACTTTCCGAGTCGATTTTTCAAGCAGTCTGTGCTCTTAAAGAGGCTCTATTGTGTTCGCTGATAATAGAGAATGCATATTTCGTTTATCAAATTCGCATTTCTTCAACAGAAGGTATTGCAAGATGAGAACGGTGCTACAATTAAGGAACACGAGTATTATTATATAGATGATTACATTTCCGTGAATGGCTGAACCCGGAACTTGCTAGCTGCATATCGCCGTCCTATATTCCCGCTCTGGATTTAGAAGTGTATTTCTGAATAGACCTCTTACGTAGTTTTTGGTTTTAAATAGTGTCTATTTGACCATTTCCAGAGATCGACGTCGTTCGTTTGTCGAATATTTAATTAATATTCGCAATTCTGGAGAGAGAGAGAGAAAGAGAGAGAGAGAGAGAGAGAGAGAGGGGATAATTATATTAACTAGTGGCACCTGCGGATATAACACAGTATGATAATCTAACTATTATAACATTTTATATGTATACTTAAGAGCTATTGAAAATAGTTCAATTTGTAAAAAGTATAACAATCTTGATTAAACGCCCTCTCGCCCTCTTCCTTTTTTTTCATTCTTTTCATTTTTTCATTCCATTCCATTCAAACAGATTAGCGTTATCGCTTCCACGCTCTCGCTACCCATCATTCTATCTTTTTCCCCTATTCTTGCTTTCTTTCCTTTATTTCTTCCTCCCTACCCAAACACCTATCCTACCAACTAAGAAGCTTGTCTTGATTGGAAAGAGTGTTAAAATATGACAAACGCAGTTAGGTACTTCCATATTCGTGTATAGACTAGCAGGACCTGTGGATAAACCACAGTATGGAAATTTAATTATTACAAAGTTTGATATGTTTACTTAAGAGCTACTGCATTACTTCAAATGTATAATGATCTTGATTTAACTCTCTCTCTCTCTCTCTCTCTCTCTCTCTCTCTCTCACTCTCTCTCACTCTCTCTCGCTCACTCTTTACAAATAGTTCAATATCTAATAAAAGTATAATAATCTTGATTGATGATTTAACTAACCCTCTAACATTCCTTCTTTCTTTCCTTCTTATCATATTTTCATTATTTTCAATTTAAACAGATTAGCGTTATCGTTTCCGCGTGCTCACTCCCTCTCTCTATCTTCCACTACTCTCCTTCTTTCGTTCCCTCTTTCTTTCTTTCTTTTTTATTATATTTTTTCTATGTAACATATATTTTTTCTCCCCTTTATTTTTTTATAATACAATTATTTAGCTGAGGTGACGACACTCATAATAAATAAGATTTCGGTGGATAAGTAACACCAGATAATCAGGATTTAGATTCTTGCATTTCATTTTGGACGATTTGGACTGTCTCGTTTTTAACCAGAGGGTGTTGCAAGATGATAACGGTCGTACAATTAAAGAACGCGAGTATTATTATATAGATGATTAAATTTCTGCAAATGGCTGAACGCGGAACTTAATTACATCCTAGCTGCATATCGCCGTCCTCTATTCCCGCTCTGGATTTAAAAGTGTATTTCTGAATAGACCTCTCACGTAGTTTGCGGTTTTAAAGAGTCTCTGTTTGGCCATTTCCCCGAGATCGACGCCGTTTGCAGATAAAAGAGAATGCATACTATGCGTGTCAAATATTCGCTAAGTAATCACAATTCTGAAGAGATCTCTCTAAGAGAAGATAATAATATTAATGATTAAATTTCTGTGAATGGCTGAACCTGACATTGCTAGTTTCATATCACCGTCCTATATTCCCGCTCAGCATTTAGATGTGTCGGTGAAGTGTGTCCGTGTAAATAGTTTGTAAACATTAACGCAATTAGTGCAGTCGGTCATTTAGACAAGGAAATCAGTCATGCTTAGCGGTTTGTGTGATGAAATTTAAAAGCTAGAGAAACACGCTTTACACCCAATCAGAGCCGGTTACATTGCTCGGATGGTTAGGCGGGCTTTCATACGAACGAGTGTGTCTTAATTAAGAATCTCTCAGCCGGCAATTTACAACATGTATTGACGATTAAATTGATTTTACCCGCCGACTGTGGTTGTCGTTTAATCGAGCGAGAAAAAAAAAGAAAAAAAGTTCCCTATATCCGAAACGGAAAAGAGTGAATTAATAAAATTAGAACTTTGAATACTGACGGAAGAAAGAAAGGTTGATATCACAGCTCTGCAATACAAAAGTAATTCAGGTGTCAGTATTTATATTAAGTGGTTTATGAACACACGCGCGCCAGGGTAGGTCGATTTTTCACTTTTTAAAAGATATCAAATTATCCATCTATGCGAAAGTTGTGCGTTGGTATATTGAATACTGATACCAAAAAATTAGATCTTTTATTTGCACAGAGCGTTCGGCTAGAAACCACATGGTTCCTAGTTCGATACCGGCCCTCTCCAACTAAGCGTATGAGTAGCACAGGGATCTGTGCGGTAAAGTAAGGAGCTGATGGTAGGTGTGGCGCTCCACCTCAGATGCAAAAACAATCTCCTTGGTGTAGCGCTAGGGAAAAGGGGATAGACTTCCTAGCTGATTGGCTGACACCGACTTTAGGCTACCCCGGCGACTTATGAGTAGCACAAGGATGTGAGTGGTAAAGTAAGTAGCTGATGGTAGGTGTGGCGCTCCACCTCAGACGCAAAAACAATCTCCTTGGTCTAGGGCTAGGGAAAAGGGGATAGACTCCCTCGCTGATTGGCTGATACCAACATTAGGCTGCCCCGACGACTTTACTTACTTACTTACTTACTTGCACCATTGTTTGAAGAAATAGCATTAAAGATCGTCTACTAAAATGTACTGAAAATCTTTGTTTTCGCAAAATTTAGCCTTTGGAAATGTGCAACCATTCATTCAGCACCTCTTTCACATCTTCATGCATCATGCTTGTCCGGCTACTTTTAAACTTCTGTAGGGACTGTTGTTGTTTGGTGTTTGTGTAGTTGTGAAGATCCGAGTTTTGAGCCCCACAAATTAAATGTATAAGTCTACGGAAATGTAGTTTCCGTAGAAAACAAAAAAAGAAGACAAAATTGATAAAAGAAACAAATTTTATATACAATAATTTACAATTGGTATATTCTATTGTTCTTTCAGTGGTGTTGGAGACTCTGTGTGTCTGTACGTAGTTGTGTTTGTAAAGTGCTCATGTATTGTTTATATTTGTGTGATTGGATATGTCAAATTGTAGCAGTTTTGATAAAACAATATCTGTGATTGAAACTTGTGTCGTATTGAGTAGGAGAGAGAGAAAATATGAAACGAAAAAAATAGACGGACCCGTTGAGTCGTATTTTATGTCTTCGGACAGCGTCCTCTCTCCATTGTGTCGAGTTATGGGAGCATCCGCTCCCACTCTGTCGAGTTAGGAGCATCCACTCCGACTCTGTCGAGTTGGGGAGAGCGTAAGCTCTATGGGCCTTTTTATAATTTTCTTTTGTCATTGTCTACGTGATTATTAAGTTAAATTTAATATTGGAATTTTCAAATATCAGCTGTTTTCTAAGGACGTAAATATCGGATGATTTTACAACAATCCGATAGCATACATATTTTGAATGGAATTTAAACCATTGTTTCTATTGTTCCTAAAATATTTCCAAACTAATATTTATTCGATTCTCTTTTGTTTGCAAAATTCTAAACTTAACTTATACAATTGAAAAATTACTTGTTTTAGAAAACTTAATTATTTTAATGTATTCAATTCCACATGCACGTAAATAGGGGCCAAAGTCCCCATACTTCTCTATTCTACGTGCGAGTGAACTTTCCTTGTATTGTGCTAACCCCCCCCTCCATGAACTTTACCCCATGACATTACGTTTGACCTAAGAAGTCGGGTCACTGCTCTTTCTTCTTCCTTGGTGCATAATGCGAGTGGGGTGGCCATTACACTGTAAATACAGAAATGCTAAATGGCACGATCGGGACCACACTTTATTCATTTGGCAGAAACAGTGTCAACTATGAGTACGCATTCACAGAACGCAATGTGACAATAATAAAGATATGTCATGGCGAAAGTGCGGATAATTTGTGATTCTCCCTCGTGTTTACCCAACCCCTCAGCCACTAACAAGTTTCGATCCAAGGTCTATTTGTAAGCCAGGACCACTGGTGTAAATTAAAAAAATTCATTCTCCTATACTGGTTGCATATTAAGGCTAAAGTGCCTACTCTGTCCTTCTATTTATCCATAGCTCGGAGAGCATAATTTGATTTGTACCTTTCCCAAAGGTAGATATTTACCCAACCTGGTTTGGTTTGGTTTGGTTGGTAGGGTTTTACGGCATGTCAACCCCTTGGGTTATTTTATGCCAAATACTTCCATTGCTAAAAAAATGTTTAATGCTGACAAAGTTATGAAATAATTTCATTTTTATTAATGGAGAATACAATTTTGTTTATAAACTCATGTTTTCTATTTAACCCATAGATGGGATTACCCAACCTGTTTTCCACAGCTAGGATGTGACACATGACTGTAAGTGAGTTCCACCCAGTGTGGATCGAACACTATTCTATAGAATCCAGGATGGAGTGCGTGAAATCCAGAACACACTGGGTACTTTAAATTTACTTACGTGTTTGTCAAGTTCTTTTTATCAAATTTATGAAAACTATGATCAACGGGTTTTGTGTTGTGTTAGGTTGGTTAGCTGGTTGGCTGGATTTTACGGCATATCAACCCTTGTTGGCTTATTATATGCCGAAAACGTTTTTGTTTTATTCATTCTTGTTGAGTATACAAATTTCTTTGTTAAATTCATTTTGATCTATTCAACCCATAGTTGTGAGCCTAACATGTAATACCACTCCGTGTCAGAGTGGACCCGGGCGTAATGGTAATGACGACGTACTTCGCACTCCCCAGAGCTCCAGAATTGGAATCTCAACACTAGATACACTTTAATATCATACCCACGACACTGTCTTCGTTTTTTGTTTTTGTATTTTTGTTGTCGCTATTAACGTTATGTCCTTATTATGTGGTACGCTGTTCTGGGCATGTTACACGAGTACCCAGGTTCACCCACCAAAAAACAAACAGAACTTACTTTAGTTTCATAGATAGCACTATGTAGGAGTTTATTTTAGCTTAGAATTTGCTAATGTGGTTTGGAGTCCAAGACTAATCAAGAACATAAAACTCATTGACGGAGATCAGAGAAGAGCTACTATGGTATTGAATGATTTAAAAACCTTTCGTATGAAGAAAGACTTAGGAAGATTGAATTACCAAGTTTGGTTTATCGACGTACAAGAGGGGATATGATTGAAGTCTACAAATATACACATGGTTTATTCAACGAACTTTGACTTTCTAAACATTGCTCAAAATATCAATACCAGGGGTCATAAATTAAAACTCTTTAAAAGAATTTTGTAAAGTAAAAGCAGGACAAAATTATTTTAGTAACAGATTGGTGAATACATGGAATAAACTACCATCATCAATAGTGAATGCCTCATCTCTAAACTCCTTTAAGGCAATGTTAGATAATCTGTTGAAAGATATAAATATTCTGTGGAAGATGAATGTTTATAAAGAACAGCTTACAGGTCTCAGACCTAATAGACTAGCTGATAAATTATTATTATTATTATTATTATTATTATATTATTTTATTATTATTATTATATGTCTATCAAATCGTGTATTAGGTAAACTCGCGGAAATTTTGCCTTATGAGTATTCAGCAGAAATATCCTGAACACAAACAAACGTGCCAGGAGTCTCGACCCTGGGGAGATCAGGCAGACAAACAGACAGACAGAGGCAGAAACAGACACAGATATATATATATATATAGATAGATGGATAGATAAATAAATAGACAGAGAGAGAGAGAGAGAGAGAGAGAGAGAGAGAGAGAGAGGAGAGGGGGTGGGGAGAAGGGGGTAGAGAGGGGGTAGAGAGATAGGATGAGTGATCCACAAAATAAAATATGCTTCATGAATCGGTAAGAGATGTACTTGATTTATTCCTCCAACATGGCGCCAATAAGCTCCGTGTGCGAGATGGACGTTTTCTTACAAGAAATGTTATCCAAATTAATGAAAGTTTAATCATTAAATGAATGTTACTCTTTCTACAAAGAGAATGGCGGAGAGCATTACTGGATAATTACCGTCTCGAAAGAAAAAAATTAAACGTTAAATACAACTGAATGTATAACATATAGAAAACACATACAAAACTATATATATATATATATATATATACTTATACGTATAAGAAAACGTCCATCTCGCACACGGAGCTTATTGGCGCCATGTTGGAGGAAATAAATCAAGTACATCTCTTACCGATTCATGAAGAATATTTTATTTTGTGGATCTCTCAACCTATCTCTCTACCCCTTTCTCTCTCCCACTCTCTCTCTCTCTCTCTCTCTCTCTGTCTATTTATTTATCTATATATATATATATATATATATATATATATATATATATATATGAATATAAATATATATATAAATAAGTTATTCACATACACGTGTTTCGAAGTTTACTTCTCATCAGTGTGGCTTTACTTTTTAACAGCTACCTCTAGCCGGGATCGAAACCTGACTGAATTTTCGTCTGCCAAGTCTCTTACCCATGCGGCTATTAGCGGCTGGCATGTGAACAATTAATTGATACATTCCTACGCAGAATGATTTAATTAACAACATAGCCCTCTTAGACTTTTGTAAACAAGTCGAGGTTCAGCTTATACGCCAAGCGGTGAAATTTCAATTAATGTCCCTTCTACAGAGCTCTACCGAGTTCCTTGCTGATGAGACCTAATAGGTCGAAATGTACATTCAGGGAGTGACATTTTCTCGATGTGTTTAGCCTTACATTTGAACATATATGCCCGCCTAAATTCATTAATTATTAACTAATTAATTTTCAAAAATTAGGTATGACTTCAATTAAGCACATATCCTCCAAAAATTGTCGGCTAAAAGCCATATCAAATAAAGACAATGTTTATTTACGTACTTTCATATATAAATCAGTTATCCACATACACGTGTTTCGAAGTTTACCTCTCATTAGTGTGGCTTTATTTTTTAGCAGCTACCTCTAGCCGGGATCGAAACCTGACTGAATTTTTGTCTGCCAAGTCTCTCTTATATATATATTAAGAAATTTGAAAAAACAAGTGTTCCAAAAATGAGATGAATTTATTCATTGACGCTTAAACGTTTCGGTTTCTTTAAACCTTCATCAGGATGTATGAAGGGTGAAGAAATTGCTGGATGTTTTATAGATGACAGGAGATAAAAAATCTTTATAAAAATTTTTTTGTTGTTGTGTAACTGTATTTGTTCAGCGTTATATTTTTGAAAGACGAGTCGCGTCCGCACACGCAAAGATGCCATGACGCGTGACATAATTCGAAGAAATGCATTCAACATCTTCGCGTGTGCGGATCGCAACTCGTCTTTCAAAAATATAACGCTGAACAAATACAGTTACACAACAAAAAAAGATTTTTATAAATATTTTTTATCTCCTGTCATCTATAAAACATCCATCAATTTCTTCACCCCTCAATACATCCTGATGAAGGTTTAAAGAAACCGAAACGTTTAAGCGTCGATGAATAAATTCATCTCATATTTGGAACACTTGTTTTTTCAAATTTCTTAATATTGTCGGATTTATTTCCATATTTACTCCCATATATATATATATATTATATTATAATATATATATATATATATATCATTGATAATTGAATCAGATTACCACGACCAGACAACTCGGCAAACACCATTTGCGACATCCGGAGCACTGGAGAGCTGTTTCGACCTCCTTTGGTCTCATCAGCAGTGCATACCACAATCTCCGCCACTAGAGATTGAACCAGCGGACCACGGCGTGAAGAGCGGGGACTCAACACACTGGGCCACCAGCCCATGCACAAACGGAGAATGCCAAATCATCTAGTCAATGGTAACATTAATTCTAACTGCGCAGCCACCTAACCTGTATTGCCGCGTATCCCATCGCAGGATCACAGAAGGTAAGGTCACCCCCAGGACAACGACTTCCCAATTAGGTTAGGTGGCTGCGCAGTTTGAATTAATATTACCATTGACTAGGCGATTTGGCATTCTCCGTTTGTGGCATGGGCTGGTGGCCCAGTGTGTTGAGTCCCCGCTCTTCACGCTGGGGTCCGCTGGTTCAATCTCTAATGGCGGAGATTGTGGTATGCACTGCTGATGAGACCAAAAGGAGGTCGAAACAGCTGTTCAGTGCTCCGGATGTCGCAAATGGTGTTTGCCGAGTTGTCTGGTCGTGGTAATGTGATTCAATTATCAATTATATATAATCCCTCTACTAAATTTAATATATATATGTGTGTGTGTGTGTGGGTGAATTTGGGTGAATTTTTTTTATTTACTGCAGATACTATCAAACAAAACGGACATCTCGTGTTTGGGAAGATTTTCAATATCACCTTAAGAGATACATCTGCCATCCGAGCAGCGGTCACTGGACTTGAAATATGGCTAACCAAGGTGGACAAATCCAGTCTTTCAGACCGCTCCAAAGAGTGTATGTATAAACACGCAGTGCTCCCAAGAATTCTCTGGCCTTTTTTCCTTCATCTATGACACCCCAATAACAACAATAGAAGCCATGGAAAGTAGAATTTTGAAAAAATCTATTCATGAAATAAACATTATTAAATCAATACAATACAAATCGGGTAATGTTTAGTTATTAGTTTCTTTTGTACTTTCCTTGTTACTTTTAGGGGTCGAAAAAGGAAATAAATTAAACTGATAAACTTCTCCAAGAAGGAATTAAGAATTGAATTTAAATTTGTCGTATGTACAAAAGACTTTTATAAAAAAAAAAACAATTTGTGTGTCCAAAACCCTGGGAGGAGTTCGTAAACAGACAGGAACTACAACTTTTAGATAGATAGATAGATAGATAGATAGATAGATAGATAGAGAGAGAGAGAGAGAGAGAGAGAGAGAGAGAGAGAGAATAATCTGTTTGTGTGTGTGTGTGTGTGTGTGTGTGTGTGTTTGTGTGTGACGAATATACGTATATTAAATTGATATCTTTGATATACCACCGTATTCGAAATATTCTATATAGATATATAAATAGATAGATAGATAGATAGATAGATAGATAGATAGATAGAGAGAGAGAGAGAGAGAGAGAGAGAGAGAATAAATCTGCTGTGTGTGTGTGTGTGTGTGTGTGTGTGTGTGTGACGATATACGTATATTAAATTGATATCTTTGATATACCTCCGTATTCCGAAATATTCTAATGATGTTAGCAGATTGATCAAAAACACTGTTATAAACAAAAAGAAAAAAAAAAAGAAAAAAAAAAAGAAATTGTAATACGGACAATTTTAAGTATTTAATTCTTAGCATTTTATTGTTACGTTTTAAATACGCTGATGGTTGGGGCTACCCAGAAGTTTGAGCAGTGCGACGGCATACCGAACTTCAAATTCACTGCAAATCCCCTTTAGAGGTTTGGTGGAGGAATTTGAATTCTCGCGCACTATAGAAGCATTAATACATATGATACCTAGAATACTCCAATGCAGATGTTTGGTTTGGGTTGAGATTTTTGTTTATTGCCATACAAACCTTCAAAGCTTATCTAATGCAAAAACCATCCTTCTAGAAGAGGCATAGTATTTTGTAGCAGAAAAATGTTCTATGCAAGAGTGTCATTGTCCACGATATATATATATATATATATATATATATATATTATATAATGGATAAAAGTAACCTACTCGAGTTTCATCGTCTGATTCGTCAGGGTTACATCCGTTGAATTAATCGAGTTTTCGATTAATATCAGTTGGTACAATACATGACCGTTGGAATGGGTCTTATTTTTTTTATAGACGAACGCTTTTTATATTTTCAAAATTCATCGTGAACCGTGACAAATCAGACGATGAAACTCGAGTAGGTTACTTTTATCCATTATATAAATAAATTTTGCTCAACATTGTATTGAGCACTTTGTATTTGTTTTTCTCAGTCTTAACCCCTGGATACCGTGCGCATCCAACGATCGTTCTCGTACCCACCGGTAAGCTACTACTCATACATTAACATATATATATATATAAGTAAAAAAAATAACAAAGGACTTAGAGATTTTCCCTCTATAAATCACTTGTATGATACCCTTGATAATCAATAAAAAGACTGATGATGCCGAGTTCAAAGATCTAAGCGAAATATATCCTACACACGTTTGTT
Organism: Doryteuthis pealeii; assembly: GCA_023376005.1. NCBI lineage: Eukaryota > Metazoa > Mollusca > Cephalopoda > Myopsida > Loliginidae > Doryteuthis > Doryteuthis pealeii. The sequence goes on from CM042153.1 coordinate 108,780,734, forward strand.
CTGAGTTCAGTCCTTGTGTTCCTCATATCTGTACTACACCCCCCCATATATATATATATATGTGTGTGTGTGTGTGTGTGTGTGTATGTATGTGTGTGTGTGTGTGTGTGTAAAGAAAAAAGCTTAAAAACCGGGTAAATAAAGATTATGGTCCATTTCCATCCGTGGGTATCTGATACCCTACGAGTTTCTTCAGATCCCTTTTTTTTATTCTAAAGACCCAAAAGTGGCGGTGGCCGGAACCGAAGTCCACACTGGTAGGAAAGAATTGGGTATAGCTGAGGAGTAGTTAAGTTAAAAAAAACTCTCGTAGGGACGGTGGCAATAGGTCACGCTGGACTAGGCTACTTTCCATGTACCCACATTCAAAAAGCAAGGATGAAGCAGAAATGGCAACTAATACAAGCCGATGTCCGAGCAAATGTTGAGGATGAAAGAAGATGCAAGTTGATAGGGCTATGCCAGCAAGGTGAATGAAACACGGTGGGATAAGTTTTTATGGAAGACAATAAGCTGATCGGAGTTCTGGCTCCCAGTGCGATAGAATTCCTTGTGCAATCCGTACATGATGTACTACAGATTCCTGCAAACTTGTTTACATGGGGTAAGAGTGAAATACCATCATGCCATCTGTATATTTGACCATGTGCCTGTCTACATAAAAGATATACGTGGCCTGAAGAAGGACGTGGGCCCTAGATACCCACGAGTGGAAATGGTCCATAACCACGATACCCATGGTATTTAAGGCCCTTTTATTCACAAATAATTTTGCTCTGTTTAATATGATTAAACATTGAGCTCTCATACGGAACCTGAACTCTACAACAAACTACTGGTAGAGAATTAGGACCAGCCTAGAATCACTTGTACCAAGTAACTTGGTACCAACCAAGTATATATATATATTATATATAATATATATATATATATATATATGAGAGAGAGAGAGAGAGAGAGAGAGAGAGAGAGAGAGAGAGAGAGAGAGAGAGATGGATTCATGTCTATTTGTGTACAGCTTTAATATCTACGAGACAATGAATGTCTGATTGAAGTAGAAACCAAAAAATATATATATAAGTAATCACCAAGTTTCTTAATTAACCTCAAAATAACGCAGATTCGAATGTTATTCTCCAAAACACAATCTTCTTTTTTGATTCCCTCACCCCACCCCGCGTCTATTTGTTAGACACGAAAAAAAAAACCTTCCGAAAAGAGCAAACGAAAAAAATGAAACTCCATCAACGTTTTCCTAAACAATAACTCGGATTATCCGTGGTAAATATAAAACTGATGTTGCGGCAATATTTATGCTTTATATCTATCTATCTATCTATCTATCTATATATATATATATATATATAAAAGAAAGATTCTTCATGTCCGTCCGTTTGTCTATAGTTAGCTTAGCAAAAGGCCAGAAGTACGGGGCGCCCAATGAGAATCGAACCCATTAACACTGGTCTATGAATCTAGCTTGCTAACCATTACAACACGTGAGGTGCCCATATTTACTAAGCTTAGCTTAGTTGTGGCACAAGGCCAGTAGTATCAGGCACCTAGTGAGAAACGAATACACTAAAAATGATCTGCTAATCTGGCTTCTCAACCATTACTCCACATGAGATGCCTATGTCCGTGTGACAGAGAACACGAGGTGAGTGGCAGGCTTGCCGTATTCTCGAAGGAAGCGGGCTAGGCTTTGCCTAGCGTGTAGAACCGATCTAGAATCGAACCCGCGGTCTTCAGAATGCGAAAGGGCGACACATTGGCGCAGGCACCGGAGTCGAGATGTCACAGTCCCGTATGTGAGCGCAGACGCCCGGATAATAGGGGGAAACGGTGTAAAAGTAGAAGTGAGGTGACGGCAGAAATGAGTGTTGCGACATCAGCTGCTAAGGGTTGAATCGACGAAGTCTGTGTTTTTGCCTGCGAGAAGGCGTTTGACTCGCTTCTTTTCGCCCCCCCTCAACAAAGACCTGTTGGTTTAAATATCTATTTTCCCCCCTCTATTTTTTTCCTTCTAGAGTCGGTCTGTCTATAAGTCTGTATGTTTGTTTGTACAATGACCGAGTGTAAACTTTTTAAATGTCATCCTTGGCCAGTTGAAAAGGGTTTAAAGTAAGTAAGTCCCGAGTTATGGAATCCTTTGGTAAGCGAATAAGTCCTATCCTGCGTATAAGTCCTGAGTTAGGGATTCCTTTTTATAAGCGTATAAGTCCTATCCTGCGTATAAGTCCTGAGTTATGGAATCCTTTTTATAAGCGAATAAGTCCTATCCTGCGTATAAGTCCTGAGTTATGGAATCCTTTTTATAAGCGTATAAGTCCTATCCTGCGTATAAGTCCTATCCCTACGCTTTGGTAAGCGAATAAGTCCTATCCTGCGTATAAGTCCTGAGTTATGGAATCCTTTGGTAAGCGAATAAGTCCTATCCTGCGTATAAGTCCTGAGTTATGGAATCCTTTTTATAAGCGTATAAGTCCTATCCTGCGTATAAGTCGTATCCTGCGTATAAATCCTATCCTGCGTATTGTTAAAGGTCCAGTGATTTAATCCTATGTCCGTCGTCCACGAAAGTCAAAGCAGTTATGAGTAGTTCTGGCCAATACAGCCTGTATAAGTATCATATTAGCAGCAGAGTACTGCCAGCGATTGGCCAAGAGTATGATCACATGGTTATCACCGAGTCTATAAATAGGAGCGGGTATCTAGCACGCACCTTATATAGCAAAATTTCTCAACACCGAGCACACGTATTTTATAAAGAAAACTCGATGGAGACCAGCAAAGATTCAACTTCAATAAAACAACATCCTATTTTTTTTTTTATCTAACTGCAGGTAGAAAAGTTTTAACACCCCCTTTTTTTTCATAATGAAAGCTAAATAAGAATATAATAAGGGTACAAATCAATGATATATTAAAATAATTAATTTGCAAAATGATTATAGAATAAAACAAATTAATAAAAGATAAAACATAATAAAAAACCAATAAAAGAAAGAATACGAACAACAACAACAATACTGTGCGGTGACAGAGATGAGACGGTAAACCATGTACTAAGCAAATGTAGCAAACTAGCACATCAGGAATACAAAACTAGGCACTAATCGGCTGGGAAGGTGATCCACTGGGAATTATGCAAAAAATTAAATTTCGACCATACAACAAAATGGTATATGCATAAACCAGAATCTATTCTTGAGAATGAAACGCATGAAATTCTCAGGTTCTGCTAGTACTAAATAATAGACAAGAAGCCAACAATCGACTAAATTTTGTTAAATACTTATATTTATTCTTCTGTGTATAAGCCCAATTACCATTGACTTGGGGACACAGGGAAACTGTTCGTGCGGCTAAATAAAAACAATTGAGTTTTCAGAAAATTCAATACACAAGAATGAATAAAGCAAAAACGTCTTCGGCATAAAATAACCCAACAAATGTTGACATGCCGTAAAATCCAAACAACCAGCCACCTGTTTTTTTTTTCTATCTGCAGGTTTAGAAACTTATTTTACAGACGTAACTTTTTCTTCGTCTGAATAGCAACGGTACTGTCAGATTTAATGGGATGTTAAGAAAGATGTAATCGCATTTTCCCAAACTTACTCTGGCATTTCACAAACTCAGGCCACTTAAAAAAAAAGGATCTTGTAAAAAAAAACCAACTAAAAAACATGAATAAAAAACAATAAAACAAAAAGAGCAAACCATGACATGCCTCGTTGAGTTAAAAAGAAATTTACAGCACAAATAAGAATTATCATCTTGATAAACCTAACCTATTCTTTTCGGTTAAATGTAAACAAAAATGAGCATCAAAAAGTTTTCAACTGCGTATTCATCTTCTACGTTTCAGAAAAAAAAAGCACTGGGAATATTTGTAAAAACTAAATACTACTTTCCTAATGTAACAACCCTAGGATTTAGAGAAATCATTTCGCCCTGAGCCAGCCCTTTAAACTGCATCTGATGCTGAGGCTCCAGTCCTGTGAAAATGAGTGTTGTTTTGGTTGGTTGTGTGTTTTTACGGTATGTCAACACTTTCTGGGTTATCTAAAACCGAATCAAGTCATTTGGATAAACAAAGGACTCGGTTTGCTTATAGTAACGAAAAAATACGAAGAAGAATGGTGAAAGAAGAAGGAAAGATGCAAAGAAGAAGAAGAAGAAGAAGAAGAAGAAGAAGAAGAAGAAGAAGAAGAAGAAGGAAAAAATACAGAGAAGAATAAGTATAACTATGAAAGAAGAAGAAGAAGAAGACGAAGAAGAAGAAGAAGAAGAAGGAAAAGATACAGAGAAGAATAAGTATAACTATGAAAGAAGAAGAAGAAGAAGAAGAAGAAGAAGAAGAAGAAGGATGGTGATAGAAGAAGAAGAAGAAGAAGAAGAAGAAGAAGAAGAAGAAGAAGAAGGATGGTGATATAAGAAGAAGAAGAAGAAGAAGAAGAAGAAGAAGAAGAAGAAGAAGAAGAAGAAGGAAAAATACAGAGAAGAATAAGTATAACTATGAAAGAAGAAGAAGAAGAAGAAGAAGAAGAAGAAGAAGGATGGTGATAGAAGAAGAAGAAGAAGAAGAAGAAGAAGAAGAAGAAGAAGAAGAAGAAGAAGGAACAATACAGAGAAGAATAAGTATAACTATGAAAGAAGAAGAAGAAGAAGAAGAAGAAGAAGAAGAAGAAGAAGGATGGTGATAGAAGAAGAAGAAGAAGAAGAAGAAGAAGAAGAAGAAGAAGAAGAAGAAGAACTATGAGATGAAAAAGAAAAGGAAGAAAAGGAAGAAATTGAAAAAAAGAAATCTAAACCAACAAACAAGAATTTAACGATCTTTCTGCCTTTTAATTCTATTGTAGAGTTTGATGAATATTTTCAGTCTCTTTTATTGATTAAATTTGCGAATAATTGGTGGCCTGGATATTTTAGTTTTTGATTATTGTTTGAAATTAGTTGCGGACGGACAACGAAGAATAGGAAAGGAAAAGGAGGTTTTTGATTGGATAGATGCATTCTATTGATTAGCGACTGGCCAATCATTGTCGACGAAATAAATGCTACAAAGAGACCTATCCATTCACAATCATGTAAACATATTTACAATCCACACCGACATTCAAACGCTGGTACGTCCACATATACGCGAACAAAAAATAACACATACACATACACATTTATGCTTATATATACTAGCAAATATATGCGCCCTCCGAGCACAAGTATCTAAGTTTTAATATAATAAAATATTATATTACATTACAAAGGCTAATGAAACTAAATAAGAATACAGATAAAAAGATTTGAAGCAGGGTGTATAATCGAAAAACAATTGAAACTTACTCTTCCATCACTTCTGTCTTTCATTGCTAAATTTTCCCAATTTAACTATTTAGTTAAATTAGGAAGTAAATAATAAAATGACAGATATTCCTTATTGTTAATGGATTTCTTTTAAGATTTATACCCAAGAATTTTGCTCATATTTATTAAGATAAAACCAAACAATTAGAAATCCATAATAATAAGAGCACATTTATTAAAATCAATTTTTTACTATCAATATGCAAATTAGCCTTCCCGTTCACACTATAAAGCGCTATTTCGTTGTATATATGAATACAATTGCACAATCATAGCAAGTCTAAATCTATTTTGCTAGCTGTCTTTACTGTGTAAACATGGCCGCTCCAATAGCAATACGCACCAAGTAAGAGACCCGATTTCTCTGGTCGGAAGGTGTGTCAGGGGTTGAAATGCAGTTGTTCTGCTAGATAACTAGAATTTTAAACATACCAATATTAACATAGTTACGTAGACATCATTTTTTAATTTATTTTATTTTCTATAATAAAAGATCTTATTGATGCATTTTTCAGTGTAAAAAAATGTGGAGAGCAATATGCACCAAGTAAGAGACCCGATTTCTCTGGTCGGAAGGAGTGTCAGGGGCTGAAATGCAGTTATTATGCTAGATAACTATGACTTTCAACATACCAATATTAACATACTTACGTAGACATCATTTTTTATTCTATTTTATTTTCTATAATAAAAGATCTTATTGATGCATTTTCCAGTGTAAAAAAATGTGGAGAGCAATATGCACCAAGTAAGAGACCCGATTTCTCTGGTCGGAAGGAGTGTCAGGGGCTGAAATGCAGTTATTATGCTAGATAACTATGACTTTCAACATACCAATATTAACATACTTACGTAGACATCATTTTTTATTCTATTTTATTTTCTAAAATAAAAGATCTTGTTGATGTATTTTCCAGTGGAAAAAACAAAATTGCAGAGCAGACAACAGTGGAATTTTTTCCAAATGTTCTCGCAGAAATATAAAATTTCAGACTTTGGACATTTACCATTTTTTTCTTAGTTGGAAGCCAGGAAGAAATTCTAAGAAATGTGAAAAAATTTGGGAAAAATTATTTTTCCTGTCAGATGAAACAAACTATCAAAATATGCTTCAAAACTTATTGGACCATATGACATTTAGGCACTCCTTTTGCGATCTCGATTCGTAAGGACATGTTTTTCATTTACACCGTCAAAATCCGGTTGTTTGTTAGGGATTAGGGTTAGGGGTTAGGGTTATGAGTTAGAGTTAGGGGTTAGTTTTATAATTTAAAAAAACTCTAAAAATCGTCTGTTAACAAACAACCAAATTTTGAAGGTGTAAATGAAAAACATGTCCTTATGAATCGAGATCGCAAAAGGGGTGCCTAAAGGTCATATGATCCATCTTATTTACCAGAATAAAACACAGCACTCATTATCACACACACACACACACACACACACACACACACAGACACACACTAAAACAAACAAAAAAACACACTTACATATAGAAATATTCACAATCACATTGCAAACACGCACATAAATAGCAAAATAGGACTGACACGCTTACACACACACAGTTAATAACGCTTTAATTAATAAGATACTAAAAAGACTGAACACCTTGTTAAAATGTGGAAAGATACACAGATGAATGGTGTGCTTAACACATTTATTAAGCACCAGCACCCGGTGCTAAAAGGATACATAAAAACACAGAACAAATAACGTTACATTCATTACTTTTTTTCTATAATACAAGGTGTGTCAAGAAACACCAAGTTTAAAGCTGTATTCACCGAGATAAAAATGAAAAATGAATGGAACGTTATTCTTTTCAGAATACAAGGTGTGTCAAAAAGTACAAAAAATCTCGGTACTTTTTGACACACTTTGTTTATATATATATATATATATATATATATATATATATATATATATATATATGGATGAATGAAACAAATAAAAGGTTTAGCTTCATTTATCTATCAACGGTCCATCAAAGATATTGAGCACTCTTCTAATAACACTGTGCGTTGGATTACTACTGCTTTTTCAAGTATAATAGTGCCAACCATACACATTGATATATATATATATATATATATATATATATATATATATTATATATATATATATATATATATATTGGTTTGGAGGTTTATTTTGAAGCCTATCACAAAGCAGGTGTAAAGAATAAGGTAACAATGGTGTTGTGTATAACCTGTATTTAATTCTTGAATTTTCAAGATAAAATCTCTTTTTCAGAAGATCACTGGAACTGAAGTCGTCCTGTTATGGCATTGCTAGTTAAAATTTAGTTCCAGTTCTAGTTCCAGTGATCTTCTGAAAAAAAGATTTTATCCCGAAAATTCAAGAATAAAATACAGGTTAACACACAACACCATTGTTACCTTATTCTTTACACCTGCATTGTGATAGCCTTCAAAATCAACCTCCAAACCAATATATACACAATGCTTCAAGCAAATTATAAAACTCTCTCTCATATATATATATATATATATATATATATATATATATATATATATATATATATATATATATATATATATATATATATATATATATATATATATAAAAGAAAGAAATAAGAAAACTAATTTGCAAATAATATAAGAAGGAAAGCTAAAAATGAACATAGATGAAAATATAGATAGGGAAATAAAGGAAGAGTGAAATTAACACAAGTCCTCTCTTATTGTTCGACATAATATGAATCCTTAAGAAATGACAAAATATTGATTTAAAATTTCTTACGTCTTTCAAGAAAGAAAACCTATTATGAAATTATTCGTAATGCTACCATTAAAATAATACAAATTCAATTTCTTTCTCTGCAAACACCATTACTAGTTAATTATTTCATCGGAAACAAAAACATCACGATTATTGAATTTCTAGTTAAAATAATAACAGGTGACAAACCTGGCATTATTAGCATTACTTTAGCGAAATAGTATTTGCTTTGTTCTTTTTTACTGAAAGAAAGAAACAAAAAGAAAGGCAGAATTGTATGTTATCTGAATGCGTACTTTCTGAAAACCGGTAGAAAATAACAATAATAACCATCTACAAGGTGTGTCAAAAAAAGTATTGGGCTTTTTTTGTATTTTTGAACACACCTTGTATTCTGAAAAAAATTCTATTAATTATTTTCAGAATACAAGGTGTGTAAAAAAGTACCAAGTTTAAAGCTGTATTTACCAAGATAGAAATGAAGAATGAATGGAAAGTTGTTTTTTTTCAGAATACAAGGTGTATCAAAAAGTACAAAAAATCTCGATACTTTTTTGACACACCTTGTATATATATATGTCTGTGTAAGAGTATATATATGTATATATACATATATACAATATATATATATATATATATATATATATATATATATATATATATATATACAAAGCTCGACCTCTGAAATCGAAAAACCACAGTCAGAGTGAACCAATTAATATACATATATATACAAGGTGTGTCAAAAGAGCATCGAGATTTTTTGTACTTTTTGACACATCTTGTATTCTGAAAAAATAACGTTCCATTCATTATTTTCAGAATATAAGGTATGCCAAAAAAGTAACAAGTTTAAAGCTGTATTTACCAAGATAGAAATGAAGAATGAAGGAAAATTTTTTTCAGAATACAAGGTGTGTCAAAAAGTGCAAAAAATCTTGATACTTTTTTTGACACACCTTGTATATATTAATACTCGTGTTCCTTAATTGTAAGACCGTTATCATCTTGCAACAACCTCTGGTAAAAAGTAAGGATGTCCAAAATCGTCCACATGGAAAAATGTAAATCCTAATTATCTAGCGTTGCTTATCCGTCGAATCCTTATTCCTTATGTGCCCTTACCTCAATTAAATAATTGACAATTCCGTTTTTATTATGAAGAAAGAAATGGAAGCAAAATGACATGCTACACAGAAAAAATATAATAAGAAAGAAAGTACGAGAGTAGGGGAAAGATTGGGAAAGGGGTGAGCCTGCGGAAGCGATAACGCTATTCAGTTTTAATCGAACTTACTGAAACGATGAAAAAAGGAAAGAAAGGGAAAAAAAGAATGGAAGATTTAAATCAAGATTATTATACCTTTTACATGTAGAAGTATTTTGAAATAGCTCTTAAGTAAACATATCAAACATTGTAATAATTGAATTATCACACTGTGGTACATCCACAGGTTCTGCTAGTACTACTATTACTCCTGGCAAAGATTAGAAACATAGAGTAGTCATGAGCAACCTTTTTCGAGAAAGGGCAGTTGGTTCAAGAAAGCTTGCTCGGTTTGCAAGAACCACGACAATCAGACAATGTAAAACAGGCCTAAAAACCGGGGATTCTGCGGTTGTATTCCACATGCCGCGAGTAGCACCCGGAGAGAGTATCTTTGAATAATTGATTGTTTTGTTTTACGGCATATCAACGCTTTTTGAGTCAATTAATTCGAAATCAAGTCATTTTGATGAACTAATTTTCTGAATTTTTTAGATGAAGCTTGATAATTAATATTATCTGGATTATTCGGACTATTGTCCTCATCTGTATTGTTATCTGTACAACGTTTCGGACGATGTACCCTCCGGCCTTCTTCATGCATTTCTTTATAAAAAGCCTTTTCCAACTCGGGAACCTTCTTGTCGTAATCGGGAACCTTTTTGTTGTAATCGGGAGCCATCATCACAAAACTTTGAATCTACGGGGGTATCCTGTTCTCATTCCGCTAACCATACCTGGTGTACAGGTGTTAAGCTGTGTTACTAACATAGAATAATGATTAAACGTTGTACAGATAACAATAAAGATGAAGACAATAGTCCGAATAATCCAAATACTCCAAAAGACTCAGCAGAATAAAATTGAAGTGCCAGTTCAAATAAGTAAGCATTAAACTCGAACTTTGGTAATTGAGGAATGCTGAAGAACCCACCGGCTGAAGAGTGGTAATCAGAAAAGCTGAGAATAGTTTTCTAAATCTTTCTTCAAATGATGGCAATAATGGAGTCACTTCATCTCACAACTCAAAATAGCACACGAAAAACATTTTTTTTTTTGGTTTTGTAAATCAGGTGTAAAACAAATACAAGAAAATAAAGAAAATAGGAAATTGTGTGGCATCTTTACAATACAATTTTTTTTCTTGTCGACATACACAAAACAAAAATAAAAACAAAAACAATAAAATTAATTCCTCCGGGCGGGATTTGTTTCTAATTCAGGGAAAATGGCGAAGCTGTAAAACAATGCAAGCGGGGTTCAGAAGGTCCAGGGTCAATTCAAAATATCTGTCTCAAAAAGAAAAAAAAGATTAAAAAAAAGAAACACAAAGGAAAAAGAAACAATTGAACGAAAAAAAATAAACAGAATAAAAAGAAGTAACACAATTAAAAGAAAAAGAGTAAAAAGGAAACAGAAAAATACCAACAAAAAAAGAAACACCCACAAAAAAGAAATGAAAAAGAAATGAAAAGAAATGAAAAAGAAACAAAATAAAAAAAAACAATTAAATAAAAGAAGAAACAAAATAAAAAGTATAAATAAAAAGGGAACGCAATTAAAAGAAAAAGAGAAAGAAAAAAAGAAACAATAAAACAAAACGAAAAAAAAAAGAAACAGAAGCAAAAGAAACAAATACAAAAAAAAAAAGAAACAGAAATACAATTAATGAAGTGAAAACGCGGCAGCCTCTGATCAGTGCACGTTAATTATCGATTGGTATCAACAATTTGCATATGTAAATGAGGAAAGAGTCGGTGTCGGGGTAAGGATTTGCTTCTTTTTCAGTCGGCCATCTTAGTTGAACACCTTAATTAGCAGTTATTATATTAGTCGCTCAAGATCAGAGAAAAAAAGAATAGAAACATCTGGAGTGAAACGGAACAATTTCTTCAAAAAGAGATCGGTAATTAATCTAATCAAAGAGAAATAAAAAGAAGTGAAATTGTCTGAAATTCCGAAAAAAAAAAAGAAGATATATTTTTACTATTAGACATTGATTCTTTCGAAACAGTCTCCTGCTCCTTGTTTCCTGCCTCGGTTGGCTGGTTGGTTGGTATTATGGTATAGTTATTTAGGGCCGGGTTAGCTCAGTCAGTAGAGCGTTCGGCTAGAAACCACAAGGTTCCTAGTTCGATACCCGTCCTCGCCAACTCAGCATATGAGTAGCACAGGAATTTGTGCGGTAACGTAAGGAGCTAATGGTAGGTGTGGCGCTCCACTTCAGACGCCAAAACAATCTCTTTGGTCTAGCGCTATTGAAAAGGGGATAGACTACCTCGCTGACTGGCTGATACCGATTTTGGCCGCCCCGACGACTTTACTTATTTACTAAGCTTAGCTTAAATGTGGTACAAGGCCAGAAGTATGGGGCGCCCAATGAGAATCTAACTCATTAACAATGGTCTGCGAATCTAACTTGCTAACCATTACACCACGTGAGGCGCCTTGGTATTTACTAAGCTTCGCTTAGATGTCACACAAGGCCGAATGTATCGGGCACCCAGTGAGGATCGGACTCACTATTTATATTTTGACAGTCTACCATTCTAAACATTACACCACGAAAGGTGCCCAGTGTATTATGGTATAGTTATTTACTAAACTTAGTTTAGATGTGGCACAAAGCCAGAAGTATGGGGCGCCCAGTGAGAATCGAACTCCCAAACAATAGTCTGCTAATCTAGTTTGCTAACCATTACACCACGTGAGGTGCCCTGGTATTTACTAGGCTTCGCTTAGATGTGACACAAGGCCGAATGTATCGGGCACCCAGTGAGGATCGGACTCACTATTTATATTTTGCCAGTCTACCTTGCTAAACATTACACCACGAAAGGTGCCCAGTGTATTATGGTATAAAATTTGCTAATGAACAAGACTTTTACTTATAGACTGTTCCAAAACAACTGAATCGGCCAATGAAAAACGCCCAAACATATATTTAATTTACTATTTAAAGGTGTTGCTAAATTGTCCAACAATTGCTCTCTGGATGTACAGACGAACTGACGGGGATTATACAACTCTCTAACTACGGGTTAATAACTCTGACTGATTAAAAAATAGAGGTAGGTAGTCTAGCCATATGAGACGTGAGACGTCGAATCATCTTCAGGCACGGAGTAAAACATCAGTCAATCAATCCAGTGTTAACTTAGTGTACGTGTGGCACAGAGTTCGATCCTAACAGGGTTCTGTTGGAATATTTCGATATATAAAGTGTGGTGGATACCGCCACTTAAACTTATAGAATCGGCATGGGGGCGTGGATTAAATGCCAGCCAATCAATTGCTCGAATACGTGGTTAGTTAACTATTTAATCGCCGGTCTGAAAACCCGTTTTCGCCATTGCCAAATGGACAGGCAACCGAGGACTTTGCTCAACCGAAGGATTCTAATAAACACTAAAGGACACCAAGAAAGAACCAAAGGATTTTACCCAACACTAAAGGACACCGAGGAACAACCAAAGGATCAACCTCTGCTTAACACAAGGTATCTCTACTGTAAAGTGCTCTCGCAAAAATCGTAACACAAAACATAAAGTCTCGTAGTAAGCTAATCTTAATAAAAAAAATACAATCATTTAGTTAATCCAGTGTTAACTTAAGTTTAATTTATATGTGTTTTGTCTAGTGAGTTCGATTCTAACTCTCTCTAACACACAAAGCATCGTAGTAAACATGATACAATGATATTTTTTTCTTTTTCACTTTCTATTCGTCTTTTGTTTTTCCTTAACATCCACCGGTTAGTTTCTGCCAAACATCTTTCTTTCTCTTTTAGTTGGAACTCTTCTCTTCCAGGAGGGCAGAATGCGAGAATGGTCTAGATAATCTGCCAATGGGTAACCTGGATATTTGCAATATTGCCAAGATTATAACATTTAAATATGCGCTTCTCATAGCGCTGATAAAAGCTGCCAATAATTGCACCCACATCTGTCCAAGTTCTTCTTAAATGTTCTTTTTTTTTTGAGTGGGGTGGCAGGAAAAAACAATGAAAAAAAACCCCCAGAAATGTCGGCCGTTCCTCAATTCTTCATTCTTTGACTGGATTTGGAAAAGGATTATTCGTTTCCATTCCAAAATTCTTTCTTCCGGACAAGAATTGCGCTGACTTATTGGCCTGTCTTATCCGTAAGGTCAGTTATAGCTACACACTGTCCAGATTGCTCCTGTCCCGTAACCCAGCGCACAATTCACCGTTGATCTGAGTACTATGATTTTTAGAAACGTAAGTTATTGAAGTCAGTCAGTCTACTGTTGGTTTGAATAACAGCAACTGGCTAAGCACAACTGAAGCAGTACCCAAGACAGTTGGTATTTATTGAAATCAAGAATAGTCCATTAATGCATTTGGGTGATTTCATTCCTTGAGTCCTGATTGACTGCTTGGTTTCTATGATGTTGTGGGGCTGCATAAATACCCTGGCATTTTGAAATAGAATTGCAGCAAGATAGGTTCGTATTCAGTTACGCCTACTTGCTGTCTTGTCTTACCAATTCGATCGTTAATTGGAACTTAGTTTTTATTGTACAGATGTAGGTATATGTGTGCAATGTGACTATGTTGACGAATCAAGTCATTTTGATAAACAATGTTTTCATCTTGATATTAACCCGTGATGCTTAAGGACGGATTCTTGGAGGCTGAGCTGTCCATGACATCAACATACCTTACTTAGGCTAGACCGGCTGTGGAAGCCCCCCCCCCCTGCCGATCAATCGGCTTTTAATCACATATGTGCAAGAGTTTCATAATCTATGGGTAGCATAGATTATTGACAACACCTTGTAGCGAGAATCCAACGAGCCCAAATGGAAAAAATACAGACCGTTTGGGAACTTTGAGTTAGGTGATAATTCCAGCCAAAATGTGACGTGGTGCAGACGTGTGGCTGCGAGACTGTGACTCCAGCGCGGCGAAATGAGTTAGAAAATGGGCAATGTAGAAATAAAACCTTTGATCAAAGTAATAACAAGTCTTGTTAATTAATCATGCATGACTTAAAAGATGCCCTTAAAAGAAGCCCTTAGATTAGAAGACAAAGAAGAAAGAAAGAAGTAAAGAAGGCTAGACGATCACACAAATGGCCGATAGAAAGGAGAATGAAGAACAAGCAAGTAAGTTACACGACTCTCTAATATCTGTATTTCTCTCTCCCCCCTCTCTCTCTGTCTCTGTCTCTGTCTCTGTCTCTCTCTCTCTCTCTCTCACCCGAAGACTCTCTCTATCATGCGAAGAACACTATTGTTTATATACCCGCAATATGACACAAGAAGGCGGTGGCTGAGGGTCTTAGTGTTTTGGTTATATATTTAAATATCTTAACTGTATCTAATGGTGAAGTTCCAATACTGGAGCTCGAGGGAATGTGAAGTACCTCTTCATCACCTTTAACTCCCAGGTACACTCTGATCTGGAGTGGTAGTACCTGATATCTATGGATTAAATATTAGGTTGTTACAAAAATAATGGCCGATTGAAATGCTCGGTTTAGAAATGTCATTTTAACATAGAATTTGTTGTTTATTTCAGGTGAATTTTTGCATATATAATAATTAATGTGTGCTCAAAAATAAAACTTAATTTATTTTCAGATAGAAAGTATTTTTGAAAAATAAGGGCCTTCAAAGATGAACATACCTAAACATGACCTTCGCCTTCTTATGTTGCATGAGTTCAAGCTTGGGCACAATGCCTCCGAAACTGCTGCCAATATCAACAAAGCATGGGGAGATGAATCCACAAGTGATCGGACTGTACGAAGGTGGTTCCAGAAATTCCGTAGTGGAGATGAGAGTCTTGAAAATAAAGAAGGTAGAGGACGGACATGCCGAGTTGACAATGAACAATTGCAGGCAGTTGTTCAAAATCCACGACAAAGTGTCAGAGAAATGTCTCAGACACTTGGTATCAGCATTGCAACAGTTTCCCGCCATTTACAGAGTATTGGAAAGGTGAAAAAGCTCGATAAATGGGTTCCTCATGATCTCAATGAGCACCAAAAACTTAAGCGGTTTGAAGTGTGCCAGATGCTCAGTTTGCGTAACACCAATGACCCCTTTCTTGACCGAATAGTCACTTGGGACGAAAAGTGGACCCACTTTTCGTCACAAGTGAATCCATTTATCGAGCTTTTTCACCTTTCCAATACTTCCTGTTGTTGATTTATCTTCGACCAGATGTATCGATCAATTTCATCCACCTGGAGACCTGAGGAGACTTGTTGCCCCTCAAACTCCAGTGAAAAGCCATCAGCTAACGCTAATGTGGAAAACTCAAAAGGAGTGAATAATAATAATAACTTGGCTGCAAGAAGTTAAAGAAATACATACCTGTGTATTCTCCCTTATAAAATACCCAGTAACCTTCCTGAAATGAAAAGGGAGGAACTCGGAAATGTGGACAACATATTGATGATTATGCACAAGGCCTTCAATGCAAGATATAACATTGATAGAATCTATGACAAGAAAGAAAGGAGTAAGAAGACTCTATAGCAAAAATGATTGCAATTATGAAACAATACAAAGGTTTGCTGAATATGTAATCAAAGCAAAGCAAGATTGATTACAGCAACCAGTAACAGCAATAACAATAGGACAATAAAAATGTAAGAATATAGAAAGCAAAAATGGAGATAAAACAACTATATGGATACTTTAAATGAGAAACTAAGGAAAATAACTTGGACATGGTTACGACGTGAAAACTTGAACAGACGAACTAAAGATCTATCAACAACAGCAGCACAAGATAATTCCATAAGAAATACTTTAGAAAACGGTGATAGTATTCAGGAGAATAGCGAGTGTAGGCTATGTGGGGACAGAGATGAAAGTTAATCTCATGAGCACTTCAGGTGTGACACAATTTTCTGCTCCAGAAAGAAGAAAAAGAACGAGAATAAAATTATTTTGTCATCTTTGTTGATGACAATTTCTCTTCTGGTTTATGCTGATTATGTGTGTGTGTGTGGGGGGGTGAGATTTCGAAATATGAACTCGGACGCAGACCCCACACAATCGGGATATGGACGGCAGACGAATATCTGGCCAATTTCTTATCCATTCTGTCCCTCGTTGTAAAAGAAATAACGACGGATAGTGAATTGCCATGAAAAGCAATTGAATTTTTCTTTTCGTAAAAGTTGAACTAAAATAATAGAGAAAACTGAATATTTTCATTAAAACGGCAATACAGAGAATAAAACTTGTAAACTGACAAAAAGTTGGTCTATGTCAAGAGTTAATATCCAGTTTTCAGCGTTGACAAACAGACATTCATTGGTCATACAACAACTAACGCACTACAATATACTCAAACTAGAACAACAACTACAATGTGGAACATGTCAAACTAATTTGACGGTTAAACACTTATTCATGGAATGCAGGTTTTTTTGCTCACATCAGAAACCGTTATTTTAAAGCAAACAATATGAAAGATCTGTTCGAAAATGTCAACATGGAGGATATTCTCTCTTTTGTGAGGGAAATAAAATTATACCATAGAATATAGACATGAAACAAATCAATACCATACAACATAATCCCCAATAATGCTAACACATTGTTAAAACCAATTACTAAAAAGTATATATATAAATACACGATATGTATGACTTCATAACCGTTAGGCATGACATTACCCCAGATGGGTTGATATGCCGTTAAAATCAAATAAACAAACAAATAAAGATGAAGAATGAATCGACAATTTGACAACAATCAGGGTAACAGACAAGTGAAATCTCAAGGAGAATTAACTGATATGAATTATTTAGATTTTTTAATCATTTTAACTGAACAAGAATTGGATTTAAATTGTTATGATGTGTACAAAAAAATGTATTTTGCTCTTTTTTAATTCCGGCTTCCTGCCCTAATTTACACTATGTTTTAGAGAGGCAAATTTCCAGCCCAACTTAGATACTTTCGTTTTTCATAGAATTTAGTTAAAGTTTATGTTCGTAAGTATTGAACAATTAACTGCTACTTCTTTAAATGTGATAACACTTTTGAATCTTGCCTATGTTTTCTCGTTTTTGATAATATTTATGGTAAAATTCATATCAATTTACCAGGGAAACATAATGAATTGAAAAAACAAAAACAAAAAACAGAATTTATCAAAAAACAAAAACTGGGAATTTACCAAAATGAAAATTTGAAACGGAATATTTGTCCCCCAATATTTTGTAGTCATTTGCATATCCCACTCACTATGTGCGTATTGATTTTTTTTTTTTGGGGGGGGATATCATCCCCTGCGCTGTATTACAAATTAGTAAATTACGTCCTGCATCTCACTTTTAACCAGCTGTGTCTCTCCCCCAGGACGTAAGAGTTCTTTTGCGTCCTTGAGTTTTAGACCCCTTGTTTAGAGTTACATACAGTAGGAAACATTCACGGGGACGTTTATTACACATTTAAGCTATTGTTAGTAAAAAGCAGTTTGGTTGGTTGGTTGGTTGGTTGGTTGGTTGCATGTGAGCCCTTGGGAGATTTTAGGCCGAAGATATTTTATTTTGGCATTTAATTTTGTTTTATTCATTATTTTGGGGTATTTAGATTTTATTTCAAACATATTTTTGATATATTATCCAATAGAAGGGACCCTAACAGGTACTACCACTTTGAGTCAGGGAGGACCCCTAAGTAATGGCAATGAAAGGGTACTCACACTCCCCAGAACTCCAGAATTTGAACACCATCACTCAATGCAGTTTAGCGTCATACTCATGACAGTCGCTTAACAACCGCATTTAGCACCTATATGACAAAGGGGTTTGGGGTTAACATGAGAGCAATAAGGTCGGGACAATCAAATAGCTGCTAGGGCTTGACGTGACCAGCCGATTGACCGGAGGAGCCTCTCCGACCGCCTGTCTACTCCAAGTAAGTCCCCAGATCGAGTGTTATATATCTTGTACTGCTCAGCCACCAGAATTCCATGTCTAAGCATCAAGGGGAATCACCCACGACTAACAGGTGGTCTCATTGGGAGGTTTTTTTTTACCTCTTTACAGAGGTACAGTCGGTATATTCTTCAACACCAGCCGACAGGGCGGGAAACTTTTTTGTGTCGAACTGGAACGATACATATATTTACCAACCCCTCCGCACGGACAGGACGTGACACAAGGTCAATTTCTTAAACGGAGTTAAACAGGTTTGAATTCAGAGTTTTCCTTCTCCTAAACTTCTCTAACCAACGTTAAAGCGCTCAGCTTACTCTGCTATTTACTAATAGCTGGAAGGAGAATAATTGGATGCATACCTTCCCCAAGAGTATTCATGCTATGGAAGATACAAACAGCTTTGTTCAGAATTTGAACTCGGGTCGCCGAGTCCATTTTCTATGAGGATAACCATTAAACCACACACCTCCATAATAATGAAATATTATATAAATTTCCTGGAAGATTTGGACACAAGTGCCATTACTTACACATACCTGAAGGGAGAATAGTTGGATGCATACCTTCCATAAGACTATTAACACTATGTGAGTTGCAAACAGCCTCGTACAGAATTTGAACCCGGTTTGTCGAGTCCATTTTCTCTGAGAATAACCATTATACCACGCACCTCCATAATAATGAAATACGATATACATTTCCTGGAAGATTTGAACACACGTGCCATTTTTGCCCGGAGGAAGTTCTGATATATATATATATATATATATATATATATATATATTTATATAATATATACCAGCAGATTTTTCCACTTGGCTGCGATATTAATGGAGTTGCAGACATCGAAATAACACTTTAAAATCAACCAAAACTCTCGCCTCCAATTTGTCTGCAGCTTATTTGTTATTATTCGTTCGCACTTGCAGTGTTAATGATATATCATTAATTAAATCATCTATTTTGGGATGATGATTTGTCAATCCTTATTAACAATCTTTTAAGATGCAGGAAAATAAAACGTAATACTACACGGTTGATTTTGGTTTGGTTTGTTTTGTTTTACGGCATATCAACCTCAGTGGGTCATTTAATGCCGATAAAGTTTTGAAATAAATCAATTCTTAATGGATAATACAATTTTTTTATAAATACATTTTTCTATTTAACCCATAGATGGGACCCTAACAGGTACTACCACTCTGGGTAAGAGTGGACCAGGGAGCAATGGTGATGAAGGGGTGCTCCACATTCCCCAAACCTCCAAAACTGGAACCTCACCATCATTCCCAGGACATGTAGACCCGCAGCCACCACCTTCTAGCACCCATATGATAAAAAGGGGTTGGGGCTTGCCATAAGGGCAATAGGGTTGGGAAAATCATATAGGTGCTAGGGCTTGACGTGACCACCCGATTGATCGGAGGGGGCCTCTCCGACCGCCCGTCTAGCCCAAGATAGGGCCAAAGTGGAGTATTGCATGTCATGAACTGCTCATCCACCTGGGCTCTATCCTTAAGCATCACGGGTCGCCACCCACGGCCAACAGGTGGCCCCATTGGGGGAGTCTTACCCCTCTGCAGAGGTCCAGTCGGTGCATTCTAGCGCCCCAGCCGACAGGGCGGTACAAGGTTGAGTCAAATATTATTCAATATTTTTTCAGTGTTTTGGTACATGCTAGTTTTCGCTTTAGCTCAGTCGTTAGAGCGTCCGCCCAGGAACCGCCTGGTTCCTGGTTCGATACCGCCCCTCGCCAACTCAGCGTACGAGTAGCACGGGGTCTGTGTGGTAAAGTAAGGAGCTGGTGGTATGTGTGGTGCTCCACCTCAGACGCTGACATATAATCTCTTGGTCTAGCGCTGGTGAAAAGAGGATAGACCCCTCGCTGTCTGGCTGATACCGATATTAGGCTACCCGACGACGTTACTTACTTTATTTTAAGTGCACTACTAAGAAGAAAAAGATGTATTGTATTTTGATCCGTTGTAGCTAAGTACAAATATGAGGAATCTAGTTGAACAGGATTATATATATATATATATATATCTTATTATAATGGAGACTGTGTGTTTTTCTGTCTGTAACCGAAACTATATTCCTACTCAAGTCACAATTCTCTTAGTTATTGACATCACATTCTCCATGATTTTATTTTTATCTAAACCTCAATTATTAATAAAATTGTCTTACATTATTAATACTGTTTAACTATGTCTACATACTGACAACATGCAATTATATTTATATATACAATAAAATAGCGGTTTACAGTGTAAACGGGAAGGCTAATTTGCATATTAATATTAAAAAATCGAATTTAATAAATATGTGCTTAGTATTATTGATTTCTAACTGTTTGGTTTTATTTTAATGAATATAAGCAAAAATCTCTTCAATGAATCTTAAATGAAATCCATTAACAAGATAAAATAACTGTCATTTTATTCTTTACTTCCTCTTATAACTAAATACTTAAATTAGAAAAAATAACAATGAAAGACGAGAGTGATTGAAGAGTAAGTTTCAGTTGTTCCAATTTTTATTATACTCCCTCTGTTTCAAATCTTTTTATCTGTATTCTTATTTAGTTTCATTAGCCTTTCTAATTTAATACAATATTTTATTACATTAAAACTTAAATACTTGCACCCAGAGGGTGCATATATTTGCTAGTATATATAAAGATAAATCTAATGAGTCAGAGTTTAGCCCTGAAGAGCATTAAGCGAAACTTTTAGTAGGTTTGTCTGACTCATTAAATTTATCTTTATTATTTGCTCTACTTAGGTATTAAGCACTTTTATACTTATTAGCTTTAGTTCCCTATATACTATATATATAATATATATATATAATATATATATATATATATATATATATATATATATATATATATATAAATTGTTTTTTCTTTTGGCCAAATATTGTACCAATAGATTATTTTTGGTTGGTACGATTATCTTGGGCTTTTCTTTTTTCTAAAAATGTTTTTTCTCCCCGGGTGATGTTTGGTAGTATATTTTTACAATCAAACGATTTACTGGGATTTTTCTTACCGCGAGGATTTACCAACAAGTTTGGTATACTAAGTATATATATATATATATATATATATATATATATATTATATGAAACCTTCGAATAATTTCAGTTCCTTGTTCGATACCGCCCCTCGCCAACTCAGCGTATGCGTAGCACGAGGATCTGTGCAGTAAAGTAAGGCTCCAACTCAGACGCAAAAAACAATCTCCCTGGCAATGGCGCTAGTGAAAAGGAGATAGACTCTCGCTTTCTTGCTGATACCGACTTTAGGCCACCCCGACGACTTCACATTTTACTTATATCACGTAAACAATGGAGGTTTGTTGTGAAATGGACACGGTGATGCTAGTATCCTGGGTATGATGTTAAACTGTATCTAGTGGTAATGTTCCTGTTCTGAAACTTTGGGGAGTGTAAAAAAGTAAAGTAGTCGGGGTGGCCTAAAGTCGGTATCAGCCAATCAGCGAGGGAATCTATCTCCTTTTCACTAGTGCTAGACCAAGGAGATTATTTGTGCATCTGAGGTGGAGCGCCACACCTACAATCAGCTCCTTACTTTACCGCACAGATCCCTGTGCTACACATACGTTGAGTTGGTGAGGGCCGGTATCGAACTAGGAACCTTGTGGTTTCTAGCCGAACGCTCTACCGACTGAGCTAATCCGGTCCTTTAGGATACCCCATTATTGCAATTACTTCCTGGTCCACCCTGACCTACAGTGGTAATATCTGCTAGGGTCTCATCTATGGAGTAAAAAGATAAAGAAGGATTTTAAAAGATATGATTTAAAAAAGAAGTTTAAATTTATATATATATTAAATTCATATTATATTATATATATTAAATTCATATATATATATATATATATCAAATATATATATATTCATTATATATATATATATTATATATATATATATATATATATATATTAAATATATATATATATATTAAATTCATATATATATATTATATATATTCAAATTCATATATATATATTAAATTCATATATATATATTATATATTAAATTCATATATATATATATAAATCATATATATATAATATATTATATATATGTGTGTGTGTGTATGTGTGTGTGTGTGTGTGTGTGTGTGTGTGTGGAAACAAATCTGCTACCATTGGTTTCATGCTATCCAAACTTAATTGTTTAAGTGGAGCAATCGTCGGACACCAAAAGATTTTTTTTCAATTGTGATAGTTCCAAACATACACTTTGATATATATATATATATATATATATATATATATATATATATATATATATATATATATATATATATATATAGATAGATAGATAGATAGATATAGATATAGATATAGATATAGATATATAATAAAAGAACGATACGAAAAGATTGACTTTTCAGTTTTTTTTTCCTACGATGATAACTATTAGGAACCTTAATACACCACATCAAAAAAGAAGAAAAAAACAACTAACCAAACAAACAAATGATAAAATTTCCAACTTCTTTACCAGATGAGCTACGCCCTTTTACTTAGTTGGTAAATGTTAAAATGGTTTTAGACGTGTGCGTCCAGAAGAAAATATCTTGGCACTGAAAATGTTATACATAGCTGTCTTAGATAAGTCAAACCTGGTATCTTGCCGAAATCCATTGCTCAGGGCAGTTTAGCATGAAATATCGTACCCGAGGAGTGTTTCAAGGCGCTCTTGACGTTAATTAGTTTTTAGAACAAAAATAGCACTTACAAAATTTGAATGATTTAATAAGTATACTAATATATATCTATATATATTATATATATCTTTGTCTCTCTCTCTATCTATCTCTCTCTCTCTCTCTCTCTCTCTCTCTCTCTCTCTTCTCTCTCACACACACACACACGAACACACGCACACACACGCGCACACACCCCGTTGCTTAGGACAGTTTAGCATGAAACATTGTACCCGAGCAGTGTTTCAAGGGGCTCTTGACGGTGATTAGTTTTTAGAACAAAAATAGCACATACAAAATTTGAATGATTGAATAACTACACTCTCTCTCTCTCTCTCTCTCTCTCTCTCTTTCTTTTTCTTTCTCTCTCTCTCTCTCACGCACACACACATGCACACGCTCAGGGCAGTTTAGCATGAAACATTGTACCCGTTGAGTGTTTCAGGGCGCACTTGACGTGAATTAGTTTTGTTGTAGAGAAGAGATGATACCCATCTGGAAATAAAATGGACTGTTCTATTTGAACATAATTATTGACAGTGTTATTCTCGCTAGCATGTCTTTTCCTAGCGAGACTAGCTAGTCAGATTACGACAATAACTCATTCTTGTACCTTGATCAAATAAACCCCTTTTCCTTTGTATGTTGCTAGTCGAGTTATTATTTAGTATACTAACTCTAGGGACATTACAATATTTGGACCATATGACCGTAAGGCACCCCTTTTTCGATCTCGATTCATAAGAACATGTTTTTCATTTATACCGTTAAAATCGGGTTGTTTGTTAACAGACGATTTTTAGAGTTTTTTTAAAAATTATAAAACTAAACCCTAACCCTAACCCCTAACACTAACCCTAACCCCTAACCCTAACCCCTAAAAAACAACCAGATTTTGACGGTGTAAATGAAAAAAATGTCCTTATGAATTGAGATCGCAAAAGGGGTGCCTAAAGGTCATATGGTCCCAATATTTTTTAGAACAAAAATCGTACTGTGGTACCTTGAGTTACGAGTTCCCAACTTACGAGTTTTCTGAGTTACGAGTTGTCACTCGGTCGATTTTTTGCTTTGTTTGCGAGTTAAAATCCAATGTACTAGCGAGCTTATATCAATAAGTTCACTAAAACATTTAAGTTTCCAAGTTTATTACACCAAAGACAACTATTATTAATAAAAATTAACATTAAAACATATTATATATATTTACCAACCCCTCCACACGAGTAGGATGTGACACAACGTTAATTTCTTAAACGGAGTTTAACAGGTTTGAATTCAGAGTTTTCATTCTCCTAGACCGGTTGCCTAACCAAGGTTAAAGAGCTCAATTGCACGACTATTTATCCATAGCTGGAGGGAAAGTAGGATTAATACCTTTCCAAAGGGTATTAGCGCAAAGGGAAATGCAATTACCACATCCAGGATTTGAACTCGGGGCGATGAGTCCATTTCCCCTGACTTTAACCATTACACCACGCACTTCCATGTTTAAAACATATTATATGTGTTCTGGGCATGAAGCTGAACGGCATCCTGTGGTAAAGTTAATGTTCTGGGGCCCTAGGAAGTGTGGAGTACCCCTTCATTGCAATTACTCCCAGGTTCACTCAGACTAAGAATGGTAATACCTATTAGGCTCGCATTTATAGATTAGATAGATAAAAAAAGAGTTTTAAAATATCTTTAAAAAGTGAGATTTAAAAAGTGAGATTTAAAAACATTTGAACATCCAACAAGAATCAATAAAACAAAAGAGTCTTCAGCATAAAATAACCCAACTGGTTATATGCCGTAAAATCCAACCAACCAATGTATTATGAATTTTCTTGATTTTCCGATATATCCGTTTTGATTTTTTAATATTTAACTAGAATCTTTGATTGGGAAGAAATTCACTTTTAATTTTTTGTACTATAAAAATAATTATTTTAATAAAAAAGATTACATTTTTATTACAAAATATTATTTATCCTACCTTTACTTTTCTGTAACTATTTTATTTGATCACATTTTATTCATAACCAGACTTCTCAACCACTACAGAGTTGAAACCAGTGTGTGCTTACATCACATCTCCGGTCTAACTGACTGACTAAGCTCTGGGACTTGTAGCCAGACCAGTCTCTGTGTTACTGAGAGCTTATAGCACTCGGCTCGTCACGTCTAGTCCTAGTAACTACATGATTATTTCCCGATCCTATGCCCTTATGGAAGGCACCAACCCTTTTTTCTGAGCTAGAAGGCGGTGGCTGAGGGTCTTAGCAGCCTGTGTTTGAAGTTAAACAGTAACTGATGGCGTAGTTCTAATTCTGAATCTCTGGGGAGTGTGGAGTACCCCTTCAATACCATTGCTCTCAGGTCTACTCTGATCTGGAGTGTTAGTACTTGTTAGGGTATCATCTATGGGTTAAATTAAAAAAATGAGTTTAAAGATGTGTTTAAAAAAATTGAGTTAAAACAAAATTGAGTATCTATCGAGAATTGATAAAACAAAACGTCCTCGGCATAAAATGACCCAATAGGTTGACATGCCGTAAACCAACTATAAGCTCTAAATAGTCACATCGTAGCGTGAATTGAGTTAGCGAAACAACGTTAAAATTCTTTACCGACATAAAATGACCCAAAGGGTTGACATGCGTAAACCAATCAATCAACCAACTATAAACTCTAAATAGTCACATCGTAGCGTGAATTGAGTTAGCGAAACAACGTTAAAATTCTTTACCGACATAAAATGACCCAAAGGGTTGACATGCCGTAA
Organism: Doryteuthis pealeii; assembly: GCA_023376005.1. Classification (NCBI taxonomy): domain Eukaryota; kingdom Metazoa; phylum Mollusca; class Cephalopoda; order Myopsida; family Loliginidae; genus Doryteuthis; species Doryteuthis pealeii. The sequence goes on from CM042153.1 coordinate 108,806,563, forward strand.
ACCAATCAATCAACCAACTATAAACTCTAAATAGTCACATCGTAGCGTGAATTGAGTTAGCGAAACAACGTTAAAATTCTTTACCGACATAAAATGACCCAAAGGGTTGACATGCCGTAAACCAATCAATCAACCAACTATAAACTCTAAATAGTCACATCGTAGCGTGAATTGAGTTAGCGAAACAACGTTAAAATTCTCTACCAAAATCTGTAACTGCGCGGATGCCAAGTCTGCTATCAAGTCACTTAAAGGTAATTCTTTGTCCAAATCAGGTAGAGCGTACTTAATTCTTTAATTATTGTATTTCGTGTGGTGTTAACTTATTTCTGCTTCTTGTTGCAGACACCTGATCTCAGGTTTAAATTGGCAGAAAATTGGGGCACGAAAAAGAAACCAAATTCAATCTCCATTTTCTTTTGCGAAAAGCTGACACTCTCCTCAATTCTTCTGCTCTAATTTGCACACAGATTGAAAGACAGCATCCTCATCAATAAAATCCTCATCATGAAAGCATACCGACAGCATAGATTCCTTTGACACTCTCTTGCCCTCTCGGTCCCTATATATATTTACCAACCCCTCCGCACGAGCAGGATGTGACACAAGGTCAATTTATTAAGCGGAGTTCAACAGGTTTGAATTCAGAGTTTTCCTTCTCCTAGACCGGTTACCTCAACAAGGTTAAAGAGCCAAGTCTGCCCTGCTATTTACCCATAGCTGGAGGGAGAATTGGATTAATACCTTTCCCAAGGGTATTAGCGCTAAGTGAAAATGCAGTTACCGTGGTCCAGGATTTGAACTCGTGGCGACGAGTCCATTTCCCATGACTTTAACCATTACACCACGCGCTTCCTCAGGGTCCCTATGCTGTGTATATAAATGGCAAGAGAGTTTTATTCTTCTTATGAGGAGATAAATGTCATTCGTATATGTTTCCCGCATATTATATTTAGAATATAAAAGTCTTTTCTTACTTAGCTCGGCTGGTACCATATTTCTTCATTTCTTCTAACTGGTATGGTTCTGTAGAAGGCTGCCATTAGCGGAGACAACACGAGGATTGTTTTTTTATTTAGTATTATTTGTATTATTCGGACTATTGTCCTCATCTTCATTGTTATTTGTACAATGTTTCGACCGATGTGCCCTTCGGGTTTCTTCAGGTATTTCTTGTCGGACTCGGGACTCGGGAACCTTCTTGTCGTAATTTTTGTAATTGCTAATAACTAAACATTAAATTATTTGTAGGTAGAATATTTTGCATATTAATTCAAATTTTATTATTTTATGAATAGTTTCTTTTAAAAAAGTTTTGAGGTTCGCTGATTAAAAATGGATATATTTCATTCTAAGAAATAGGAAAGTATTCGTAAAAAATATTGGTAAAAAGGTTTTCCTTGGTTTGAAAAGTTGATTTTTTAGTTCTCAAAAAAAAAAAAAAAAAAAATTAACAGTTTGTACTAAATTACAAAACAATCACATTGAACAATGTTGACTTATTAGTAGAAATATAGCGGACATTTTGAATGACTGTTGATACAATAGCAGCTGGAGCTGGTATACGGACAGATCCACAAATTGGTTTATTTTGGTTTAATTGATTACTTATATCTCCTAATCAGTAAAATCAATAACCAAATTTGGCGTGTTTCTTAGGTATAAAATATTAATGTGTATGCAAGATTTGAATCTGAGTGACCTCCCATTTTGGAGTTATACGTCGACACGTACATACCAAACTTTCTTTTATATATATATATATATATATATTTGTGTGTTTATATATATATATATATATATATATATATATATATATATAACACTTTCTCTTCCTTTCTCTCATTATCTATACATACATACATATATATCTGAATATTTCTTTCTTTCTCTTTCTTTCTCTCTCTCTACCACTCTTTGTCTCGCACACACGCGCACACACACACACACACACACACACACACACACACACACACACGCAGACATTCTTTCTATTCCTCTCTTTTGTGTTCTTTTCAAAATAATGTTTTAATTTTAGCCCTGATTAAAATTGGGAAAAATTGAATAATTAACAAATGTTCAGACAACCAGACTCAGAACGAAAAAGGTCAGAGTTAAGTAATCAGAATTCTCCCAAGACAAAACAGATGTGCGTGTGTGTGTGTGTGTGAGAGAGAGAGAGAGAGAGAGAGAGAGAGAGAGAGAGAGAGAGAGAGAGAGAGAGAGACGTTTTCTTAATATTTCAATTGGTATTTCTCGTATCAAAAAAATTGAAAAGGCGCGAATATAATGTGTTTAATTAGGAAGTGATTGATTTTCTATTCTGAGGCATTGTGTCGCATTTTGGTACGTGTGTTGGTGCGATGGTGGCGAGGGGGGGTATAAATTATTTTAAACTAGTTGAACTACCCAACATTCCCTGACATTTTGATTTTAATATAGAATTTTCATTTAAAAAACGGATCGTTTCAGATCAATTGTAGGGCATTCATCTAGGCATCGCAATGTTATGGGTTCGATACCAGTCCCCGCCAACTCCCGCATATGTACGCACAGCTTCGGTAATCTTATCCTTTGCATTAACGCATCTGGGAGGTGACGGTAGGTGTGGCGCTCCACATCGGCAAAACAATCTCTCTGATCTTGCGAAATGGGGATAGACTCTCTCGCTGTTCGGCTGATACAGACAGTAGACCACTCAGCAGATTTAATTTTATTTAAATTTTTTATTGACTGATTGATTTTAACGACATGTCAACTCGTCTTGGGTTATCTAATGTGTATAGTTTAGGGAATTCTTTTCATTGTACGTTCATATTTACATTTGATTTTTTTCCTCCTTTTTTGCATAAAGTCTATTCTAATACGAAATTTTTTTAAATAGATCTATTTAGTTGGGTCATAGATGGGTCCCTACCAGACACTACCATGTCAAATCAGAGTGGACATTGGAGGAATAACAAAGAAACACTACTTCACACCACACAGATCTCTAGAACTAGAACCTCACATCAGATCCAGTTTATTATTATAATACTCGGGATTGTTGTGGACTAGCCTAGCGTACCTTGCGCAGAAAGTGAATGGGCTGTTCCAGGAATATTTATACACGGCTTTCTGAGAACATGGGAGGGATTGCCGAGCCGTCAAAGGCCCCTCGGTAATAAAATTAACAGCGTCGATCCCAGGGGGCTGTCCCCCCAGGAAAAACCTGCCCCCTTGATTTAAAGGGCAGGGCTGGGTTTATTCCCAGCGCCTGAGGCGCCCCTTGAGGGGAATGCCGACGGATCGACGCATTTTTGGACGGTCCTTTGTACTCCGCCCACCATGAGCTTCGGCTTGTGGGTGGGCCCACATAAAAATGTCCTTGTGTCACGCCCTCATAAGTGGGATGAGAGGCAAATAAACCTGAGACTACAAAGGTTACGCGAACCGTCTACCTCGAGGTTTTAGCACTCTGTTGCGAGTTACTCTACGTCTGGCGCACATGTAGTTTGAATGTACTAGTATACTGAATACTGTATGATCCAGTATACAACAAGACACACGAATATTGAATAAAAAATTGACATACAAGGTCCTGTCAAAAATGTTGTATTATATATATATATATACTGAAATATACAAGGAACTCTTTTTAATCAGACACCAGAACAATACTTGCAAGTGTACACACCACAACGGACTGATCTAATATAAGCAGAGCACCGAAAAAAAATAAAAACACTTTTGGAGCCAAAACTTGATTCTATTATTTGTTTTCCAGGTCCCGTTCTGATTTTGAATTTCCAGAATCACTTCTCTTGGTAATTTAGAATTATTAACCAAACCTTATGAATTGTTAATGTGTGGAGTTGCCTGCAGTCAGAAAGAAAACCTGTAGATATAATCCTGAGGCAGCCTGCAAAGTCTAGCTTAACTGAAGAGGTGTAATACACCAAAACAGTACTGTATGTAGATGATATATATGTATATTTTTTGGGGGAATATGTGCTTAATTGAAGTTGTACCTAATTTTGAAAGTTAATTAATTAATAATTAATTAATTAGGCGGGCATATTAATATGATTATTAATTATTAATTAATATAATATTAATTGATTAACTTTCAAAATTAGGTACGACTTCAATTAAGCACATATTCCCCCCAAAATTGTCGGCAAATAAAAGCCACATCGTTTGTGTATTTACTTCTCAGTGTGTTGAGTCCCGCTCTTCACGCTGTGGTCCGCTGGTTCAATCTCTAGTGGCGGAGATTGTGGTATGTACTGCTGATGAGACCAAAGGAGGTTGAAACAGCTGTCCAGTGCTCCGGATGTTGCAAATGGTGTTTGCCGAGTTAGTCTGGTCGTGGTAATGTGATTCAATTATCAATTATATATATATATATATATATATATATATATATATATATATATGTCACTAACGTATCAAGTTTGAAGCTGTATTTTACAAGAGAGAAATGAACAAAGAATGGAACGTTAATTTTTTCAGAATACAAGGTGTTTCAAAACATACTAAAAAACATACAAAAAAAACAACATACTTTTTGGCACACCTATATATATATATATATATATATATATATATATATATATATATACATATATATATATGTGTGTGTGTGTGTGTATGTGTGTGTGTGTAACATGAAACTAGAAGTGAATCCGACAGTATGTTGAAAAAATTAATAAAGGAAAGAAAGTATAAAAGTATATATTAAAATATCCTATATTATCCATTTTATACTTTGTTTCCTTTATTAATTTTATATATATATATATATATATATAATATATATATATATATATATATATATTGCTCTGTGTTGAGGTCTTAAATTTGAGGTATGAGTAAACTTCAGATACGCATATGTTAATATGTAATATATTTAAAATATTTAAATTTCCAAAGTTTCCATTGTCTACTGATTTTGGTATTTTGAATAATTTATGGCATAAAACGTTCATTTCATAAATTGTACTGTGACCGATTTATTCTGTGTGAATCAGACGAATAGATATTTGGAAGAAAGTCAAGTTGATCTAAAGGCAGACTTAATCAGTATCAAGACATCAAACCGGATATCATCTTATATTCAAGAATGAATCTAGTCTCTTGATTCTTTCGCGGAACGAATGAAATACGAGGCCAGATCAATAGATCCGTATCCTTATTAACTTAATGCTATCTGACATTTTAATTGTGTTGGGACACAGAATAAAATCGCCCCCTTTTTGTATATTAGGGGTGGGGCTTTCCCACGTCACGTCTCATTTGACAAGATGAGCCCTAAAATCCTCCTATTATTCTGGCACGACTTGGAAGGATTCAGACGTGCCCCTTCGCTACCTCAGCAATTATGCACATGTGTGTCTGTTTGGTTCCCGGACTCCCTGAAACGAAAGGAATGTTAGTGTTTCCACCTTCATTTGTTCTAATTGTTATGTATGAACACATTGTGTCTTCTTCGTGTTTTGGACTGAACTATAGTTATCTTTATGTTGTTATAACTAAACCTACGAAAATTGACTTGTCTTTTCTCTACCGGGTATTCTATGTTAGGTCACCCTAACATATATATATAAAAAAAGATGAATCAAAATTTAAATGAGTTTTAAAAGATCCACTCAACTAGAGAAGCAAATATATTCTAAATTGTTCAAATTAGTTCATAAAGAGATACTATTTATTGGCTCAATATCAAATTAGCTCATGAATCTAGTGTATATGTGTGTATATATATGTATATATGTGTATATATATATATATATATATATATATATATATATATATATATATATAACATGTATAGCATGTGAAACTCAGATTCAAGGGTAGTAATTGACATTATGTTGTTATAATTAAATCTTGTTAACCTACCAAAACTGACTTGTCTTTTCCCTACCGATATTCTATGTTAGGTCACCCTCTTTTGGATAACCTAATGTATTATAAGAATGCGGGTGTTAGTTTCGAACTAATAACCCGCTAATTTTTTTATAAATGCATAGTGTTCGATCTATTGCTTAGTTTATTAGTTTCACGGCATGCTAACTCTTGTCGGGTTATTTTATGCCGATATCTTTTAAATAATGAAGTGGTGAAACCAATTCTAAAGATAAAAATATTTTTGAATATGCAGGATTCAAATTTTTTACTTACTTAACCATCAGTAGAGGGAGAGCCGCGTGAGTGGCTTAAAGTAGGCTAAGAGTTAAAATAATACGTTAGAACAGATTTTAAAAGGTTTATACTAAAATCGGACAGTATTTTACGAAACACCTGATCCAAAAAGCTTTTTACTCAGCATCAATGTTAGATATTTGAATAAAATGCCTTTTCCAATGCTATTAAGATCTCGAAGAGAGCCAGCGGCTATTTGGACAAAGAAGAAAAATCTCCGCCCAAATGGATGGTTACATTTCGACAAAGACGAGAAAAATGACTGACGTCAATATAAGTAATAATGTGAACTAGAAGATGGTTTGCAAATAGATGTGACTACAATGAAACAATAGCCTAAAGCAATTTCAGTTCATGGTGCGTGTAGAAAGCTCTCTCCCACCCCACACAAAAGGCATACATCTATTAATAATGGAGATTCGCTTCCGGTTTTTGTTTGTAACAAAAACTACGTCACTGCTTACGTCACATTACCCAAAATCGTCATAACATAGAATAAATACACTCAAATACAGTCCTCATTGTTTTTTTAAACAAGTTTTAATAAATACATGACTGGTATTATATATCTATATATAGTTTGTTTTATTTTAATACATATTTAAAGTTTACATTTCAAATTGTTTTATTTTTTGATCCTTTAATGAATTTAATGATTTTACTTACTTAGGGTAAAAACTCGCTGACATTGAATTTTTAACTCCCACCCCTCAGGAATATGTTTCAAAAATCTATTTTTTACATCGCCCGGAGTTTTTTTTTTATTTTCTAGTTCTCTAATATATTCACTGCTACTTTATATTCTTGAATCCTTAATACGGTATTTTATGTTATTTTTTAAAATTTATTTTTAGAGCTACCATTAGACATTTCGATATAGAGTCTTACTTATTTTCGTAGATAAAATAAAAGTTATTAAGGCATTTATCCATATCTTAGGTGATTGTAACCTTACATAATGCCAGGTATGTTCTCATTGTATTTTATTGTTGTTGTTTTTTTGTTTTTTTTTTTTGTTGTAGAGATGAACACCCCTACAAGATGGAGTGACCCAAAGCATTTAAGAGTCGACGCAGCAGTGAGTGAGGCCGGAATTTATTCAAAAAATTACTGCGTCAACTCCAACCATTTGAAACTCCTTATTTGTACGTTTGTCTTGTGATTTGTACTACTTCTTTGTTCTATGTTAAGTGTTGAATAAATACATATTCACACATCCTGTATTCTCTGTGTATTATTTTTTCCTACCTTAAGGCACCCTGTCGGCTGGGGCGTTAGAATGTACCGACTGCACCTCTGCAGAAGGGGTAAGACTCCCCAATGGGCCACCTGTTGGCCATAGGTGGCGACCCGTGATGCTTAAGGATAGAGCCCAGGTAGATGAGCAGTTCATGACATGCAATACTCCACTTTGGCCCTATCTTGGGCTAGACGAATCGGCTGGTCACGTCAAGCCCTAGCACCTATATGATTTTCCCAACCCTATTGCCCTTATGGCAAGCCCCAACCCCTTTTTATCATATGGGTGCTAGAAGGCGGTGGCTGCGGGTCTACATGTCCTGGGAATGACGTTAAACTCTATCTGATGGTGAGTTCCAGTTTTGGAGGTTTGTGGAATGTGGAGCACCCCTTCATCACCATTGCTCCCTGGTCCACTCTGACCCGGAGTGGTAGTACCTGTTAGGTCCCATCTATGGGTTAAATAGAAAAATGTATTTATAAAAAATTGTATTATCCATTAATAATTGATTTATTTCAAAACTTTATCGGCATTAAATGACCCACTGAGGTTGATATGCCGTAAAACAAAACAAAACAAACTACCTCAAGGATACAACAGTTTTTTTTCTTTTTCTTTTTAGAGCTGCCATTAGAAATTGCTATTTAATCCATATTTTGTATGTTTGGAACCTTAAATAACGCAAGCTATGTTTTCATTGAATTTATGTTGTTGTTGTTGTTATTGTTGATATTAGAGCTACCATCAGAAATTGCTATTGTAGCTATTGTCCGCCCCTGTTGGGATGGGCTTGTGTCCAAAAGGGTTATCTTCCCTTGCTGCCGTGATTTCACCACTAGGGAACACTACTAGCTCGGTATTTAAACGGCAGCCCGGAAATTTCTCACTCTCTTTCTCTTGGTCAAGCATCCACAAGGAGAATATCGCTTATGATGTTGCCCTTACTTCTACAGCAGTGCCCAGATTATCTTATTAATCAGTAATATATATATATATATATATATATATGTTTAGCTACAGATCAGTTGCGATTTTTGGTTACAGAGTTCCAATGCTGTAGAGTTTGGTAATCTAATTTGGTATATCTAATAATGTCGGATTTTGTTGTATAATTTTCCACTGAAAATGATAAAATCTTGTTATATTTGATTTAGAAAAACTTATTTTTACATAAAGTATATATATATATATATATATATATATATATATATATATATATATATATAATGGATTCTCTCGTCAATTTTCGACGCATGAGGGTTCACACACACAATGAAAACCCACACAGTGATTTGTTTATAGTGGTGAAGGCTTGTGTTGGACCATCCACACTTTTTGGCACAGTCGATAGGAAAGTATTGGTGCATCAAGGGTTGCCACAAACCCAATCAACGACCGACCTCAGGAATTTTGAATTCAGAGTTATCCCTCTCATAGACTGGTTACCAACCCAAGGCTGAAGGGCCAGACTGACCTACTATTTAACCCATAGCTGGAGGGAATTTTTAATTCAGAGCTATCCCTCTCCTAGACTGGTTACTTACCCAAGGCTGAAGGGCCCAGTCTCTCTCTCTCTCTCTCTCTCTCTCTCTCTCTCTCTATATATATATATATATATATATATATATATATGTGTGTGTTGTGTTTGTATGTGTGTATGTGTATGTTGGTTTGTGTATGTATGTATGTGTGTGTGTGTGTGTGTGTAACACTATTGAAAGTGTCATTGTTGATACATGTTTTGATATAAATTTTATCATAGATAAATATTTGATATGAATATAACAATTTAAACCTTTTAAACGTCGACAATTTATTTTTCAATATTAATAAATCATCTTCACGTCTCTTATTTTTCACTTTTATTTATCACTTTTCCACACACACTCACACAAATATGCACACACACACACACACACACACACACACACACATATATATATATATATATATATATCTGTGTGTGTATGTGTCTGTATTTATGTGTGTGCGTTGGTGTGTGTGTAATATTAATAAAATTCCATTAATACAATTTTAAGATACAGCATAGTTTTAACTTTATTTTGATTTTTAAAAAGTCCTTGAAATGTTTTGCAACCCTTGAGATGTACATGCAAATGCATTATAAATCTTTTTTTTTTCCTTTTTTAAAACTAGACAAGTGCTTTTTGATCAACTCTCTTCCTGTAATATAACAGGTGCAGCATGAGAATAAAAATAAAACTTATCGATTATGTCCTAAGTTTTCAGCAAAGAGAAGACTAAAAAAAAAAAAAAAAAAAAAAAAAAAGTATTAGGAAGATAAAC
>CM042153.1:108818795-108823795 GCA_023376005.1 Doryteuthis pealeii
GTCCTCTTTAAACTTGGCTAAAGCAACCAATTTATGAGAAGGAAAACTCTGAATTCAAACCCGTTAAACTCTGCTTAACATATTGATCATGTGTCACATCCTACTCGTGTGAAGTGGTTAGTAAATAAATCTATGCATATTCATTATTGTACATAAATATTATTACGCATTGGTCATACAAGACTAACGCACTCCAATATACTCAAACAAGAACAACAACCACAATGTGAAACATGTCAAACACCTTTGACAGTTAAACACTTATACATGGAATGCAGGTTTCTTGCTCACATCAGAAACCGTTATTTTCAAGCAAACAATATGAATGATCTGTTTCAAAATGTCAACATGGAGGATATTCTCTCTTTTTTTTGAACGAAATAGAATTATACCATAGAATATAGACATGAACTTAATCAATACCATACAACATGATCCCCAATGGTGCTAACACATTGTTAAAACCAATTACTAAAAAGTATAAATATAAATAGATATGTATAACTTCCTAACCTTTAGGCATGACATAACCCCAGACGGGTTGATATGCCGTTAAAATCAATAAACAAACATAAATATTATTGTCCATAAACGACAGAGAATCTTGTGTCTAAGATTGTTATTTTTATCCATTCATATTTAATGATTACAATAGATTTTTGTTAGTCTTTCACTAACAACAATATCTTGAAGGAAAAAAAAGTCATTATTAACTTTGTCTGCTGAAGGTGATTATGTTTTAACCATTGAGTATATTTCTATTGATGTAAATGAAAAATCATTGCGAACTCTATTGGAGAGAAGACGGATATGAACAACGTAGGAAATAATATACGAAAGAAAGTGTTAGACGACATATATGTTAAATGGAAAACAGAATATGTTGATTTTTTTTAAATCTATTATGTTAGAAAACAAATGGAATCTTTGTCGTCAAAGAAAAACAGCTAAACAAAATAAATGTCGTTCATATTAATGGTAGTTTTCTCTGAACCAAAAAAATGACCTATCCTAATATACAAGTCTAGTGCGTCTTGTCAGAAATATAGGACACAACGTATAGGAGGCATGCTAATGTTTGTTACATGGGTAGCCTATGAATTAGGTAAGTAGTGTAGCTAGAATTTGAATTGAGTTCGGAAGATTCCAAAGTGAATGGACAATTACTGTCGATCGTTATGATTTGCAGATGGTGACCTCTACTTGACCCCCGACAAAACCCGCAAACAGAAGCGTGTGAAAGGAAATTAGTTTGTTAGCAGTTGCCGAGAGAAAGCCAGTAAGAACGTATGTTAAGGAGCGTCGCTCTCAAAATGCTGGCCTCTCATCCGTGCGGTTCGAGAAACATTTTGCGTTGGGGTTTTGTAATACAAAAATCTAAAAAAAGAACAACAAAGTCTTGCTTGGTTATTAAAGAAGAGATGAGCAGACACCTAGCCCTAACAGAAGGGCCCAACAGTTCAGAGCAAGAGAAATCAGCCCAAAGAAAAATAGTAACCGAACAGAAAACTAAGAAACCAATTCATCCTGTCCACCTCTCCACTCTCTCGCCATTTATATACCCGATGTAAAGAAGTACATTACATATTTACAATGCACTGCTTCTTAACCGTAACCCGATCTGATGTTGAGAAACTTCTTATGAAAAATCAAAACGATTGTTAGAATAACTCCATCAACTACTTCTCAGATTGACTATTCGTTAAATCCTCGAAGGGGTACGTGAAAACAATCTCGAGGCAACACTTCCCTTTTTAGATTTTTCCAAGACATTTTTCCATACAGAAACAAAAAACAGAGAAAATACTACTAGCATATGGTCTATCCAAAGACATTGTCACCACTATAACATTGTCGCTGGAGTCTTGCAAAGATATCTTAGTAACAATTCTGTTTACAATTTGCCTCTCGGATTCCACCCTTAAGCATCATGAGATAGTAGCCACCAACGGCCAACAGGTGCAGAGGTGCAGTCGGCATATTCTACAGCTCAAGCCGACAGAGCGATGGAGAGACTGCACATCAGTAGAAGACTCAAGACCATCCGAACCACATGAGGGCTAAAACGGAAAGGATACTGACAAGAGTCTTGGGTATGTGAAAAGTCTTGCTCTCGCTCAGACTCAAGTGAAAAAAAATCAGTTTGAGATGGAGTGAAAACTCACAAAAAGTAAAATAAGACTACAAGCTAAACTTGCGGAGCAAGTGAGATTAGTATCATTTGGATTATTCGGACTATTGTTCTTATCTTTATTGTTATCTGTACAATGTTTCGGCCGATGTGCCCTCCGGTCTGTTTATCTGTACATCATCGGTCGAAACGATGTACAGATAAAATAAAGATGAGGAAAACAGTTCGAATGATCCAAATAATACTAATTATCAAGCCTCATATTAAAAAAATTCAGAGAAGCAAGTGAGATTAATTCTGTTGTTGACATTAAAATCCAAGAAATATAGTTGTGAAGAAAATTCCCAACAAGAGTTCTCCAAATGAGCTCAGCCCTGTCTACTAGAGCAGTATAATACACCGACTGCATCTCTGCAGAGGGAAAATACGTCCCTATCCCATTGGAGTCATTTGTTGTGCGTGGTTGGCGACCCATCATGCTTAAGGATGGAATCCTGGTCGCTTAGCTGTCCATGATATACAACTCTATTTTGACTCTCACTTAATGTTTGCTTACTCCCACGTTCAAATCTGAGCCGGAGTGTAATAACTATGGGTTAGAGAAATAAAAATGAATTTTAATAATGTGTTTAAAAGAAAATTTGAATAACCAACAAGAATTAATCAAACAAAAACCTCTTTGGCATAAAATAACCGGAAGGTAAAATTTAAACAACCAAAATTTTGTTGGTAGAAAATTGCGTTTAAAAAGCATGGAATAGGATATAGTTGAAAAGAAAGAGGGAGAGAAAGAAAGAGAAAGAGTGAGAGAGAAACAAATGTATAAATTAGACATATAAAACAGTAAACAGTTGAGTTGACTGAGAGAGAGAGAGAGAAAGAGAGAGAGAGAGAGAGAGAGAGAGAGAGAGAGAGAGAGAGAAATGTAGAAATTAGACATATAAAACAGTAAACAGTTGAGTTGACTGAGAGAGAGAGAGAGAGAGAGAGAGAGAGAGAGAGAGAGAGAGAGAGAGAGAGAGAGTTCTTTTGTTTTAGACGTAGCGGCCTCTCCGATCAATCGGCTAGTCACCTCAAGCCCTAGCGCCTATATGATTGTCCCGAACCTATTATGCTTATGGGAAATCCCCAACCATTTTTATCATGTGTGGCTAAGGGTCTTAAAGTTATGACGTTAAATTGCTTCTGGTGGTGAGGTTCAAACTCGGGAGATCGGGGGAGTGTGGAGTACCCCTTTAAAGCCATTTCTCCCAAGTCTACTCTGACCCGGAGTGGTACTACCTCTGTTATGGTCCTATCTATGGATTGAATAGCTAAAAAAGTGGGCAAAACTTGCAAATTGGTCGAAAAATTAAAACGGAAACTTTTTGGTGGTCCCCCATGACAGTTTAACTACAGTGTATGAATGAACTTTTTTGCGAATTGGGTTACGGTTTAGGGGTTTGGGGATTAAGGTTGTTTTTAATTACGTATTGCTTAAAAAAACAACAAAAACAAAAATCCCAAATTACTATACATTCAATGTTGAAAAATATATGTTTTTAATCAAGTTTAATTGAAATTATACATTGCAATACTAACACAAACAACGGAAACTAATTAGTCTACCGTTGAGTTCAATAATTTATTTCAATGGTTAACTAAATGTATTAATATTTGTAGTTGTTTTTAAGCAATACGTAATTAAAAACAATCTTAATCCCAAACCTCCAAACCGTAACCCAATTTGTAAAAAGTTTATTCCTACACTGTAGTTAAACTGTCATGTAGGACCACCAAAAAAGTTTCCGTTTTAATTTTCCGACCAATTTGCAAGTTTAGCCAACAATTGTTTTAGAAATGTGTACAAATGAGTAAAAAAGATTAACTACCCAACACGAATGAACAAAATAAAACGTCTTCGGCATAAAATAACCCAAGGGTTGACATGCCGTAAAATCAAAACAGTTGTATTGAAAACCACATCATAATGAAACTTAAACGCCCATCTACAATGTTAACATAAAACGAGAGGAACCATGAGGAAATCGTGATAAAAATCCTCGTTACCAATTCTTTCGCTTCTCGTTACGAAAACAGACGTCTTTATCAGTAAGACAACATTATTTGCAAGCGAATAAACATTTTAGAAAAAAGACCTTACTATGACAACTAGCAAGAATATGCACTGTCCAGGTGTAAGTATATATATATATATATATATATATATATATATAAGTGTATTTTGGAAGTATTTTCTCTTTTAAACATGTTTGGATGAACTCGAGTGACAATTCCTGTCGTACAAGTTCATTTTCAATCCGTTCAAGGTGTCTGGCCATCTTTTTGGTGTCAGTGTGGAACTGGTGTAGCAATCCACCAAAGGTTTCTCTATGAGCGATAGATATAAATGAACAGGCTGACCTACATAGATATACACAGACTGACATAAATGGACAGATAGATAGATAGATAGATAGATAGATAGATAGATATTAAGAGGTCGACATCGATAGATAAATAGATAGATATGAATAGGTTAACATAGATAGATAGATAGATAGATAGATATGAATAGGCTGATATGGATAGACAATGAATAGACTGGCATAAATAGATAGATAGATAGATATGAAAAAGCTGACATATATAGATAGATAGAATGGTTTTTGGTATTAAATAGCCTATTAAAATTGATATGCCTATAACAAAGAAACCTATAATTTTGATACTAACTAACGTGATATGAAGCAGCTGTTTGATATTTTTACCTGTAAAGGTCACTACTCTACATTTAATTTCCGAGCATGGTGGTCTCAAAAGTTTCATTATATATATATATATATATATATATATATATATATATATATAATATATATATAGTGTGTGT
>CM042153.1:108826295-108833795 GCA_023376005.1 Doryteuthis pealeii
AAAAACTAGAAATAAAGAATAAAAGAACATAAATAATAATAAGTATAAAATAAAATAAATAATAAACAAATAAAGTTCTCATTGAACTCTCATTACGGTCAGCTTGGTTAAACCACACATGGAAAGATCCTAACTACAGGAATATATATATATATATATATATATATATATATATATATATATATATACTGTCGTGCAGTAAGTCTCCAAAAAATGTAGGATATATCAGTTTAAAAAAACAAATGAGAAATCTGGGAGGAACCAGCTAGCGTAATGGTTAGAATCCCCGCCCGTCAGTCTGGCAGTTAGGGTTCGAATCACACACAAGGCGGCTTCCCGACTATAACTCTGCTGATGAGGCATAATAGGCCGAAATGTACATACAGAGATTGACTTTTTCTCGATTTGTTTACGTCTTACATTTGAACAGATATATTCGCCTAATTCATTAATTATCAACTAATTAATTTTCAAATTAGGTATGAATTTGATTAAGCACATATTCTCATATATATATTATATATATATATATAATATATATATATATATAAAGGGTTTTGTAATTTGCTTGAAGCATTGCGTATATATTGGTTTGTTGGTTGGTTTTGAAGGCTGTCACAATGCGAGTGTAAAGAAAAAAGAAGGTAACTATGATGTTTTTTGTTAACCTGTCATTTATTTCTCAATATTTCGGGAAGAGATTCCCATCCTCAGAAGAATACTGGAACTGAAGTTGTCTTAGCGGCTGCTACATTCGTTCTGCCTTGGGTCTTCCAAATTCTGTGTGTGTATGTGTATGGTTGGGGTGCTTGCTTATGTGTGTGTTTGTGTGTGTAAGTGTGTGTGTGCGCGTGCTTGTGTGTGTAAATGTAAGCGTATGTGTGTGTGCGTGGTGCTTATGTCTGTGTGTCTGATCATTTCTTTTTATTTTATTTTATTACTATTCCAGATTTGTTCTTCTGAGGATGGGAATCTCTTCCCGAAATATTGAGAAATAAATGACAGGTTAACAAAAAACATCATAGTTACCTCCTTTTTCTTTACACTCGCATTGTGACAGCCTTCAAAACCAACCAACAAACCAATATATATATATATATATATATATATATATATATATATACTAGCTGTAATACTTGGTGATACCCGATAAAAGTGGTGTTATTTACAGTTCTCAGAGTGCGCCTAAAAATGCAAGCGACCCTGTGTGTCCTTACTGAATCTTCAATAACAATCTTTGTTGGTCGTTTTTATAGCAGATCAGTTTTTTGTGTAGAATTATCAAAGGTGTTTAATCATACGTCCTTTTTCCATCCAGCAATCTTCATTTTTTCTTCCTTTTATATCGTAAGAGTTTCTTATAAACGATTGAATTATGTAGTAGTAGTAGTAGTAGTACAGTCGGTAGAGCGTTCGGCTAGAAACCACAAGGTTCCTAGTTCGATCCCGGTCCTCGCCAACCAGCGTATGAGTAGCACAGGGATCAGTGTGGTAAAGTAAGGAGCTGATGGTAGGTGTGGCGCTCCACCTCAGACGCAAAAAACAATCTCCTTGGTCTGGCGCTAGTGAAAAGGGGATAGACTCCCTCGCTGATTGGCTGATACCGACATTAGGCCGCCCCGACGACTAGTAGTAGTAGTAGTAGCAATAATAATAATAATAATAATGATAATAGTAGCAGTAGGAGTAGTAGTAGTAGTTGTAGTAAACAAAATATTCAAGAACTATAGTAAATAGTGTGAGGGGAAGGGATGATTTACTAACATTCCTCTTTTCCCTTTTTCACTGAAACTTTTCTCTCTTTTTTTACTCTGTTGTAAAAAAAAAAAGAAAGTCCCCTGAGGTTCCTTTACTGATTTTTATGAACCCATGTGATAAGAATATTTCATTATGTTATTTATTTTGAATTATTCTCAACTAGCTTCGACCTTAGGTCATCGTCAGAAGAACATTTCTGATGAAATAAATTGTTTTTTGGAAACTTGAAAAGTTTTCAAAGCCACAAAAGATAGGGCGTAAAAATGTACTGCTAAATATATATATATATGTATATATATATGAATATGGGACGTGCTATATATATATATATATATATATATATATATATATATATATATATATATATAGAGAGAGAGAGAGAGAGAGAGATAGATAGATAGATAGATAGATAGATATGTATGTGTGACTGTATGTGTGTGTGTAGGGGGAGTTTTCTCTCCAAGGAAATTCACTTTCAATTTTCAGAATCATTATTTTTCTTTTACCAAACGAACATAGCTCTCCGGCTTAGAAATTCAGTATATTTCAATAAATTATTCCCAGGAGAATATATATATATATATATATATATATATATATATATATATATATATATATATATATATGTGTGTGTGTGTGTGTGTGTGTGTGTGTGTGTTGAGAAAGGTAGACAAACACGGGATGTTGTATGAGATGGATATTTATTGTAGGTAGTGATGTCGACGTTATAACGTTTCGGTCTGTCAGACCTTCTTCAGGACATTTGATTGAGTTCTTGCTTCAATGGTGAACATTTTCATACTGGTGAGTTAGGAGGTCGTGTATATGGAAGGAATGGTCAATTGTTGGTGTTAGTAGGAGTGTTTAAGTTGGTAGTTCTTTCACTGGAGTCTGAGTGACAGAAAGTCTCCTCAGGTCTCCAGGACTCTTCTGAGTATTCTGGTAGATTGCAGCAGTGCAGTGTTCTGAATGGTTTCAATTCTTCCTCCGATTTCCAGACTTTCCAAACCCTTTTCTATTCCTTTTGGGACCGTTCCAAGTGCACCAACTACAATTGGTATCACTTTCACTTTCATATTCCATAACTTTTTCAGTTCTCTGGCAAGGTTCAGATATTTGTCCATTTTCTCATTTTCCTTTAGCTTCACCCTGTGATCTACTGGAACTGCAAAATCCACCAGTTGACAAGTTCTTTCTTTTTTGTTAATCAACACTTGGTCTGGTCTTTTTGCTGGGATAAGGTGATCCGTTTTTATTTCAAAGTCCCAGAGAATTTTATGTGTTTCGTTCTCAAGAACAGATTCTGGTTTATGCATATACCATTTTGTTGTATGGACAAAATTTAATTTTTTGCATAATTCCCAGTGGATCACCTTCCCAACCCAGCCGTGACTAGTTTTGTATTCTCGTTGTGCTA
Source organism: Doryteuthis pealeii (assembly GCA_023376005.1). Taxonomy (NCBI): domain Eukaryota; kingdom Metazoa; phylum Mollusca; class Cephalopoda; order Myopsida; family Loliginidae; genus Doryteuthis; species Doryteuthis pealeii. The sequence continues at coordinate 108,829,471 of CM042153.1, forward strand.
GTTTGGTACATTCGCAGAGTACATGGTTTACAGTCTCGTCTCTATTACCGCAAAATCTACATTTAGTATTTGTTGGGTATTATTATTATTATTATTATTATTACTAGCAAATATATGCACCCTCCGGGTGCAAGTATTTTAGTTGAATTTTATAATAAAATATGATATTAGATTAGAAAGGCTAATGAAACTGAATAAGAATGTAGATAAAAAGATTTTGAACAGAGGGGGTATGATTGAAAAATAGAACAACTTTGAAACTAACTCTTCCATCATTTTCCGTTACTCCCGACTTTCATTGGTAAATTTTCCTAATTAAACTGTTTAGTTAAAATAGGAAGTAAATAATAATATTACAGTTATTTCTTCTTGTTAAGGGATTTCTTTTAAGATTTATTGAAGAGATTTTTGCTCATATTCAACAAGATAAAACAAAACAATTAGAAATTAATAATACTAAGCATATATTTATTAAAATCAATTTTTTATGATCAATATGCAAATTAGCCTTCCCATTCACACTGTAAACCTCTATTTTGTTGTATATATAAATACAATTGCATGTTATTAGTATGTAGATATGGTCAACAGTATAAGTAATGTAAAACAATTTTATTAATAATTGAGGTTTAAATAAAAATAAAATCATGGAGAATATGATGTAAATAACTAAAGGAATTGTGACTTGTATAGTAATATAGTTTCGGTTACAGACAGACAAACCCACAATCTCCATTATAATAAGATTATTATTGTTTCATTTTCTTATATATGTATTTTTAAAGATTTTATATATATATATATATATATATATATATATATATATATATATATATATATATATATATGAGTGTGTATGTATGTATGTATGTATGTGTGTGTGTTTGTGTGTTGACAATTCCATTGGTCCTATGCAAAGACGACGGCCTTTAACTATAAGATTTGATGGCCAGAAAAATGTAAATTACATAACACACACAAACAAAACAAAAAATAGGTTAGCCTTTAAAGAAAATGTTTTCTGACTTGGTTTTGTTGTCTTCTGTTTATCAGCTTCAGTAGAATCTTTGGGGTTCTGTAAGCCATTTGCACATTTCAAGGAAGACAAGTCGGTAAATTGAGATGATCAATATTTCTCTGGGGAGAAACCGGTTGTGGACAGCCAAATAAATTAGCAGCTTTTTCTTTCTCTTTATTCACCAGTTGGGACGACATTACGACAGAAAAAGAAATTATTCCAACTAACGTGCTGCCTCCTATTTCTTCAACCTATTATGAGGCATTGTTCTTTAGCTGTACATTATTCATACTGAAAAAGAAAGCTATATATATATATATATATATATATATATATATATATATATATATATATATGTGTGTGTGTGTGTGTGTGTGTGTATGTATATGTATATATATATGTATATATATGTATATATATATATATATGTATATATATGTGTATATATATGTATATATATATGTGAGTATATGTACATATATATATGTGTGTATATGTATATATACATATATGTATATATGTATATGTATATATGTATATATATTTATGTGTGTATATATATATGTGTGCATATATATATATGTATATACATATATATTTGTGTATATATATGTGTATATATATATCTATATATGTATATATATATATGTGTGTATCTATATATATGTGTATATATGTATATATATATATATATATATATATATATATATATATATATGTGTGTGTGTGTGTGTGTGTGTGTGTGTATATATATGTATATATATAAGAAGGTCCGCAAAATAGATCATGTTCTTTAAAAGTTCTTTTATGAGATTTTTAAAATTTTACACACACACACGCATATATATATATATATATATATATATATATATATATATATATATATATATATACTAGACAAAACGTGACCCGTTGGGTCACCCATTAAGCTCTCTCTAGATGATTAGGGAAAAGAGTTGGATCTGCCAAAATATCATCTGCTTTTCTTTTTTAAAAACGAACTAAAATTTATTAAATTGATTATTTAAGGTCAAATTTTTATCTAGTCGAAAAGTAGTAACATAATGAGCATCAGTAAAAAAGCAAAATAATATTACACATATAATTTATTTTTGATATATTTAAAACGTTTTTTTCGTCCATTTTGATCAAGATGCCTGCCAAGCCAAAATCCGTTTTTACAAAATAAATTGTAACTTTTGCAATTGAAAAAATTCACACTGGATTGTCCAATTGAACACATATCCTAGTAGATAAAGGAGTTAGATTAAGACAGTTCTAAATGCCAGTTATCTCTAGACTGCAGGTTCAATCCTGGTCAGGGACAGCAGTAACATAGAATAATAATTAACACAGCTTAACACCTGTACCCCAGCTATGGTTAGTGGAATGAGAACCGGATACCCCCGTGGACCTAATAAAGGGTTGGATTCAAAGTTCCGTGATGGCTCCCAATTACAAGAAGGTTCCCGAGTCCGACAAGAAATACCTGAAGAAGGCCGGAGGGCACATCAGCCGAAACTTTGTACAGATAACAATGAAGACGAGGACAATAGTTTGAATAATACAAATAATCGTAATCTTTGCGGAGTTCCGTCCTGGCTTCCTGCATCCGAAGCGGTATCACTTGAAAAAAAAAAAAAAAAAAAAAAAAAGAACCAACTTAGGGCATTTTCCACTGAAAACCCAACCCTAACCCTAAACTAACCTAAATTAAACTAATTTAAACTAAACCTAAACCCCAACCCCAAATCCTAAACCCTAAACCCTAGTTGTTTTTGTTTTTCACGCCGCTTCCGCTACGGACTTCAATCATAGCTGGTGTTTTTTTGTTTTTTTTCAGCAGTCACCGGCAAGCATGTTTTGAGGCAAGAGGCCATGACGGAACTACGCAAAGATTACAATTATTTGTATTATTCAGACTGTAATATCGGAGTGGTATATATTTGATTGATACTATTTTCTGCATAAATAAAAAGACTAAAGACAGAGTTTATTTTTTTAAAGCCACACGTAATTAAAAAAAACCTTAATCCACTAAAACCGTAACCCAATTCGCAAAATGTTAATTCATAGACTGTAGTTAAACTGTCATTGGGTACCAGCAAAAAATTTTCCGTTTTAATTTTCCAACCTAAGTCAGAAGTCAGTCCTACATTCTATGAATTAACATTTTGCGAATTGGGTTACGGTTTTAGGGGATTAAGGTTGTTTTTAATTACGTATTGCTTTAAAAAATAAACAACAAAAACCCAAATTACTAGACATTTAATTAACCATTGAAATTAATTATTGAATCTTTTATCGAGACAGTTGTTTTGTGTTAATATAGCAATGTATTATTTCAATTAAACTTAGTTTAAAAATATTTTTCAATATTAAATGTATAGTAATTTGTGTTTTTTGTTGTTTATTTTTTTTAAGCAATACGTAATTAAAAACAACCTAAATCCCCTAAAACCGTAACCAAATTCGCAAAATGTTAATTCATAGACTGCAGTTAAACTGTCATTTGGTACCAGCAAAAAACTTTCCGTTTTAATTTTACCGACCTAAATAAGAAGTCAGTCTAGTTTGTTTTTAGTTTTAACTAAAACAAACTTTTAAGCCCGAAGAAAACTTTCACTTAAACAGTAGGGGTAGTCAATGTTTGCTCATTTGAATTCCATAATATTTAAATATATAACTATTTTTTTACCCAACATGAAATATTTTTTAAAGTAAGTTTAATACTCTATGAATTAATAATTAAAGTAATTTAAAAAATCTATTTTAAAGCATGATTTCAATTTCGTAAAATTTACGCTCAACTAAAATTGAAATCATGCCGTAAAAAGATACTTTTGTTTTGTTTTATTAAAACAAACCAAAATTTCTCTGTGGTCTGGAGAAAGGGAGGGGTGAATCTACCTAGAGTTAGGAGGTGCTGGGAGGGTGTTTGCCTGCTTATTTTTACAGGCAGTGGGCACTCTCACTCCGTATAACTCGACTACTCACATTAACTCTCCCACTCACGGTAACTCTATATAGAGGGAGAGTGGAAGAGAGTCAGGTCTAATTTAGACAGGGATTGGTCGGTTGTTGACTTAATTGCTAATTACGCCTAATTAAAACCAATTAAACTGGATTTTTTTTCAAACACTGGGTAGGGCTAAAATCAAGGAATATCTAAGTATAAATATTGTGTCCATAACATAAATAGAAAAAAATCCTTTAGCTGGTGAAGGTTGATAAACTCAGCTTTAGTATAATAAGATATATATATATATATATATATATATATATATATATATATATATATATAGAG
>CM042153.1:108838795-108841464 GCA_023376005.1 Doryteuthis pealeii
CCTTCCTTCCTTCCTTCCATCTGTCCTTCATTCCCCTTCCTTCCTAATCAAAATACCGACGTCTTATTTTTCCTTTCTTCCTTCCTCTCTCCTTTCTTCCTACCGTCCTTCCTTCCTTCCTTCCCCTCCTCCTTCCTTCCTTCTTTTCTTACTTCCATTTGTCCTTCCTTCCTTCCTTCCATCTGTCCTTCCTTCCTTCCATCTGTCCTTCCTTCCTCCCATCCTTCTTCCTTTCCTCTCTTCCTTCTTTCTTTCCTCCCTTCCTTACACCCATCCGTACTTCCTTTACTCCACTTTTCCTTCCTTCATCCCTCCCTCTCATCTATCACTCTTCAGTTCACTTCCTTCCGTCCTTCCTTCCTTTCTTTCTTTCTTTCTTCCTCCCTTCTTTCCTTCCATCCTTCCTTTCTCCCTGCCTTCCTTCTTACCGTCCTTCCTTCCATCTATCCTTCCGTTCTTCCTTCCATCTATCCTTCCCCCTTCCTTCCTAATCAAAATACTGCCATTTTATTTTCCTTCCTTCCTACTTTTCTACCACCATGTATTCCTTCCTTCTTCTGTTCCTTCCTCCCACCCGTCCTTCTTTTCCTCTTTTCCTTCTTCCTTTCCTCTCTTCCTTCTTTCTTTCCTCCCTTCCTTACACCCATCCGTCCTTCCTTTACTCCTCTTTTCCTTCCTTCATCCCTCCCTCTCGTCCATCCCTCTTCAGTTCACTTCCTTCCGTCCTTCCTTTCTTTCTTCCTCCCTCCCTTCCATCCTTCCTCCATTCTTTTTATCCTTCCGTCCTTCCTTTCTCCCATCCTCCCTTCCATCCTTCCTCCTTATTTATTTATTATTTCTATTTGCTCTCCCTTTCTCCCTCCCTTCATCCCTCACTACCGTCCTTCTCTTTTCATTTCACTTCCTTCCTTCCTCTCTTCCGTCCTTCCTTCCTCCCTCCCTTCCTTTCTTCCTCCATTATTTTTGTCCCTACTTCCTTCCTTCTATCCTTCCTTCTATATTTGCTTCCTTCACCCTCCCTTTCTCCCTATCTTCCTTTCTCTCTTCCTCCCTGCTTTCCTTCATTGCACCCTTCCTTCCCTCCTTCTTCCATTCTTTTCATCCTTTCTTCCTTCCTTTCTCCCTTCCTTCCTTTCTTCCTCCATTATTTTTGTCACTTCCATCCTTCCTTCATCCTTATTTATTTATCATTTCTATTTGCTTCCTTCACCCTCCCTTTCTTCCTCTCTTCTTTCTCTCTTCTTTTCTCCTTCTTCCTCTTCTCCCTCCATTCTTTCATCCTTTCTTCTTCTTCCTTCCTTTCTCTCTTCCTCCCTGCTTTCTTTCCTTCCTCCTTCCTTCCTCCATTCTTTTCCTCCTTGCTTCCTTCCTTTCTCTCTCCCTTCCTTACTATCGTTTTCCATTTTCTTTTCTTTTTTTGTAAAAAAACATTTCAATTCGCTTTACATTTTTAGCGCCATTATATTGATTAGAGATGTCAACCCGCGTAACAGTTACCTTCTGGTTGGTTGTTTTGTTTTACGGCATATCAATCCCTTTTGGGTCATTTAATGCCAATCGAGTCATTGTTTTATATTTTATTCTTACAGTACCTGATATTTCTTAAAAGGGTCACCCATGTAAGTATTGAACAGGCACATCACTGCTTAACTTTATTGATCTAGCGGGAACCGGTGCTTTCAACATGATTTGACCGTAATCAATAGTTACCTGTATAAAATATGCAACCCGAGTTCGAATTTCGGCTCTGTTGTGGTGTGGTGAGTTTGGTTGGTTAATCTGTTAAACGGCATATCAATCCTTCATGGATTATTTAATGCAGGTTATTAGTATGTAGACATGGTCAACAGTATTAATAATGTAAAATTTTTTTATTAATAATTGCGGTTTGAAAAAAATAAAATCATGGAGAATGGGACGTAAATAACTAAGAGAATGAATGGAACGTTATATTTTTTTCAGAATACAAGGTGTGTCAAAAAGTACAAAAAATCTCAATACTTTTTGACAACCTTGTATATATATGTGTGTGTGAGTGTATATATATATATATATATATATATATATATATGTGTGTGTGTGTGTGTGTGTGTGTGTGTGTGTGTGTGTGTGTGAAAAATATAAATGGAAAGGTGGATAACAATTGATATAATTAATATTTCATCTTCATTTATGACAACCCTTCCTCAGCAAAATAAAGACGAAATATCAATTGAATCAATAGATTGTGTTGGTTTATCCTCTATTCCATTTATATTTTCAAGTGTTGTATTTTTTCAATGTTTGTTTCTTCATATATATATATATATATATATATATATATATATATATATAATATATATAAGATTATCCAAACTTGATAATTAATGGAATAGAGGATAAACCAACACAATCTATTGATTCAATTGATATTTCGTCTTTAATTTTGCTGAGGAAGGGTTGTCAATAAATGAGATGAAATATTAATTATATCAATTGTTTATCCACCTTTCCATTTATATTTTTCACACACACAACCACACACACCACAACACACACAACCACACACATATATATTATAATATATATAATATATATATACACTCACACACGCACATATATATACAAGTGTGTCAAAAAGTATTGAGATTTTTTGTAACTTTTTTGAAGCACACGCTTGTATTCTGAAA
>CM042153.1:108844064-108869064 GCA_023376005.1 Doryteuthis pealeii
GACACTCAGTAAACCAGTATGGTTATATCTAGAAAGGAATTTCGAAATTCAGAAAATCGAAATGTCTTTTATATATATATATATATTATATATATATATATATATATATATATATATATATATATATATATATAAAGACCGCTTTTATATGGTCGAAACAGATTTCTGTCAGGAAAACTATTAACATCTTGTTTTTTCTACAAACTTTCTACACACACACACACACACACACACACACACACACACACACACACACACACATATATATATATATATATATATATCTCCCTCAGGTAATGATAACGTTAACTTTTTATTTGTATAATAGTTAAGACTATATATATATATATATATATATGTGTGTGTGTGTGTGTGTGTGTGTGTGTGTGTGTGTGTGTAATTTGAAAATTGAAAATGAATGACGATATGTGGAAAGGATAAATAAATAAAGGTATGAAAATGTTGAATGGATAAAATAGATTTACTGTGAGTTACTAACACTGGTTTCGGCCAGGAGTTTGTTCATGTACTCATGTATTCTATTCATTATTATTTTAAATAAAAAATAAAATAATAATAATAGAAAATTAATAAATTTTTAAGCATACAAAGAATAACAACCTTCATCAGAGTAAAATGTTTCATATTTTCTTTGTATGCTTAAATATTTTATAGTTTTCTATTATTATTATTTTATTTCATATTTAAAATAATAGTAAATAGAATACATGTGTACATGAACAAACTCCTAGACGAAACAGGTGTTAGTAAACTCATATTAAATAAATTTTATCAATTCAACATTTTCTTTCCTTTATTTATTTATCCTTTCAACATATATATTGGCAGAATTTTTCTTTTATGTATGTTTTGTTGAACTCGGCGGACAATTCTTGTCTGACGAGTTTCTTTTCTATCTTTTCAATTGTCTGACAATCTTATATAAGGGTGGAATTGGTGAAGGTTCTTACATTAGTACTTTCTGCCATCATCAGGTGTGAAGTGGTGAGATGTTTCCATGGTTCTTGTTAAGTTTCTGGCCGCCATCCTTGTCCAGTTAAAAAGACTTAAAGTAAGTAAGTCCTGAGTTATAGAATCCTTTGGTAAGTGAATAAGTCCTGAGTTTTGGAATCCTACGTAGTGTCAAAAAGGTCCAGCGATATAATCCTATGATCCGTCGTCCACGAAGATTCAAAGCAATGTGTGTAGGTATGACCAGAACAGCCGGTATAAATAACAATATCAGCAGCAGAGCACTGCCAGTGATTGGCCAATAGGTTGTCATGATGTCGGCGAGTCTATAAGTACAAGTGGCCATCTGGCACTCACCTTATATCGGGAAAATGCCCCACCTTTATATAGGTGGTAATTCTATTCAGAAATATCGGGAAAACGCCAACAGTTCTTTTTAAACAAACAATAGCCGTAGGAATAAGGAGGAGGAGGGTCTCACAAGTTTATAAGAATGTTATGAGGAATGGTGGGAGGAGAAATGGCGGGAAATTATAGGCGTTTGAGAACATGTTGGCTTGTTTCAGGTGTTTTTTTGTTTAATGTATAGGGCTTAGAGTATTTGAAGTTTATTATTTTTCATTGTGCAGTATATATGTGTTTTCAGTTAGAATTTTCCGGTAATTAGTGGAGGATTTATATGTACGTGTTATTTTAAGTGTGGTATGAATGTACGTGTTGCATATATATATATATATATATATATATATATATATATATATATATATCAGGTCTGTGAATGTGCACTTACAAAATTACTCATTCGTACAATTAATGACCACTGTCTCTGCAGAATATATTTATATTTAAGTCTGAATTTGATTTAGATTTAAGAAGTAATTCATCATTTCAATAAAAAAATGTAACAAAATCAATAATTTCTCTATATCAGTCAAAAGGCTTTGCTGTTAAAGCCAAATGATCTGCAGTCAGCCTAGTGTGAGGGTGACATTTCATGCGAAAAGTAATCACATCGTAAAACTCAATCTTTCTGATGTCCTTTTTAAAGCAACCAACACTTAGAAAAATAAAGTTTCACAATAATGCTGGTTGACTATCTGACCAAAAATTCAAATTAAAGAAAATTGAAAAAAAAAATTTGTTGCATTTTCAAATATTCATGTAGATATGAACGTAAATACAGATGGAAAAGAAAGAAAGAAAGAAGTACGGTTGAATCAACATAGGAATATAAACTATTGGAATTATGAATGTTTTTATATATATATATATATATATATATATATATATATATATATATATATTAAGGACGCGTAAAAGCATATGCATTATGTAAAATAAATTTTTTTTCTTAAAAAGAAAGGAAAGGGTACCCTAGTTTTGATTTAAAATCAGAAATGAATTTCTTCTTTTCGATCAATGCTCCTCAGAGAAAAATTTCATTGAAAGATGGTGAAATAGTGTAGTTGAAGACAACGGATAAGACAGAAAGCAGTGAGAACAAGGAAAAAAGTTTTTTTTTTTTCTCAATAAGAGAATTCGTAAATTTACGAAACTTACAACTCACGTGGGGGGGGGTCGGAAATTACGAGTGCCCCGTTTGATAAGTTGAGGCTTGAAGTGCCAAAAAGGAGTAGTTGTTGGGACTGCTTCTGAACGCACAGGAAGGGTTGAGTGCGAGAGATGAAAAGAGACTCGAGAATCTGCAGTTGTAGTTCGCTGTTGGAACTACAAAGGACTGAAAACATAGCTGGATGGTAGGAACGAGCACAAGCAGAATTTCTTAATAGTTGTTGTCCTATGGTGGACGGAGTATTTAAGCCTGCAGCTGTGGGACAGTCCACGTTGCCAGAACGGATGTTGTAGGGTATGTGCTGCTTGATTCGAGATTCCAGTCTCAAGGTAGTACGGCCGATGTAGCAAATCTCACATTTGCATGTAAACTTATAGATAAGGTGGCTTTTGTGATGGGGGGGTATACTATCCTTGAGACTTGGAGGAAACAGCACATTCGATTTAAGGACAATCCGAGGATTGATGGCATTGAAGCAACGATGGATAGACTTTTTAATCTTGTCTAGCAATATATATATATATATATATGAAAGTAAGTAAACAACAGTGTGTTTATTTTTTATATGGCCTTTTTAGCCGACAATGTTTGGAGGATATGTGCTTAATTGAAGTCATACCTAATTTTGAAAATTAATTAGTTAATAATTAATGAATTTAGGCGGGCATATATGTTTAAATGTAAGGCTAAACAAATCGAGAAAATGTCAATCCCTGTATGTACATTTCAACCTATTAGGTCTCATCAGCAAGGTTATAGTCTCCCACATGGAACAGTCTCCCATGTCTATAACCTTGCTGATGAAAGTTTAATTTTTTAATACCAATCAAGAATGAATAAAACAAAACGTCTTCGGCATAAAATAACCCAACAAGAGTTGACATGTCGTAAAATCCAACCACTTCCCAGATCCACCCTGTATGTAATGGTCTTAATGATATCTATTTTACGCTGTCTGGAGTAAAATGAATTCCAACTGATATAGGAACAAGAAAAAATTGGCTTTCGATAGACTAGTGTAATGTAATCATCGTGAGTCCTTTCAGGAATAACATCTAAAAAGAGGAGAGTAGAATTCAGATGGCTGGTTTAGCTCAGTCGATAGAGCGTCCGACTTAGAACCACAAGGTTCAAGGTTCGATATCGACCCTCACCAACTCAGCGTATGAGTAGCACTGGGATCTGTGCGGCAAAGTGAGGAGCTGACGGTAGGTTTTGCGCTCCACTTCAGACACCCTAAACAATCTCCTTGATTTAGCGCTAGTGAAAAGGTGATAGGCTCCCTCACTGTCTGGCTGACACCGGATGACTTTTTTTACAATTCAATTCCTTCTCACACGTGAATCTCAATGAAGAATGAATATTATTCAATAACACAAAAGATTCTTGCGTATCACTCTCACCGGCAAAAAATACAGAAAGTGTCATCTACACATCGAATATAACACTTTCGACTGTACTGAGTTGATAATAAGATTAGCGTGTGAAATCCCACAAAAAATACGAGGGGGCGTCAAAAATTACCCGCACTTTCACCATAACATGTATTTAATATTGTCATACTGCGTTCTGTGCAGGTATGTTTATAGTTGGTACTGTTGTGGTCAATGATCGGAGTTTGAGACTGATCACGCCATTTTGCTTGCTGTCTTTACAGTGTAAATATGGCTGTTGCACTAGAAGTATGTACTAAGAAAATGACCCGATTTCTCTGGTTGGAAGGAGTATCAGGGGCTGAAATTATTCGAAGGCTTCACACACACACACACACACACACACACACACACACACATATATATATATATATATATATATATATATATGTAAAATGGAACTGGAAATGAATCCGACAATATGAGAAAGAATGAATAATTTTCACACAGATGAACTGATCAAAAACACATGTGTAAGTGTTATTGATTAAATTAATCTTTTTATTATCCATTCTGTTCTTTATTTTCTTTATTCATTCTCCTCATATATATTATATATATATATATATATATATATATATATATATATATAATATAAATCCTGTTCAACTAGATTCCTCATATTTGTACTTAGCTACAACGGATCAAAATACAACACATCTAGTAAGTTTTGTTGCTTCTTAGTAGTGCACTTAAAATAAAGTAAGTAAAGTCGTCGGGCAGCCTAATGTCGGTATCAGCCAGACAGCGAGGGAGTCTATCCCCTTTTCACTAACGCTAGACCAAGGAGATTATTTCAGCGTCGGAGATGGAGCGCCCCACATACCATCAGCTCCTCACTTTATCGCACAGATCCTTGTGCTACTCATACGCTGAGTTGGCGAGGGCCAGTATCGAATCAGAAACCTTGTGGAATCCTAGCCGAACGCTCTACCGACTGAGCTACTCTGAGAGAATACATCAACTTCCTGTCCTATTTGCAAGGGAATGTTTTTATTTTTCTTCGGGTCAGCATCCTCGCTGAACGTCAGTATTGATCATAAAAATACTAATATAATAATAATAAAAATACTAATATAATAATAATAATAATAATAATAATAATAATAATAATAATAATAATAATAATAATCCATTACCAAAAACATAAATCCAAAACAGATTGTTCCACCTTTTCCAAAATATTAACATCTATTTCAATGATATTCAAATCCATTTCTAAAAAAATATAAATTAAATCCAATTTTTTGCTATATTTCTTTATAAATTGTTGTATCGTTGAGGTGGTAAAAGATACACAGAGAAATAGTGTGCTTAATATATATTTTATTCAGCACTTGTATCTGATGCTAACAGATACTTATAACATAAAACAAGAAGTAGTACAATTCGCAAGACAAGCGTACAAGAATGAGGAGGGTCAAATGTCTGTAGTCAAACGCAGTGATTTCGTCCGAATATATTTTTCCCGACTTTATCATTGCTATGTCGACTCTTATAAGGCTATGAGCCAGTCCATCTTGTAGGGGTGTTAACTCCTCTACAACATAAATTAAATCCAAGTTTTTGCTATATTGTTTTATTGAGCCAAGTAAATTCGACATGTTCCCGCCGATTATACGTTCCCCGACCGTCGTTAACTTCGTTTGCTCGCTGGCTCGCTCGAACGAACGAACCCGACGAGCGCCGAGAAAAGACGTGCGACGAACATCGACACTCTCGTTGTTTATCGTTACCGTTTTCTCGGCGAAGCGCTCACGTCAGTGATCGATACTTGCACCGAACGTCCGGTTTTCACTCGCGACTCGGTGCTCGAATCGGACGCGTTCTATTCCTCACGGATACGATCGCGTATAGAGGTGGCCTTTCCGTAGCGCGTCTACCGCCGTCTTGGCCGTCGTAGCTGTCGTCCCGCTGTATATGATGCCGCTGCCGATGTCGTCGATTGCTGGACCGCTGGGTCTCCTCCCGACGTTTTCGATTTTCTCCTCGCCCGAACGCCGCCGTCGCCGCCGCCGACATTGCCCGTGAAGACGACAGCGTCAGGTTGAAGTGAAGACTGAAAACTCAAAAAACGAAACCAGACACAATTTGAAAATAACGTTTAGCATTCCAACCAGATTAAGATCCATTTTTAAAAAGGTTGTTCGTAATTGTTTTTTTAGAAAATGATTTTAATTTTGAAATAAGTTATTATAAATAATGTAGTGAGAGAGGAGACCTACCTCGTGCAACACGGTGGGACAGAGAGAGTGGCGGGCGTGAAGACTTGCCGTATTCTCGAAGGAAGCGGGCTGGCGTGTAGGACTGACCTAGAGTCGAACCCGCGTCCTTCAGAATGTGACAGGGCTGTAGACGAGCAGTGAAATAGGAAATAGCGGGGTGGCCCGGATGTAGGTAGTCGCGCCGTAAGGATTGACGCGTACTTGCTGTGCTGACGAGTGTCGCACGTGCTGCACGGACAATTCTGAGTGAGGAGCCCGGATCTGGTGAGATTGAGGTATATTTTAAGGACTTGCCCTCCCAGACGAGAGAGAAGAACTGCAGTAGCATTTTGTTGTCGGAGATGAGCGGGATAAAGAAATACATTTGGATATTGTTGGTGAGACGAGCGTGATACAGTTGGGAGTGTTTAGACTGAAGACTGTCGATTGGAAGAACATTGCGTCAGACTTGACTGTGACCCTCCCCCCCCCCACACACACTGATTAGAAATAATAAATAACTTCTTTCAAAATTAAAATCATTTTCTAAAAACATTAAGATCATCCTTTTTAAAAATGGATCTTAATCTAGTTGGAATGTTATACGCTATTTTCTAATGGTGTCTCGTCTGTGCGTTAACATGTCGAATATAAAATACTTGGTAGAATGTAAATAAATATTAAATGCCAATTAGCACCCTATATTCTTCTTTAAATGGAGGCGCGTGGTTTAATAGTTAGAATCGTAGGAAATGGACTCGTCGACCCGAGTTCAATTCCTGGACGAAGCTGTGTGCATTTCACATGGCACTAATACCATTGGGAAAGGTAGGAATCCAATTCTCCCTCCAGCTATGGACAAATGGCAGGGCAGACTGGGCTCTTTACCCATGGCTAGTTAACCAGTCTAGGAAAAGGAAAACTCTGAATACAAACCTGTTAAACTCCGCTTAAGAAATTGACCTCGTGTCACATCCTGCTCGTGCGGAGAAGTTGGTAAATATATATATATATTCTTCTTTAAATAGAAGGCATCAATATAGTGATGAATCACAGTAAGAACAGGTTCACCGGTCGGTTAGTATTTGTTTGTAAATAGAAAACGTGCACGTAGATCAAGTAAAAATCATTTTTTGTCGGTTCATTTTTTCATATTTCATAAAATAAATGGCGGGGGGGGGGACCTCGTAAAACAAAATATTTCCCCTAACATATTTTAGAAAAAAAACTATTCAGACATAGTTTCATCAAAAGGTAAGTAAACCTGGAAATTTTCGTGAAAATAGGACCATTAATTGATTTTTTATAAAATTGTTTAAAATAGCCTCTAGTCATAATTTATTTTTGGTTACGTTAAATTTCAATTGATTTAACGGTGCAAAAATGTAAACATTGTTTTTCGTTCATAATTTTCATTATTTCCGTAAGCTGAAAAAAATGTTTAAATCATTATGAGTTTTATTTAATTCTTTCTTTCGAATGGACAAAAAATTTTCAAGATAATATTAACCTTTATGAGAGTTTCATTGTATTGAATATAAGGGAGGGTAAATTTCACAGGGAAAATTGGTGGTACCTAATGTACCTGATACTTAGCAACCATCTTGAAAAAGAACACAATCTTAGCAAAGACATTGTTGTATTAAATTCACAGTTAGCGTTTTGTTCCGTTTGCACTGATTTGCGTGTGGACGTCCGCGCTTAGTGAAAATTGTCTGAGCGCCAATTCGCCTTGGCTGTTTCCTCCATTAACATTTAGAATAAATGCCAAAATGGCCGCTTATTTGCCGCAAGCCATTTGCTTTATACAAAATAGTCGCAAGAAGAAGATTCTGAATTAAGTTTCATATTAAATTAATCATCTATATAATGAAAAAAAAAACATAAACTTATTTGGTCTTTCTAAATATTCCTGTGTGTTGTAAAATTGACGGTAATTAAATTTCTAAAATTATAAGTTAATTTGAAGTATTCATCTCACCGTGAACTTCTGGTTTGTTAGTTGTTCAGTTGGTTAGTTAGTGTTTAATAACATACCAACCATTGTTGGTTAATTAATATCAAATCTTTTATTTATATATCATTTGTTTAACTTCAAGTGTATTAATAGATTTAATTATATATAATTTATTTATATATTCATTTATTTATATATTTATTTATAGATTATTTATTTATTTATAGATTCATTTATAGATTTATTTATATATAATTTATATATATATAATTTGATTAAGTGTATTAATAGATTAGAAGAAATACTTTTTTTGTTAGATCTTTCATTAACTTTATGTATATTAGTAAATTTGTAAAAATAATTCGTTCTTTTTTGTGAAGTTTAATAGGTTTGAATTCAGAATATCCCTTCTCCTAGACTGGTTGCCTGAACAAGGTTAAAGATCCCATTCTACCCTGCTATTTACCCATTACTTGGGGTAGAATATTTGGATACATCTTTGGTTTGGTTTTTGGTTTGTTTTGTTTTATGGCATATCAACCTCAGTGAGTCATTTAATGCCGATAAAGTTTTGAAATAAAGTCATTCTTAATGGATACTCAATTTTTTTTATAAATACATTTTTCTATTTAATCCCTAGATGGGACCCTAACAGGTACTACCACTCCGGGTCAGAGTGGACCAGGGAGCAATGGTGATAGAGTTTAACGTCATTTCTAGGACATGTAGACCCTCAGCCACCGCCCCCGTATGATAAAAATTGTTGGGGCTTGCCATAAGGACAATAGGGTTGGGGCAATCTTATAGGTACTAGGGCTTGACGTGACCAGCCGATTGATCGGAGGGGCCTATCCGATCGCCCGTTAGCCTAAGTAAGGGTCTAAGTGGAGTGTTGCAAGTCATGGAATGCTCATCAACCAAGACTCCGTCCTTAAGCATCACGGGTCGCCACCCACGGCCAACAGGTGGCCCCATTTGGGGAGTCTTACCCTCTGCAAAGGTGCAGTCGGTGCATTTTAACGCCGCAGTCGACAGGGCTGGGATACATCTTGATCCCAAGGGTATTAACACTATGGGAAATTAAACAGCTTCGTCTAGGATTTGATCTCGGATTTCAGATTTCCTTTTCTTGTAACGATAACCATGACACCACGCGTCTCCCTATAAATTAGTTTCTTAGCCGTGGGTTAAGAATATAAACTAATTATAAATTATACTTATTTATGGCGTTTTCTTACTGGTCAAGAGACGTCACGTAGTGAAGTGTGGGAGAGTAAGAGTGAGAGGTGAGAATCTAAGTTCAGTTTGGAACAAAGCAGTGGGTGAGTCACATGTAAATGATTTTGACTTGGGGAAAATAAAAATATCTCATGAGAAAAAATAAGAGCGCCTTGTGTTATTATCAAAAACTATAAATGGCACAGGGCAAGATATCCTCCAGTATTCCCAAGTTGGTTCCAGACTCAAAACACCAAAGAATGACATCATATCCAACAGCCAGATTCGAACCTCTCAAACTAGAACTAAATAGAGATAAGTATACCATTATTATTTTTGTAAACACGTCGTCTCTCTATTCCAAATGAGAGCTGTAGTGTTTGGGAACGACATGTATCCAACAATTCTACCCCCAAGCTATATTGTAAATAACAGGTTAGACTGGCATCTTTAACCTTTTTAGGCAACCAGTATAGGAGAAGGAAAATTCTGAATTCCCACCTGTTAATCTACACTATGAGAAGGAAAACTCTGAATTCTAACCAGCAGTATCCAACTAAAAAATAACCTCTACAGTTGGCATTTCAGTCTCGGAAGACTATAATATGGTTATTGTGCCCTTGAAGTTACAGCGTCTCCTGTGACTGTGAAGTCCGATGTTTGAAAAACATTCTCGACCACAGATGTCGCATGTGAAGGCTGTCCCTGAAGATGTTGATGTGCCGGTGGTTTGTTGCCACTGCTTTCTTCTGGACCTGTTGGCTTCATGGTGTTGCGCCAGAGTGGCTTCAGATATAAACAGTCATCTACGGAGAGGCTGTCGCTACCGAGGGCGGTCCTCAGCCTCCGCATAATAATCATATTTGCTGGATCCTTTTCCTTAACCCGCCAAAAATATAAGGTAGGGTAACTTTCTATGAGGGGTCGTAAGTGTTATTGTTACCACAATATCATCAGCAGTAGTCAGCACTAGATGACAGTTTCAGATACAAAAAGTGTCATGTAAAGGCTCCCGTAACGAAGAAAGACAACAATTTTAACTTCAAAAATTACTTTCGATGTTTTTTTCATAAAATATGTAAATAAGAGAAATGAAATCTCATTTTCTTTAGCTAAATCTTTTTAATACAATTTTTATTTTATTAAAAAATAAAATACACCAACATCACGCAGCGAAATGGGATTATTTATTTTACATTTAAAATTTTAAAACAAATATAAAATAAAAAAATATAAAAAAGTGATTACATTAATCTTTTGATATAACATTCCTTAAAAAATAACGGTAAAATAAACTCTCCCCCCAAAACAAAAAGGATAAATATTTTTTCTTATATACGAAACTTAAAATTTAAAATCTAAGACGTCCTATCAAATTTATAATAATTAGTCGCAACTTTTGTCGGGGTACAGGACTTGAGTTTGCTAATTGTCAGTCGACTGAAAGATCTTGGGTGCCTCGGGGTCCTGTGTCGTCTTCATTGATTCCAACAATATCGATCTCCCACGTTTTCTTCTCGCGGCCAAACTGACGTGCAGATACCAACTTCACATTCAGACCACGCTTGCGCATTTGGGTCATACAGGTAGATCCGGTGCCATAAGTTTGACCCAAAGAATTCAGCTGTCTACCGGAAACTCACCACCGTTACGGAAGTCTATGAATAAGCAGGAATCAGACTTAAGAATTGACCTTGTGTCACACATTCCTCGTGACGTGCAAAATGCAAACAGAAAAGACGGGAGTGGAGAGGATATTGAAGAATTCAGTTTGTGGGTCATTTTTAACATTGGGTAAAGAGAAACCCTGTGGTATTAAAGATTTTAAAATTTTAATCTATTATTATTATTATTAGCTCTTTTTGAGTTTTCACATCAGCATTAGCTGATAGTCTTTCACTGGAGTCTGTGACAGCAAGTCTCCTCAGGTCTCCAGGACTCTTCTGAGTATTATGACAGATTGCAGCAGTGCAGTGTTCTGAATGGTTTCAATCCTTCCTCTGATATCCATACTTTCCAGGCCCTTTTCCAATCCTTTTGGGACTGTTCCAAGTGCACCAACTACAATTGGTATCACTTTCACTAGCTTCACCCTGTGATCTGCTGGAACTGCAAAATCCACCAGTTGACAAGTTCTTTCTTTTTTGTTTATCAACACTAGTCTGGTCTTCTTGCTGGGATAAGGTGATCCGTTTTTATTTCAAAGTCCCAGAGAATTTTATGCGTTTCGTTCTCAAGAACAGATTCTGGTTTATGCATATAACATTTTGTTGTATGGTCAAAATTTATTATTATTATTATTATTATTATTATTATTATTATTATCAAAGTTTTTCACACCAGCGTTAGGTAATGGTATTTCCCTGGAATTTGGGTGACAACAAGTCTCCACATGTCTCCAGGACTCTTCTGAGTATTATAGCCGATTGCAGCAGTGCAGTAATCTGGATAGTCTGAATTCTTCCTCTGATTTCCAGATTCTCCAGTCTTTTTTCCAAGATTTTTGGGACCGTTCCAAGTCCATCAACTACAATTGGTTTAACTTTGACCTTTATATTCCATAGCACTTTCATTTCTCTGGCAAAGTCCAGGTATTTTCATTTTCCTTTCGTGGTCTGCTGGAACTGCAAAATCCACCAGTTGACAAGTTCTTTGTTTTTTAAAAATCAACATTAGGTCTGGTCTCCTTGCTGGGATAAGGTGATCCGTTTTTATTATTATTATTATTATTATTATTATTATTATTATTAACTACTTGAACCATTTAACTGTGTGCTAATAAATGAGTATTCTTAAATAAAAATAATTGCGTAAAACCATATAATTATTAGTATTCGATAGAAATACCACACATCAGTATTCGAATTATTTGTATTATATAGGAATGTAAAAAGTCATCGGGGTGGCCTAATGTCGGTATCAACCAGACAGCGAGGGAGTCTATCCCCTTTTAACTAGCGCTAGACCAAGGAGAATGTTTTTGTCTGAGGCGTGGATCCACACCTACCATCAGAACCTCACTTCACTGCACAGATCCCTGTGCTACTCATACGCTGAATTGGCGAGAGCCGGTATCAAAACCAGAACCTTGTGGTTTCCTAGACGGACGCAACTGTGTGCACACTTTTTGTAATATATATATATATATATATATATATATATATATATATATATAAAGTCGTCGGGGTGGTTTAAAGTCGGTATCAGCCAATAAGCGAGGGAGTCTATCACTTTTTCAATAGCGCTAGACCAAGGGCATGTTTTTTTGATTCTGAGCTGGAGTGCCACACCTACCATCAGCTCCTTACTTTACCGCACAGATGCCTGTGCTACTCATATGCTGAGTTGGCGAGGTGGGTTTCGAACTAGGAACCTTGTGGTTTTTATCCGAACGCTCTACCGACTGAGCTAACCCGGCCCTATGTATATATATATATTAGATATATAATTATTAGTATTAGGCATATAACTATTAGTATTACATAGGAATACTTGAAACCATATAACTGCGTGAAAATCATACATGCCATGATAATCTAGTTATAATAGTAATATATTTAGTTATATGGTATCATGTATTCCTATACTTGATACCATATAACTAAATATTATTACTATTATTATAACTAAATTATTTATATTAAGAATTGTTACGTGAAACTCTAATTGTTTATTCAGGATTATTATTAGGTACTTAAAAAGATATAACTTTGCAAACAAATGACTATAATTAAATTAAATAATTTAATTGAAACCACATGATTATTAGTATTAGATAGGAATATTTGATACCATAAGAAAACCTAAGTTGTTAATATCATCTCAGAAAACTTTCAAAGAAATTGGCAAGAACATGTGGCATGTTTTTCAAAATAAGATTTTTTCTACCTCTTAAAGTTCTCATTTGTCTGTACAATGCTATATTCGCATCTTTTCTTCAATATGGTATTTCAGTGTGGGGCCAAACCTTTTCATCGTATACTGAACCTGTCTCTAGATTGCGGGAAAGAGTGATTAACGCTATATTCTATCCACCCAATTTCTCAAACTCTACCCCCATTTTCAAATAATCTACTAAGACTAGCAGCAATATTTAAACTCAAATTGCTGACTTTTGTTTATGAATCCATTAACAAAATATCACCGACTTGTTTTCACAATTTCTTTTCTCTCAGTTCTTCTGTTTATCAATATCAAATTCGGCAATCATCTGGTGGAGTTTTTTTTGCTTCAATGCAACAGTCAGCTTTATGGAATAAAATCAATTCGCTATCATAGTGCAAAACTATGGAATACATTACCCATGGACATTAAAAATTCTCCAACTAAATACTCATTTAAAAAGAAACTAAAGAAACATTTAATAATTTCAAATAACATTATGTATCGTCTTCCGCGCTTAAAGTAATTATTATTACAATATTTGCTGCTATCTTTTTTTTGTGATTTGAAATATTACACATATTAAATTGATATTTAAGTTAATTTGATTATTATTAGAAATGTTGTTTTTTTTTATTTTTTTAACTTTAAGGTGCTCTCTTCTCGTTAGTTAAACTATTTAGAGAGCTCCACCTAACAAATGTAATATACTAACTTTCATGAATGTAATTACACTACCTTTTCGTGAATGTAATTACACATTTTTCATGGATGTAATACTAATTTTTATGGATGTAATATACTAATATTCATGAATTTGGTTGTAATTCTATCTATCTGTAAATAAATTTCTATCTATCTAAAAAAGAAAAATACATTAAATTTCGTTTCACAGTTGATTTGTATGTTTTCATACTTTTTTTAAATTTTTAATAAAACCCGCCAAAAAACGCGATCGAGAGACGATGCGGAGCCGAACACAGAAATATTCAGATGTTGTTGTTCGACTTGATCGAATTTTTCTTTGATTCGAAAAAGTCGTCGGTACACGCCGAAAACAAAAAAAAAAAACAGTGAACAGCAATATCGATGAATGTTTTGTCAAGCGCAAAGTTGTCTTCGGCTGTCATCACCAAGGTGATGAAGCGAAAGAAAGAAAGAAAGAAAGAAAGAAAGAAAGAAAGAAAGAAAAGATGAATCGAACTACAAGATTAGATTGCGGTCACATGACTGTCAACTTCATTGAAGCACCCATCTAGGTACATTGTTTTTATTTTACAGTTTACCAACTCGAATCAGTATCAATGCAATCAGTATTCAGTGTATCGCCATCGATTTCACGTTAGAACGGCCTATGATATTTCTTTTACAACGAACATCTCTAAGGTATTACTGGGTACCAAATCGTGGTTTAATGGTTAAACATGAAGATCAATTATTATTGATTAATTACTTTGATCCTTACTGTGTGCCCCATGCTTGTGATCATAGATCAAATCTAATATATATATTTACCAACCCCTCCGCACGAGCAGGATGTGACACAAGGTCAATTTCTTAAGCGGAGTTTAACAGGTTTGAATTCAGAGTTTTCCTTCTCCTAGACCAGTTGCCTAACCAAGGTTAAAGAGCCCACTCTGCCCTACTATTTATCCATAGATGGACGGAGAGTTGGATTCATACCTTTCCCAAGGGTATTAGCGCTAAGTGAAATGCAATTACCACATCCAGGATTTGAACTCGGGGCGACGAGTCCATTTCCCATGACTTTAACCATTACACCACGCGCTTCCGTCAAATCTAATATAAGTTAGGTAATTACCTAATTCCTTCGTCACGGGTCAGATGTGGCACAAGATCGCAAGTATGAGACATCCAGCGAGGATCCAGTTCGCTATTCAGTAATGATGTATTTGCGAGTCTAACTTGCTAACGATTACACCACCATGGACCGTCTTTTATTTCCTAACCCCTTTGCCACAGTTCGGATGTGACACAGGATCGCAAGTATTGGGCATCCAACGAGGATCCAATTCGCGGTTCAGTAATCTGCGAGACTAGCTTGCTAACGATTACACCATGATGGGAAGTCTTTTATTTATCTAATCGAATCATGACGGGTTAGATGAGGCTAACCATAGCTGGGTTAGCGGAATGAGAACAGGATACCCCCGTGGACTGATTAGATTCAAAGTTCCATGATGGCTCCCTATTACGACAAGAAGGTTCCCGACTACGACAAGAAAGTTCCCGAGTCCGAAAAGAAGGTTCCCGAGTTCCCGAGTCCGACAAGAAATACCGAAAGAAGGCCGGAGGGCATATCGACCGAAACGTTGTACAGAAAACAATAAAGATGAGGACAATAGTCTGAATAACGCATATAATACTACTCATCAAGCCTCATCTCAAACATTCAGAGAAAAAGCTGTTTGCATTTCACATACCGCTAATACCCTTGGGAAAGGTATGAATCCATATATTCTCCCTCAAGCTATGGGTTAAATAGTAGGGCAGACTGGGCTCTTTAACCTTGGGTAGGTAACTAGTCTAGGAGAAGGATAACTCAGAATTCCAAATTCCTGAGGTCAGTCGTTGATTGGGTTATGTGGCATTCCTTGTACTCCAATTCTTTCCTATCGACTGTGCAAAAAAATGTGGAATGGTCCAACACAAGCCTTTGCCACTATAAACAAATCACTGTGTTGGTTGTTCACTGAATGAACACCCATGCGTCGAAAATCGACGAGAGAGTCGATATATATATATATATATATATATGAGGAAGAATGAATAAAGAAAAGAAAGAATAGAATGGATAATAAAAGATGAATTTAATCAATATCACTTACACATGTGTTTCGATCAGTTCATATGTGTGAAAATATTTCGCACACATCAGAGTGAAATTTTATTTTGAATTAAATTTTATTTTTGAATTCAAAATAAAATTTCACTCTGATGAAGGTCGAATCTTCTCTGTGTGCGAAATATTTTCACACAGATGAACTGACCGAAACACATGTGTAAGTGATATTGATTAAATTCATCTTTTATTATCCATTCTATTCTTTCTTTTCTTTATTCATTCTTCCTCATATTGTCGGATTCATTTCCAATTTCCATTTTTACACACACACACACACACACACACACACACACACACACACACACATATATATATATATATATATATATATATATATATATATATTATATATAAATATCTAACTATAGATGAAGGGAAATAGTAATCTTTAACCAAAATGCACATACGCGTTCACCAGTGACTGTCGATAATGTCAGAGGTTGGGATTCACTGTCATTTATTATTTAATAATTTATTTCTGGCATCTACTAGAAAATATCGAACATTAGCTTCTTGTTCGTTTTTAGGAAAATCGAGACAAAGGAACATTAATAATAGAAAACCTATAATTATATATGCAATAAAGCACACACCCGCGCAACCCACTATATATATATATATATATATATATATATATATATATATATATATATATAAGTCGCAATATATGAAAATGCATACTTGGATTTATTTTCATAATTTGCCATCCATATATATATATAGCGAGGATACTCCACGAGAGGTATCCAAAACTTGGTAGTAAGGGATGATTCTATATGTGATTTCTAAGATATACTATTATCATTGTATGATCCAGTATGTATGTGAATCTTTAAATCACTAAAACGTCTCAATGTATAAGAAAAAAAAATATAATAATATCATAGCAATGATCATTTCCCCGGAAATTTGATCTCTCAATGACTGTAAAATACATAAACATTCCTATGTACTTAATAGTTTAAAAACACCAGTCCCTGCATCAACTGTCAGTGGTCGCGGGGATAAAATATCGGACTACCATGCGGTCAGTCTGAGTTCGACCCTACCCAAGGATAGTTGTGTCTAGCCACACTGAAGTGGCGTGAAACGCCGACACACGTGTCTGTGGATGACTTATTAATTTATTATATATATATATATATATAATTTTAATCCTTTGTTAGTATTGGAGAAATGAGAGTAAAGTACCCAATTACTACTGTATGAGCTGTATTTATTTATTATAGTGTACAATACATTTAAGGTGGAATTACTACCAATTGCTCAGAAACCAATGGTAGTAATTGCACCTTAAATGTATTGTACACTATAATACATTTAATATATATATATATATATATATATATATATATATATATATATGGGGGGGGGGGGCAAAATATGAAAATAAGCCCGACAATTATGTAGAGAAAAGAAAGAAGACAACAATACACTTATCCTAATGTCCTGGTGAAAGTTTTATAATAAAATAAGCGTCTTAACCTCAAGTTTACCATCTACAGTTAAATTTATCTTTTAAAATACTTTGTTTTTCTTATATATATATATATATATAATATATATATATATATATATATTCTTTGGTGAGCTACCAAGTCCTTTGGTATTAGGATGATTAAGCTGGTCCTTACTTCCAACTGTATGGTGTTGCAAAGTTCAGGTCCAGTTGAGAGCTCAATGTTTACTTTTTATAAAAAGAGCAAAGTAATTTGTAAAGAAAAAAGGCTTAGAGATCGGGTGTATATATATATATATATATATATATATATATATATATATAATCCTAATGAGTCAGAGAATATCTACTTAGATTTCTCCCAACGGATAATTCTGACTGCTCTGTTTTTAACAATGACGTTCTTCCTCCCCCTCTCACTACAACTTTATTCCCTCTCCCACTACATGTTTTCCTCTCTCTCTCACTACACATTTCCCCTCCCTCTCTAACTACAGCTTTCTTCCTTTCTCTATCACAACAATTTTCTTCCCCACTCTCTCACTACAGCTTTCTTCCTTTCTCTCTCACTGCACCTTCCCCCCTCTCTCAATACAGCTTTCTTCCTTTCCCTCTTACTGCAGCTTTTTTTCCTTCCACTCTCACTAGAACTTTCTTCCTGTCTCTCTCACAACAGTGTTCTCCCTTCCTCTCTCCATACAACTTTTTATTCCTTTCTTACTTTCTTTTTCATATTAACTATTACCTTATCCTTTTGCTATAATATTTCCTTCCTTCCACATGCTAATTTCTTCCTTTCTCTCTTCCTTTCCCTCTTTCTCTCTCAGTACAGCTTTCTTCCTTTCTCTCTCAGTGTTGAGAGTTTATGATATAGTTATTTATTAAGCTTAGCTTAGATGTGGCACAAGGCCGAATGTATGGGACACCCAGTGAGACTCGAACTCACTAGTCATGGTTTACTAGTCTAGCTTGCTAAGAGAGTTTATGATATAAGGCATGAGGCAAACGGTCACTCCTAAATATAGACTCGTCAACTACAACGTGACCCGAGAAAGATTTCTATTGTCCAATCACTGGCACTGCTGCTGCTGCTTCTGCTCTATTAATAGAGACCCCATTCTGAGCTTATGTCATTGACACTTGGATTCTCTTGGACGACGGACTTACAAAGAATACTATAACAGCGGATTCTTATTGACTTGCTTACTTACTTATTACATCTGGAACTAAGGATGCCGACCAGATACTTAACACTCAGTACAACTTTATTTCTTCATCTCTCAGCTGAAAGTTCTTCGTCTCTCACTACTGTTTTCTCCCTCCCTCTCTCAATACGAATATCCATAATATCATTATTATTGATCATAGATAGATAGATAGATAGATAGGGAGAAGATATAACTGTGATAGTATGAAATAATGATTAATTGAATTGAGAAATATGTAACAACTTTGAAGTTTAATGTCATCTTATTATAATGGAGATTATGTGTTTGTTTCTCTGTAACCGAAACTATATCACTACTCATGTCACTATCCATTTAGTTATTATACATCACATTCTCCATGAATCATTTTTACTTAAGCCTCAATTATTAATAAAATTGTTTTAATTATTAATACTGATAGCCATATGTACCTACTAATAACATGCAATTGTATTTATATGTACAACAAATAGCGGTTTACCGTGTGAACGGGAAGGCTAATTTACATATTGATATTTGAAATTTGATTTTAATAAATATCTGTTTGGTATTGTTGATTTCTAATTATTTGATTTTATCTTAATGAATATGAGCACAAATCTCGGAGATAAATCTTAAAAGAAATCAATTAATAAAAAGAAATAAATGTAATTTTATTCTTTACTTCCTATTTTAACTAAATAGTTAAATTAGAAAAGTTTAGCAAGGAAAGAGGGGGTGATGGAAGAGGAAGCTTCAGCTGTTATATTGCTCGATTATACCCCCCACACTCTGTTTTAAATCATTTTATCTGCATTCTTATTTATTTTCTTTAGACTTTCTAATTTAATATAATATTTTATGACATTAATACTTGCACCCGGAGGGTGCATATATTTGCTAGTACCTATAATAATAATAGTTCACTATATGGAATTTTTAAAAAATCAGTATAGATGAGATATTTCAACTGTGAAACATACATATACCAAGATAGATATAGAGATAGATAGACAGATATAAATATATACCTATGATAGTATGAAATAAGTTACTTGCTATTACTATTACTCTCTCCCTCCCTCTCTCAATATGAATATCTTTAATTTTTTCCTTTATTCCTTTTTCATATGAATTTTCTTCCTTGTTTCTTCCTCACTACAACTTTGTTCTTTCCTCTCTCAGCTGAAAGTTCTTCATCTCTCATTTCTCATTTCCTCTCTTACTATTACTTCTCCATCCCTCTCTCAATATGACTATCTTTAGTTTTTTTTCCTTTATTTTCTGTCAACCCCCTGTATCTCTGAAGGAATGGCCCCTTTTCATGTGAATTTTCTTCCTTCCTCACTACAATTTGGTTCCTTCCTCTCTCAGCTGAAAACTATTCCTTTATCTCTTACAATAGTTTTTTCATCTTTCTTCCGCCCTGTCAGCTGGGGCGTTAGAATGCACTGAGTGCACATCTGCAGTGGAGTAAGACACGTGGGTGGCGACCCGTGATGCTTAAGGATAGAATCCAGCTTGGTTGAGCAGTCCATGACTTGCAATACTCCACTTTAGCCCTTCTTGGGCTAGACGGACGATCGGAGAGCCCCATTCCGATCAGTCGGCTGGTCACATCAAGCCCTAGCAACTATATGATTACCCCAACCCTATAGCCCTTATGGCAAGCACCAACCTTTTTTATCATATGGGTGCTAGAATACGGTGGCTGAGAGTCTTCATATCCTGGAAATGACATTAAACTCTACCTGATGGTGAGGTTCCAGTTATGGAGTTTTAGGTAATATGGAGCATCCCTCCATCTCCATTGCTCCCTGGTCCACTCTGACCCGGAGTGGTAGTTCCTGTTAGGGTCCCATCTATGGGTTAAATAAGTAAGTAAAGTAAAGTTTCGGGCGGCGTCGGTATCAGCCATACAGCGAGCGAGTCTATCCCCTTTTCATAGCGCTAGATCCATGAGATTATTTCAGCGTATGAGGTGGAGCGCCACACCTACCATCAACTCCTTACTTTACCACAGAGATCCCTGTACTACTCATACGCTGAGTTGGCGAGGACGGGTATCGAACTAGGAACCTTGTGGATTCTAGCCGAACGCTCTACCGACTGAGCTAACCCGGCCCTTAAATAGAAAAATGTATTCATTAAAAAAATGAGTGTCCATTAAAAATGATTTATTCCAAAACTTTATCGGCATTAAATGACCCACTGAGGTTGATATGCCGTAAAACAAACCAACCAAACCAAACCAAATCTTTCTCTTACAATAATTTTCTCCCATCCTCTTTCAATACGAATCTGTTTCTTTTTCCCCTCCAAACCTTTTCATATTAATTTTCTTCTTTCCACTTTCAATACGACTTTCTTTCTTCTGTTTTTTTTGTTCTTTCTTTTTCCCACCCATAAATGATCCCATTATTCAGGCTGGGAACTCTGCGAGTTATATAATAACCAATATTCTTCCAAGAACAATTAACACTACATTGAACGCAACTTGGAAAGGTCACCCTTTTTTTTTGTCGAAAATACAAAAGAACTGAAATTCTCTAAAAATCTATTCTTTTTCTGTCTTTCAAAATAACAATGATTCCAAGGCGTCAAATTTTAGTTTCAAAAGTTGATTGGTTGGTTGGTTGGTTGGATCTTACGGCATGTCAACCCTTGGATTATTATACCGAACATGTTTTTATTTTATTCATCTATTACCTTTTCACTAGCGCTAGACCAAGGAGATTATTATAGAGCCGGTATCGAACCAGGAACCTTGTGACTTCTAGCCAAACGCTACCGACTGAGGAGAGTTTATACCTTATACCTAACGCCGGGCATCTATTTATTGAAACAATGAGGTGTGTCTAACGTTGCATGCTCACATTTTGAGTATATTTATTCTATATTATGACGTTGGGTTATGTGTTGGGTAATGTGATGTAAGCATTGATGCAGTTTTTGTTACAGACAAAAACCGGAAACGAATCTCCATTATTAATAGATTTCTTGTAAATTATAAACCTAACATTACCAATGTCATAACAGTAACAGTTCGTTACAATTACTCCATAACTTTACTTTAGAAATACTTTCCGCAATATTAGTGATCCAGAATTAGTTACTATAACAACCAACATAGAGCTGGCCATGGGGAAAATCTGAGATGAACCAGGTTGAAGTACCTCTGATATAAAATCCTTTGTTTACAAATTTGAGAACCTGTTGTTTTGATAGTTTGACATTTGCTGACCTTGAATATCGATCTCACGTTGCATATGTCATAAGTAATCCTCATGTTCAAACTTACATCAATAGAGGTCGCTTTAGCACGAACGTGCCACGAACAAACTTATAAGCAGAGGGTTCATTTATTGGTATCGATTACTTCATGACATTTCAGTTGAACGTAAACTTTCGTGGATTTAAAAAAGATTGCTTAAGAATTATATAAAAAATAATTATTTATCTATTCGGGTTAACATAAATAGATAAACAATAAATTATTATTCGAAAAATCTAACTTGTCCATTTTTTCCTTCTCTTCCTCTTTTTTGCAGAAGGGGAGGAAAGAGGCAAGAAAATAAAATCTTAATCTATATATTAATACGCTTGTTCCTAAATCTTCCGTCCGTTATCATCCTGTAACACCTTCTGGTTAAAAATGAGACCGTCCAAAATCGTCCGAGATGAAATGCAAAAATATAAATCCTAATTATTTGTGGTCGCTTAACCGCAGATTTCTTATTTGTCTCATTTTATTTCGACCAATTTTAAAAATGAAAAACTCCAAATGGTCTTGCGTCGCTTAAATGCCCAACGTAAAATCAAAATGAACAGAGAAAAAAAGTTACATGTTTGGGGTTTTTTTTTGTTTATTTTTTTTTTGTTTTTTCAATATTGAAATTGTGAATTACGGAATATTTTTTGGTTATTTTGATCTTATGTCGTCCCGGCCTCCAGCATTATTTTACGCCATGTTTTAGCGAACCAGCGTCAGGTGAATTTCCAACACAACTAAGATATTTTTCGATTCGTGTTTTTGTCACTTTTTTCGGCAAATTAATGTAGATATTTTAAAAGCCTACCCCCAGATTTTTATCAGCAAATCAATGTAAATATTTTACAACCCTTCTCTAGGAAAGACTGAGAGAAAGTTAAATAAAAATTATTATACTTTTTACATATTGGACTATTTTGCAATAGCTCTTAAGTAAACATATCAAACGCTGTATTAATTAAGTTATCAATTAATATGATATATTCATAGGTATTGCTAGTATGTAATATAATATTAAATTAAATAAATATCATCACTTTGAACTTCTATTAATAATGTCTGTATTTCTGTCTGTAACAAAAACTACGCATAGCTCTACGTCACAGATTACGTCACAATATTATTATGCTATATACACCCAAAATTTGAGTAAACAATTTTAAAAATTGTTTTTTTTACTCTCGTTCTTTTTTTTTTACAGTAACAAGAAGTTAACTAAAAAGTTTACAAATAAATAAATACCTACGATTTTGTATAAAATTCATGTGGAAAATATTCAAAATAATTGTTTGATTATTACATGCATGCAACATTTTATTTGAGAGGGACGGGGCTCTGTTTTCATTTCAAATTGTTTTTCTTTTTTTTTTACTCCTTTAATAAATATGAGGATTTTGCTTACTTATGATACAAACCCTCTGACATTTTTAACTCCCACTCTCTCAGGCAATGTATTTAAAAAATTAATTTTTACGACGCCCGGAGGGTGTTTTCTGTTGCTAGTAATTTTAATTACATTTTCTAATGTTAGTATCGAATCTTGTTATAGTTTTTATACTAAACGTGTTCTTATTTCAGTGTATTTTGGTACAGTCAGTCTTGTACAAATATGAGACACGTAGCCTAGTAGATAAAGTGTTACATAATCTATACAACCCCCTGTATTTCTGAAGGGATGGCCCCTTTTCATATCACGGGCTGGAATTTCCATGGAAT
This sequence comes from Doryteuthis pealeii, assembly GCA_023376005.1. NCBI lineage: Eukaryota > Metazoa > Mollusca > Cephalopoda > Myopsida > Loliginidae > Doryteuthis > Doryteuthis pealeii. Next base: position 108,867,803 of record CM042153.1, read on the forward strand.
ATTACAGAAAGCCCGCGAAATACGTGAAGTCACGTGGGATCGAGTTAACAATCGTTCCAGCTTGGCGTCAGGCCGAAAGCATGTCTGCCTTAGCTGAGCTCAAATGCACACGCGTGTTGTGTTAGTTAGAAGAAGAAGTTTAAGCAATAAAAGTTTAAAGAAATAATATGGTGTTCTTGCTTGATGAATGTCTTGGCAAAAAGACTGACCAAGAAGAAGGAATGAATCAAAGACAAACAGCCAACAAGAATCTAGAAATAGAATTCAACATGGAGAGAAAGAATAGAAACGACTAGAGATCACCAAATGGCCAAAGAAGTAAGTAATGCAAAATGCACATGCATCTCTCTGTCTAGCCTATATCTATCTCTCTCCTCTCTCCAGTAAAAGAACACTTGTGTATATACCCAACATGGGTATATGTGTATGAGTATGTAACAAAAGGAGTTAGGTTAAGACAGTTTTAAGTGACAGTTATCTCTAGACTGCAGGTCCAATCTTGGCCGGGAACAGCAGGAACATAGAATAATAATTAACACAGCTTGTACCTCAGTTAAGGTTAGCGGAATGAGAACAGGATACCTCCGCGAACTGAATAAAGAGTTAGGTTCAAAGTTCCGTGATGGCTCCCGATTACGACAAGAAGGTTGCCGAATTCGAAAAGAAGGTTCCCGAGTTCGAAAAGAAGGTTCTCGAGTCCGAGAAAGTTCCTGAGTCCGACAAGAAATACCTGAAGAAGGTCGGAGGGCACATCGGCCGAAACGTTGTACAGATAACAATGAAGATGACGACAATAGTCCGAATAATCCAAATAATACTAAATGTGAGACACTTGAACATATCCGATGTAAAAAATGAGTATCCATAAAGAATGAATATATTTCAAAAATTTGTCGGCATTAAATGACCCACCGATGTTGATATGCCGAAAAACAAACAAAACCAAACCAAATCATTTGATTTAACTTTCAGGGATTGTATTATTTGCAAGTTGATTTTTAGGGGAAGGGGCGTTGTGACATTGTGGTATATCGCTGGATATCGCAGTGACGGTAGTTCCTCGCCACAACTGAATATGAGCACTCGACAAGCCATGTCATTTGGAAAGAATCAGACCTTCTCTACCGACAATAATAATTTGAACTTTATCAAAGCCACAGAGACCTCGTGGTATAGTGGCTAACGTGCTGAACTGCGACAACGTAGTTAGCGATTTCAAACTCCAGTCATGGTATTACATTCACTTTCGGACTAATACTAAC